>CM068296.1:24053044-24366265 GCA_034768395.1 Linum lewisii | reverse complement strand
ACATAACAACAGTAATAGTACAAAGCACCCGCAAGACTAGTTCGTTCAAAGCATAAATAAGATGAGGTGAAGACCACAAAAATTTCACTTACTCTTATTGCGACTGGCAGAGCCATGGGTGAAGGTGAACGCCATATTCCGAGCTTGCTATATGACGGCTGGCTGCTTGAAATTCTAAGTTCAGGGTTTGAGCGAGGTGTTGTGAAAAACTGCATCTTGAAGGGGATATTTATACTAAAAATGAGGAGTTAGGGTATCTTCAGTCCCAGCCAGCGATGCGCCAGCCAATTAGCGCATCGCTGGCTGGGGATGAAAAAACCTAACCCCTTTCAACGGAGGCAGATGGCAGCTGAAAGTTGGCTGGCAGCCAGTGATGCGCTGACTGGTTGGCGCATCACTGGATGCCAGTCACATTGTGCTAGATTTGGACATATTTACGCATTTGCTACTGACGGTACATATAATTTTAAAATGTGCTAGAAAATTCCAGTTCCCACCTTACTCATGACATTAATTGCATAAAAGTCAACAACTCACTCGATAAATTTGCACAATGATTTAGCAAAACATGTGACCCAATAAGTGCAAATTTGACTAAATTATCTACTGATCATGATTATTCATATGGACTACTTCTAAATCTGTGTTGGAAATTAACCATTAACTATTTCAATTATGATATTCGTATAAACTGAACCCATTTTAACCACCTAATATTTTTTTATGAATGATTTACAATTTGTAAGTTTAACTATTAATTTGTTTCACGCATAAATGTTCCAAAATCAAACCAATAGCGCATTATAATTTTAAATTTAGAGTAATGTAAAAGTTATAAAATACCATACATTTTAATTTGAGAATAAATATTAAATTCTTATTATAACATGTGTTTATGAAGAATGAAATTGATGAACCAACAAATTACATAACATTAGTAGAATTATTTTATATGAAATATACATTATGGAATTACATTTATGACAGCGCATTTAAGAATATAATATTAGAAAAATATTAGAAGAAATATGAATAGTTGTGAATTAAATCAACTTGTATCCAAACCGATCCAACCATTGATAAAATTATGAATCTTAATTTTTCACGATGTGGTGTGTGAGCCATTTGATTCAAAATTGATAAAGGTTACCAATCCATGGACTACAATTCCCATGACAATGGTGCAACTTTGTTGCATCCAATGCAACAATTATCATCCACCGTTAGATCTGAGTTATTTTAGTTTGTTGGAGTTTCCTCCCATTTTCCATCACCGAAAAGCTTCTCGACGTGATCACCATAGCCTCCGTTGACAAAAAAATTTCCACCCACGTGATCGTCGTCATTAGATCTATGATTCTGGAAAATTTTATTTTTCTGAAAAAAAATATTTTCCTTGACTAATTTCTTGTTGGCATGTCCGTACAGTTTGTATGCGGTCTATACATACTGTATACAGACTTTATACACTTTGTACGAGACTTGTACACTCTGTATTTATTGTTGTACAGTCTGTAGGGGAACTGTATACACTTTGTACGTGAATTATACACTATGTATTTATTTTTGTACAATTTGTATACCAACTATATACAGTTTGTATGAGAGTGGTACACTCTGTATTTATTTTTGTATAATTTGTTTTTTTCGTATATTAGGATTGTAAATAGTTCATACTAATTGTATACATTCTATATTAAATTCGTACACTTTTTATGTCATTGTACAATCTGTATATAACATACACTCTGTATGAAATTCGTACAGACTGTAGAGACGAAAAAATTCAGTGTGTCATCATTGACGCTCCCATACATAAATGATGTCCCAAAAATTAGGATCTCTCTCCGGCCAACTCGTTATTCGACCAAGAAAATAATTTCTCGAAAAGAGATCCCGTTCATATGAGATGAAAAGCTTAAAAATAACAAGTAAAAAATATCGACCGTTAGATTAAATGAAGGGCTGAGATTAATGCTGTCTCCAAGACAGCATTATTTTTGCTGTCTCTGGAACTGTGCTCCCAATTCATGCTTCTCTTGAATCATTCAAGAAATAAAAGATTTAATTAGCAATATAATTTTTTTAGATAATAACTTAAAATTTAGGTATAGAAAAAAACATTATAGCTCCCACTAAAAGTGGGAGTACCGGATACTCCCACTGGTGTTTATATTATCTAGAGTGGTATTTTCATTGAACTGAACTTTTAAATTAATAGATTTAATCTTAATAAGTCTAAATTTAGTTTAGTTGAAACTTTTAGTCATCATAGTATAAGATTATACCTAATGTTCTTTAGGTTTCATTCTATAGCGGTATTTTTTTCCAATATGATAGATCATTAGGTCTACCAAATTTTTTTTCGTTCAATCGCTCTATGTATCTTTTAACGACATGTAGATTCTTATCTTCGAAAAAAACAAGATTTTAAAAACATATTTATCTATCAAAATGTCAGTGGAGTATCCGGTACTCTCACTTTTAGTGGAGCACCGGAGTGTTCACTATATATTTATATTTATATATACACACATGATCAAAATATTAATTTTTTATTTTAATGTACAAGTATATATACACACATTAAATATGGATTTAAGGAGAGATATTTAATGTTAGAACATTTAATAGAATGAGAGAAAATAATTATATTTTGATTTAAAAATTATAGATGATGTGGAAAATTTTGAGAAAGGTTGTAGCTTATGTTGCAAACTCAAACTCAAGAACACACATAGTATATTTTAAGAGGACTAATTATGATGAATAATGCACTTCTTTAAGTAATTGTTCTAGTCCTTTATCACAACATAAATTCCTCTAATAGACTATTCTCCCTATACTTCACGCTGATTAGTGAAGGGGGTTTCTCAAACTTGTCGAATCGTCACGGTAGATTGTCCCACCTTTTGTTGAGTTAAAGTATAATTAAATTCTTGCTTTTACGTACTTAAAGGTGAACCGTTTCTTCTTAGGATCCATATCTTATGCATTGGAGGTTTCACCAGCTTGTTGATAAGGTGGATTGGTTTAAGAGGTTAATATCTTATCGTTGCAGCAGTTAATTTTCACTGCAATTAAAATTATGTTTGTTATGTTTCTATCTATGCGACTATGATAGGTGTGCATATAGTTGTTATGTTTATGTTTATGTTCATGTTATTATGTTTCAATGATCAAGATAGATTCACACCTCGTCTAGACGACTAATAGTTGGATTAATCATTGTAACTTACTAGCTAGTCCTCCTTTCCCATACGATTATGACTCATACCATTATGCCCATACAATTTCTTCTAGCAAGTAAGCCCATACGACTACAATTTACTATCTGATGGATATGTGCTTTCACACACTTGGAATGGTATTTGGTAGTTAGGGGCCACTTAAAATATGATTAGAAAGATAAGACCATATGATAAGAACAGAAGTTCATGTCTTGATTATGATTATTCAAGTTTCAACATTTAAGTTAAGTTACCTAATTGTGTGTGATATATGTTGTTGCTACTTAGAGAAAACTATGATCATATATGATTAATATTACAAATATGATTTTTTTGATGATATGCTATTATTTAATAGAATTGGTATTTTCTCTATTACGATGTTAATTTAATAACGTTCAAAGAACTCTAAATTTTAAATAATATGTTTGATCCTTAATTTGTTCTTGGGATCCATTTTATGTTTTACTTTGGGTTTTAACACAAAATACTGATCTCAAGCCACCCACCAGGTTTTCTATATGCTTAATCATATAAGGAGTTCAGTTGTTGTCGTCTTGTCTCATGCATTCAAAGGCGTAGATGATTTGGGTATGCAGAGTATTACTAGCATCATTGTGGACTTGAAGTTTGAACAACTGGGTTTAGAAGAACTTAAACCAACTATCTTGCATATTATTTTTGCTGATATAACTGTTAAACAACCTAGGGGTGTAGTAAAAGATATTGAGGTTAAATGTGGACCATTTACTATCCTAGCTGATTTTGTAGTTTTGGACACCAAGGAAGTATATGAAACACTTATCCTAGGTCTTCCCTTTTTAGCAACTGTCGGAGCTCAAATAGATGTAATAGGTGGATCACTACTCAATTGGTAGGAACTGATAGTGTCACATCTATGTCATATTGGGCAATAGAATAACACATTCCATCTTTTAAGATGGAATGTATTATTCTATTGTCCAAGATGACAAGATGGAATGTGTTATTCTATTTCCCAAGATTCCATGGAGTTGGTTGTGGTCAACTTCATTCTAATTTCATATCTAAAGATTCTCTATAGTTCAGTGTTCCAAAAATCACGCTTAATCGGCCGCTTAAGCGCTAGGAAGCAGCATATCGCTTTGGTTTGTTTCTTCTTAATCTGACCGACAACTTCTTTGTTTCTTCTTAAGTCCGGCGAACAGCTTCTTCTTCTTCTTCAGTCTGTCCGACAACTCCTTATTCTTCTTCAATCCGGAGTGGTTGCTGCTTCTCCTTCATCAAGCTAAAGGTTGTTGCTACCTGCTGCCTCTTCTTCAGTCAATTGTTGCATTGCATTCAATCGGCCGCGCCTCTTCTTCCCACCACCTGTAGGTTCCATTGTTGCTCTGCTTTGCTGGATTTCAAAATCAAGCCACCGTTTGTTTGAAGGTGGCCAGGGTAACTAACACCATTTCAAAATCCACTTGCTGCTTGTTTCAGTTTGCATAGATTTCATGGACGAGGAAATGAGTTCAGTAGCAGCGACAAATATCGAGGGTAACACTGACACTATTGTCCTCAAACCAAAGTCGCCTGATATAGGGTGTGATGTGAACCACGGCCAACTATGCTTTGTGACCCTAACCACCGCAAGCTGATCTTCAAAGGCAACGAGAGAACCTATGGAATTGGGGCGGAAGAGGACTTTGACCCACTAGCTTCAGCTGAGCTAGGAACCAGAAGTATCACGTCGAGGGCGCCACGCCAATAGATGGATGCTCTTGATGATAAGCCAGACCTTAAGCCGTGCTCTTACACATACTCAAAGAGCTTTAGAATAAAGTTCTGAAGGGGGTTTATTAAGTGATAAAAGTCTGAATAATAAGGGTGGCCGATGGCCTCTATTTATAGGGAGGGAACAAGCTCTCTTCACCTATTTAGCTACTTTCTAACTAGGAATAAAATAATCTAATCCTAACTAAGAAACATTAAAATGACCTAAACAAGCTAACTAAATAAGAAAAACTAAAAAGGAAGAGAATGTCTTGGAAAGCAAGAAACAACCTAAATAGGCAAAAACCGGTGATCCGGGCAAAAACCTCGGGCAGCATTCGTGGCAGTCGGGCAGGTCTTGGGCCGACGAGTAGGGATTCTGACTCGGATTAGGCCTCCTTCTCGTGTCCTAGTCCTAGAAGGACTTAGGTCCGGGTCTTTTGGTCGTGGCAGCCTGTTCTCCTGGCCCAAATGAGAATCCTTGTCTCAGTGGGATTGCATGCATGAACCCGAATGGTGTATGAGCACTTCCCTACGTGGCTCCTCCTTCATTCCATCTCTGATTGCAACATCGTTTGTTGGGCCGCGTTCCTGAGGTCTCCAGATATCCAGAGCAACTGGAATTTCCCAAAAAGTCCAACCCGTTTGGCGGCTCGGTCCTAAGTGCTCCTCTGTAGCGCCTGGCACCGTGCGCGGTGCCCGGGGCTGGCTCATGCCTCGGCCTTCTTCATTTCTGGCCAAGCCTTTTGCATTCTGCTTCGGCCTAGTCTTCGGAAGGTCCAGAGATAGCTCTCAGTGGCTGGTGTCGGTCCAGGGCTCCATTTCTTCACTTGGCTCGACCCGAGGCTCGTTCTGGGGCCTGTCTTTGGGTGCGTCCCTTGCTGGCCAGATATTCTTCACTCCTCCGCTTCCTGTACTCCAGGATTGCCTCTAGGGGGTCCCATGGGTGGTCAGCTCCTATGGGGCTCTTGTCATTGAGGCTAGGGCCTAGTTGGGGCTGGCTGCTCGAGGTTGTACTCGACCCTAGGCTTAGCTCGGGTCTCGGATCTGGGGCTTCAATCAGCAACATTTCCTAGAGTGGCAGCTCCTTCATTTTAGCTCCCCTACCTACTGAGGGTGGCCTAAGCCTAGACTTGGTCACATACCTTGGCTTCATGATGTGTTGGAGAGCTTTCCTTGGCCCTACACGCTTCTTGTAGGGCCCTAGGGTTCTGCCTTTCACCGGGGACCCTGGTGGGGTGTAGGAATAGTTGTAGGCCTTTGGGCAGCCGTGGCTGATCACATCATCCCCCTCTTCTTGCCTTGGATTCGCCCTCGAATCCATCTTGGGCTCTCTTTGTGCACTCAGCATTCCTCTCCGCACTTCGGTGACTTGGGTGGCCATGTCTGGAGGAGACTCAGCATCATTCCTGGACCCGGAGTGTCACTTGAATCGGTGACAGACCAGGGTTTTGGTCCTTCAGAGCTTTGGCCGTCGGTGTCCATGTCTTCTCTTTCAGAAAAACTATCCACGAGAAAACCTAGGCTCGAGGAGGTATCCGAAGTATTAATTCTCAACCCGGATTCTCCTTCTCCTTCGATCTGGGTACCTGTTTCTTCCTCCAGCTCCATATTTTCTTCTTCCTCGATCGGGGTAAACCTCAGAATTCGATGGGAGACAACCTCCCATTGAAATCCAAAGTCCCTTGTCGTGCCTGGGCAGGGCCGGGGCGTATCAGGTCTGGGTAGGGGGTTACCAAGGCCGATATGGGGGGCGGGGTGGTCCTGGGACGCACCGGGGCTGATCTGGAGGGTTCCGGGCTGGCCCGGGCGCCGGGGCTGGGTGGAGCGTCGGGGCTGTGCTGCGCGCCGGGGCTGGGCTGAGCACCGGGGATGGGCGGAGCGTCGGGGTTGTACTGGGTGCTGCTCTGGGGCTGGAGTTTTTGAGAACATTCCAGTAAACTTCTCAAGCCCTTCTGGCTTTGCTTCCTCTCTTTCTTCACACTCTTCTTCTTCTTCCTTCTTCTTCTCATCCTCCTCCTCATCATCCGTCTCAATCTCTCATTCTCTCATCACTATGGTCCTTTGGTTGGGGTAGTCTCTTGAGACGTGTCCTCTGCCTTGACATTTAAAGCACACAATTTGGAGTGATCCGGGCCACCCGAGCCGACCCAACTGATGCCGACCCGGCCCCAACACTAATACCGGGCCGAGACTACACCATCACTAGGCCTACGCCAGAACCACTGCCGGAGCCTTGGAGAGACAAAGCCCCAAGTCCAGGCCCCGAACTAAGCCTAGGGCCAAGTGCAGCCCCGAGCCAAGAGCCTGAACTAGGCCCCAGACCAAATGCCACGAGCCCCGGACTGACACGAGCACCTAAAGACCCCCTGGGGACATTCCAGAAGATGTGGCCGAAGAAGAATAAAGAAGGCCTGACTAGAAGAGGCTGGCACCTGAAGACAGGCCCCGGTACGAGCCCCGGACCGGGCCAAGTGCCAAAACTGAGCTCCAGAATCGAAGCCATGATCCCTGGAGCTGCACCAGCCCTTGAAGACCTCCTGAGAGCATTCCTGAAAGAGTGGCCGAGACAGAAGTCAAAAGGCCCGGACAGATTTAAGAAGGCCAAGTTTTGAGCCAAACCCGAGCACCGGACCAAGCGCCGAGCACCATAGAAGCGTGCTTTTGTCCCATTCAACAATTGGCCCGTGTCTTTCGGGAGTTTCCAGCATCTCTGGATAGCTTGAAGTCTCAGGAGCACCCTCCAACAAACGGAGCTGAATTTGGAGGTGTATTGAGGGAGATAGGGCTAGAATGAGTCCTAGTGATGCTTGGCCTAAGCATCAAGGAGTGGAGCTCGGATGCTGATCCGAGGGAGCCAATACTAGGAGCTAGGATCAGGCCACCTCCTGAGCCTGATCCAAGGAAGGATGCTTGACCATGATGAACGCGGGAAATGGAGAGAAGAAGCCAAGTACCTCCAAACAAGGAATCCTAATCAAGCTAGGATTTCCCGGTTTTGGACAGGTTTCTAGTCTGACGAAGATTGACGAATATGGGCTACCTGGAGACAGAATTAGGACTGATGCCCAACACGAAAGTTGTAGCCCATAGAGTCTTCTAGAATTATGCCAAAGGGGTTAATTTTCTGAATTAATTTACTATTTATTCGGCTGATTCTTCCAGAACCCGTGTAGCTGTTTTTTTAGGAATTTTCCTGCTTTCTTTATTAGAGTTCTTGTTTGGGAAGGAGTCTTTTCCTTGGAGAACAAGGCTCCGAATTTCAGTCCTTTTTTATGTATTTCTCTATTAGTTTATTAGCTATTTCATAGGAGGAAAAGGAGAGCCTGTTCTCCCTTCCTCACCTATAAATAAGAGGCTTCGGCCTCATTGTAATCAACGAACCCCTTTGAATCAATTAATATAAATCAGAACTTTTGTTCTCAATTCTTAGTTTTATGCTGCGTGCATAGCTTAGAGTAGGTATTATCAACAGAAGTATTCCCCTTCTGTCGTGGAGCCATTCCTGGACACTACGGGTTCCCGGCTGTTATATAGCCGACGGGTCCTAGTACTAATCCGCCCCCGGTGCCAAAGGTGATCGAGCGAAGGTTCAAGACTTGCGGTGGTTAGGGTCGTCTGCCCACGGTTGCGGCGGTTCACACCAGTTTTGGTATCAGAGCTTCGGTTCAACTCGAGGAACCACAATCTATCCCAGTCTTCAGGTTTGAAACCCTGGATTCATATCCCTTACTTTCAGTCTTAGAAAATCCTTGAAAAACCCTACCTATCTTTGTTTGCGTGTTGTTAGAAAATCAGTTTAGAAAATCCATCTACTTTCATTCTCGTTCGAAGCATTGTAAGAAAAAAAAAGAAAACAAAAAGAAAGGCAATCTGCCCTAGGGTTTCTCGTTCATTATAGGTTGATCTTAAGAAGAGGGGTAGATAGATATATTTGCTTCCCTGTACTATCAACTAACATGACAGAAGAAGAACTCGCCTTGCTCGAAGCCACCCTACCCACGATAGCTCAAATTTTAGTCCAGATGAAGGCTTCAATAGAAAGGATCGAAAGAGCAACAGTGAAGCCGAGTGCCAGCATCAGGCTGCCCCGGACCAGCATCAGGCCTGCCCCGGACCGCATCAGGCCGCCGCCGCCCGGCAGCATCAGGTCTGCCCGGCCACATCAGGACCAGCATCAGGTCCGCCCCGGCCAGCATCAGGTCTGCCCCAGACCACATCAGCCAGCATCAGTGCCCCGACCAGCATCAGGCCGCCCAAGCCAGCATCAGGCCAGCACAGCCAGCACCAGCACCAGCACCAGGCCAGCCTAGCACCAGCACCGGCCCAGCGCCCAGCGCCAGCACCGGCCCACGCCCAGCGCTAGCACCAGCACCGGCCCAGCGCCCAGCGCTAGCACCAGCACCAACCCAGCGCTAGCACCAGCCCGCACCAGCGCCAGCCCCGCTAGCCCAGCACCACACCCCGCGCACCACCAGACCCGGCCAGCCCGGCCCAGCCCGGCATCAGCCCCGGCCCCAGACCCGGACCAGCCTCGGCACCAGCCCCGCGCCCGACCAGCCCCGGCGCCCGACCAGCGCCCAGCGCCCGACCAGCGCCCTACTAGTGCCCGGCGCCCGAACAGCCCCCGCACCCGAGCAGCGCCTAGCGTCCAGCGCCCGAATGGAGACAAGCGCCCGAACGGAGCCCAGAGCCCGACCGGAGTGATATGACCCTGCTCCACCGCCCCGGACCACAAAGGTACACTTACACCCCACCAAGGTACTTCGTAGAAGGCAGAACTCCAGGCCCATACAAAAAGCGCCTAGAACTAAGGGCTGGCTACTTAGGAGCTCTCAAGCCTAGAAATGAACTAAAGAACAAGCTCAGGACTGCCCCGACGGGAAGGAAGGCACCCCGAGATGGAAGGGAGTTCCAGGCCATGTTACTGGCCGAGAACCTAAGTCCTAGATCGAGCACTGAGTCTCAGTCTTTCCCCAACCTCTCTTCCATGATCCCTCAAGTCAAGCACACGTCAAAAGCCATCTGGAGAGAGTTCTGGCGTACAGAAGACAAGAAGATTCGAGAATATGTGGCCAAGACAGGTTGGCTTCCTAAGGACACTACCCCGGCCCCGGCGGATACGGCGAACCAGCCCCTACCCCGGCTAACCCTACTCCACACTCGGAATCTGGCGGACAAGTTGATGCCAGTAGATTCAGGAGGTCAAAAGACTTGGGAGGAACCTCACTTGTCCGAGGAAATGTCAAGCAGAAGGCCCGAACAGCCCGGCATCACCAAAACCCTAGCACCAGGTCCGGAGCGAATGATGCTGAGCCGGTCATCCGAGCCGAAGGACGTCACCCGACCGCCCGGTCACCCAAAACCCGCGGTAATTACAGAAATGCCACCGCGCGGGTTCCGGGCACTTTTCCTAGCCGCGTCCGGATCCCTGCCCGCGCCCGGAGGTTTCCCAATCCCACCCGGACAAGGAAAGCCGGATTTGCCCTAATCCGCCCGGATTAGGGTTTTGCTCGATTTTGTCGGTTTAGGAGTTTTAATTTCGGACAACTTTATTTATTTTAATAGTTTCCTCGGCCTATCTTTTAGGATTATTTTAGTCTTTCCTTATTAGAGTTGGAACCGGTTTTTGCCACCCTTGAGCTATAAATAGAGGCTTCGGCCGCCAATGTAAGACAGATTATTGATCATTGAAATTTCAGAACTAAGTTCTTTTTCCTTCAAGTCTTTGCTCGTTGTTGCTTAGCTTAAGGTTTGGTTTATCATCAAAGGCATTCATCCTTTGTTTGTGGCACCAATTCGACCGAATACCTTGGGGTTCCTAAGTCAATACTTAGTGGATTTCAAGTGTTCTCCGCGGTTTCAAAGGTTAGGTTCTCGTGGGGCTGATAATATAGTATTGGGTGTTGAGTCGATCCCTTCCTGGAGAAGGTGGTTCGCATCAGCTGGTATCAGAGCACGGTTCAACTCTTGGACCAACAATCTATCCAGTTTTCAGGTTCTTCTACTTGAATTCATATCTTTTAGCTTTCGTTGTTTTCAGAAAAAACCCTAAAAATAGCTTCATTGTGTTTGTTCTAGTCTTCTACCTTTCTTTAAATTTTTGTGAGAAAAAGCTGTGGCCGATCAAAGAAAATTACAAAAAGAGTCTAAGAAAAAGAAAAGAAAAGAATCAAGGTCTTCAAAAATAAAAATTTGACCTAGCTAAAAAGCAAGGCCACGTTCACAATCAAGGAAGAAGATTAAGTTCAAGAAGAGGGGTTTTTCATAAGTATAGCTAGTAGCTTTCTTAGTAGAACACCCAAATTTATTTGTTTTGTCATTCCACGACCTAGCATCAAGATTCTGGCCCCTAGAAATCCGAAACCCTAGGTATAAGGTCTTGTTTGTGTCATTGGTAGACTTAGACTGCATAGCTTCGAAGAAACTTGCAACTACTTGAATTGAGATTGTCTTTGTTTTGAAATTTTGAAAGAAAACCCTAATTTGAGTGACTTCAAAATTTCATACACGAGTAGTAAGAAAAAGGTGTGTGAGGTTCATTAGAGAGATTTTGGGAGGTTCTTTGTTCGTGACTAATCATGGCAGATGAGAGGTTTAATGCTTTGGAGGCACAAATAGCTGCCATGGCTCAGAACATGGCCCAGTTCACCGAGCAGTTTGGAGATCAGAATGGAGATGGCCCCCGACGACCAAGGAGGAATGAACAGGAGTTGGATGATGATGTGAGCAGCTTGAAGCTCAATGTACCTAAATTTGCTGGCAAAGCAAACCCCGACGAGTACATTGATTGGGAGAGGAGCATGGAGGATTTCTTTGAGTGCCATAACTATTCCGAGAGGAAAAAGGTAACCCTAGCCACAATTGAGTTTACTGACTATGCTGCCTTGTGGTGGGCTCAACTCAGGAATCAGATCAGGAGAGAAGAAGAGGACCCCGTCCTTAGTTGGAGGAGTCTCAAAAGAAAGATGGGAAGAAAGTTTGTACCGAGCAGCTACAACCGAGACTTGCATACCAAGCTTCGATTTTTGAAGCAAGGGAGCATGTCGGTTGAGGAGTACAACAAGGAGATGGAGATCCTGGTTGCACGGCTTGACCTGAGTGAAGATGAAGATGCCAAGATAGCACGGTTCACTGGAGGGTTGCAGAAGGAGATTCTACACCAAGTCAACATCCTCAACTTTGTTGACTATGATGACTTGATAACCGTGGCTACTAGGGTTGAGAAGGAGCTGAAGAATGGTCTTGGAAGAAGGACTACCCCTCCACCACCGATCAGTGCCCCGGTGAGAGGAGACAGAAGTGCCGGACACACCCCATACAGGCCAAACCCTAGCCGGAGTTCTGGATCAAAGGCCAAACCCTAATCAGGGATCGGCATCACGGGCAAACCCTAACCCCGGTTCAAAAATCCCTACTACTAATGCTCGGCCAAGTGCCATTGTGTGTTTTAAGTGTCAAGGTAGGGGTCACATAGCAAGAGACTGCCCTAACACCCGAGCCATGGTGCTTAGAGAAGGAGAAGTTGTTACGGACGATGAGGAGGAGTCCAAAGATGAAGAATTGGAGGAAGAGTCCAGTGAAGGAGAAGAAGTTAATGTGGAAGGCCTGGAAAAATTTTCAGCCTTTAACAGCCGAGTGATCACCCCGGTCACACTGACTGATGCCGAGCAGCACTGCCCCGGCCCAGCATCAGCACTGCCCCGGCACAGCGCCCAGCACTACCCTGGCCCAGCATCAGCACTGCCCCGGCACAGCGCCCAGCACTGCCCCGCCGCATCAGCACTGCCCGCACAGCCAGCACTGCCCTGGCCCAGCATCAGCACTGCCCCGGCACAGCGCCCAGCACTGCCCTGGCCCAGCATCAGCACTGCCCCGGTACAGCACCCAGCACTGCCCCGGCCCAGCATCGGCCCTGCCCCGGCACAGCGCCCAGTCTGCCCCGGACCAGCACCAGCCCTGCTCCGGACCAGCACCGGCCCTGCCCGGCCTAGCATCACGCCTGCCCCGGACATCCTGTCCGCGCCGGATAATGTCAATCGGCCCACCCCGGGTCTTTTGAACATTCCCTCGGCCAATTTTGGCCTGAAGACAGCAGGAGGACTCTTTGACGACCTGAAGCAGAGCGCCGACCCGACGGCCACCCGGCAGCCCCGACGGTCATGAACCCAATCGCCACCCGTCCCGAGATCCAATGGGAAATCATCTCCCGGCGGATTTTAAAAGCTGCCCCGAGCAAAGAAGATCCAGAAGCAGACTCGGATGAGGATATGAGTGAGGAACCCTCGCCCAGCAGCTCCCCTAGCCTTCACATTACTGTTACGGACTTTCAGAAGAGGAAGAAATGGAGACTGAGGGAGAAGACACTGAAAAGTCTGAGTCATGGTCCAGTACCGACTCAAATGACACCCCTAGGACTACTGATGATGCTGAATCTTCCCCGGCCGTAGCCAACAAGATTGCTGAAGTTTGGAAAAGAGTAATGGGTTCTAGGAAGGATGCCGAGATGGATTTGGGGACAAATCCCAGTCAAGAAGAGGGGGATGATATGACCCGGCTCCACCGCCCCGGACCACAAAGGTACACTTACACCCCACCAAGGTACTCCGTAATAGGCAGAACTCCAGGCCCATACAAAAAGCGCCTAGAACTAAAGGCTGGCTACTTACGAGCTCTCAAGCCTAGAAATGAACTAAAGAACAAGCTCAGGACTGCCCCGACGGGAAGGAAGGCACCCCGAGATGGAAGGGAGTTCCAGGCCATGTTACTGGCCGAGAACCTAAGTCCTAGATCGAGCACTGAGTCTCAGTCTTTCCCCAACCTCTCTTCCATGACCCCTCAAGTCTAGCACACGTCAAAAGCCATCTGGAGAGAGTTCTGGCGTACAGAAGACAAGAAGATTCGAGAATATGTGGCCAAGACAGGTTGGCTTCCTAAGGACACTACCCCGGCCCCGGCGGATACGGCCAACCAGCCCCTACCCCGGCTAACCCTACTCCACACTCGGAATCTGGCGACAAGTTGATGCCAGTAGATTCAGAGGTCAAAAGACTTGGGAGGAACCTCACTTGTCCGAGGAAATGTCAAGCAGAAGGCCCGAACAGCCCGGCATCACCAAAACCCTAGCACCAGGTCCGGAGCGAATGATGCTGAGCCGGTCATCCGAGCCGAAGGACGTCACACCCGACCGCCCGGTCACCCAGAACCCGTGGTAATTACAGAAATGCCACTCGGATCCCTGCCCGCGCCCGGAGGTTTCCCAATCCCACCCGGACAAGGAAAGCCGGATTTGCCCTAATCCGCCCGGATTAGGGTTTTGCTCGATTTTGCCGGTTTAGGAGTTTTAATTTTGGACAACTTTATTTATTTTAATAGTTTCCTCGGCCTATCTTTAGGATTATTTTAGTCTTTCCTTATTAGAGTTGGAACCGGTTTTTGCCACCCTTGAGCTATAAATAGAGGCTTCGGCCGCCAATGTAAGACAGATTATTGATCATTGAAATTTCAGAACTAAGTTCTTTTTCTTCAAGTCTTTGCTCGTTGTTGCTTAGCTTAAGGTTTGGTTTATCATAAAAGGCATTCATCCTTTGTTTGTGGCACCAATTCGACCGAATACCTTGGGGTTCCTAAGTCAATACTTAGTGGATTTCAAGTGTTCTCCGCGGTTTCAAAGGTTAGGTTCTCGTGGGGCTGATAATATAGTATTGGGTGTTGAGTCGATCCCTTCCTGGAGAAGGTGGTTCGCATCACGGAGCCAAGCGCCCGATCGGAGCCCAGCGCCCGACCGACGCCCAGCGCCCGACCATCGCCCGGCTCCCGCACCGAGCCCGCGCCGCGCCGACCACCGCCCGGCGCCCGATCAGTCCGATTGCAAGGAGTGCCCTGATCAGCCCGATCACCCGGAGAACCCTGATCAGCCCGATCACCCGGAGTACCCCGATCGCCCAGATCACCCCCGAGCACCCGTACCAGTCCCGGTACGGCCCAAAACCCCAAGGAGCACCCACGAACTATTAGGTCCAATCCTATGCACCATTGTTATTATTTTTAAAATTTCTAACGGATTACCAGGTGCGGATTCGAGGACGAATCCTTCTCAAGAAGAGGGGAATGGAGTGATCCGGGCCACCCGACCCGACCCAACTGATGCCGACCCGGCCCCAACACTAATATCGGGCCGAGACTACACCATCACTAGGCCTACGCCAGCACCACTTCTGGAGCCTTGGAGAGACAAAGCCCCAAGTCCAGGCCCCGAACTAAGCCTAGGGCCAAGTGCAGCCCCGAGCCAAGAGCCTGAACTAGGCCCCAGACCAAATGCCACGAGCCCCGGACTGACACGAGCACCTAAAGACCCCCTGGGGACATTCCAGAAGATGTGGCCGAAGAAGAATAAAGAAGGCCTGACTAGAAGAGGCTGGCACCCGAAGACAGGCCCCGGTACGAACCCCGGACCAGGCCAAGTGCCAAAACTGAGCTCCAGGATCGAAGCCACGATCACTGGAGCTGCACCAGCCCTTGAAGACCTCCTGAGAGAATTCCTGAACGAGTATCCAAGACAGAAGTCAAAAGGCCCGGACAGATTTAAAGAAGGCCAAGTTTTGAGCCAAACCCGAGCACCGGACCAAGCGCCGAGCACCACAGAAGCGTGCTTTTGGCCCAGCCAACAATTGGCCCGTGCCTTTCGGGAGTTTCCAGCATCCCTGGGTAGCTTGAAGTCTCAGGAGCACCCTCCAACAAACGGAGCTGAATTTGGAGGTGTATTGAGGGAGATAGGGCTAGAACGAGTCCTAGTGATGTTGACCTAAGCATCAAGGAGTGGAGCTCGGATGCTGATCCGAGGGAGCCAATACTAGGAGCTAGGATCAGACCACCTCCTGAGCCTGATACAAGGAAGGATGCTTGACCATGATGAATGCGTGAAATGGAGAGAAGAAGCCAAGTACCTCCAAACAAGGAATCCTAATCAAGCTAGGATTTCCCGGTTTTGGACAGGTTTCTAGTCTGTCGAAGATTGACGAATATGGGCTACCTGGAGACAGAATTAGGACTGATGCCCAACACAAAAGTTGTAGCCCATAGAGTCTTCTATAAGTCTGCCAAAGGGGTTAATTTTCTGAATTAATTTACTATTTATTCGGCTGATTCTTCCAGAACCCGTGTAGCTGTTTTTTTAGGAATTTTCCAGCTTTCTTTATTAGAGTTTCTGTTTAGGAAGGAGTCTTTTCCTTGGAGAACAAGGCTCCGAATTTCAGTCCTTTTTTATGTATTTCTTTATTAGTTTATTAGCTATTTCATAGGAGGGAAAGGAGAGCCTGTTCTCCCTTCCTCACCTATAAATAAGAGGCTTCGGCCTCATTGTAATCAACGAACCCCTTTGAATCAATTAATATAAATCAGAACTTTTGTTCTCAATTCTTAGTTTTATGCTGCGTGCATAGCTTAGAGTAGGTATTATCAACAGAAATATTCCCCTACGGTCGTGGAGCCATTCCTGGACACTACGGGTTCCCGGCTGTTATATAGCCGACGGGTCCTAGTACTAATCCGCCCCCGGTGCCAAAGGTGATCGAGCGAAGGTTCAAGACTTGCGGTGGTTAGGGTCGTCTGCCCACGGTTGTGGCGGTTCACACAACAATTCCACTAGGACGTGGGTTATAATTCTGAACATTAGGAGTAGATTGAGTTGGTGTTACCCGTGGTATCGGTTCCCTAGGGTTAGGGTACGATCGGGGCTCGGTGCTTCGGGGTTGGCCGGGCTTCCATGGGGGCTGGCTGGTACTGGCGCCTCCTCTCCATTGGCTAGTGGATGGAGGGGCTGGTCTTCTTGTATGGCCTCTTTTCATTTCCCTCTTCACTCGGATGGCTAGGGCTTTCAAGTCTTCATAGGAAACAAGTTGAGTATATTGACTTGGTACATGATGTCCGGGTGTAGCCCTCCTACGAACCGGGCTATTCTGGCCTCCTGTTCCTCCTTGAGGTGTAGCCTTGCCACTAGCATCTCTATCTCCTTGGTATACTGGTCCATAGACATGGTTCCTTGCTTCAAAGTCTGGAGTGAGATGTGTAAGTCTCGGATGTAGTCAGCCGGGACAAACCTCTTCCTCATCTTCCTCTTGAGGTCTCTCCATGACTCGATGGATACCTCCTCATCTCTCTGAACCTGTCTTTTGAATTGGCTCCACCAAAGAGCAGCATAGTCAGTAAATTTAAGGGTAGCCACAATTACATTCTTTCTCTCCGAATAGTGATGGCACTCGAGGAAGTCCTCCATGCTTCTCTCCCAATCCAAGTACTCATCCGCATCATTCTTGCCAGCAAACTTAGGAATGGTGAGCTTGAGATTGCTCACATCATCATCAATCTCTTGGACTAACCTTCTAGCCCTTCAGTTGAGATCTCCACGGGGTTCTTCATCATATTCTCCTCGATCATCTCTTCTCTCTTAGTTGCATTGGTTGTCCCTCTCAAGTTTGGATAGGGCTTCTTGTATACCCGCCAAGATTCCTCTAAGGCCATGGATCTGGCCTTCCAAATTATCTACTCTCTCGTCTGCCATGGTTAGTTACAAGCAAGCAGAAGCAACTTTCTATCCCCTCTTTTTAGAATTAAGCTTACAACGAAAGGAAACACACTTGGCAAGGGTGGCCTTGATTTTCTTTTTCTTTTCTTGTAGCCACCTGATTTTCTTTGCCTTACAATACCAAATAGATTGAATGAATTGAAATAGGTGGGGGGGGTTTCAAAGATAATTTTCTGAAACGCAAGGTTTGTAAAGGATATGAATCCAAGAATGAACCTGGAAATTGGGATAGAGTGTGTTCCTAGTGTTGAACCGTACTCTGATACCAACTGATGTGAACCACGGCCGACTATGCTCCGTGACCCTAACCACCGCAAGCTGATCTTCAAAGGAAACGAGAGAACCTATGGAACCGGGGCGAAAGAGGACTTTGACCCACTAGCTTCAGCTGAGCTAGGAACCAGAAGTATCACGTCGAGGGCGCCACGCCAAGAGATGGATGCTCTTGAAGATAAGCCAAACCTTAAGCCGTGCTCTTGCACATACTCAAAGGGGTTTAGAACAAAGTTCTGAAGGGGGTTTATTAATTGATAAAAGTCTGAATAATAAGGGTGGCTGATGGCCTCTATTTATAGGAACAAGCTAAAATAATCTATTTAGCTACTTCCTAATTAGCTACTTCCTAACTAGGAAAAAATAATCTAATCCTAACTAGGAAACATTAAAACGACCTAAACAAGCTAACTAAATAAGAAAAACTAAAAGGGGCAACTCAAAATAGGAAGAGAATGTCTTGGAAAGCAAGAAATAGCCTAAATAGGCAAAAACAGACGATCCGGGCAAAAACCCTAAATCCAGGTAGCATCCATGGCGGTCGGGTAGGTCTTGGGACGGCGGGCAGGGATTCTGACTTGGATTAGGCCTCTGATGACACTCAATTTGACGTGATTATCAACCTCATTTAAGCGACATTTTGTGATGATTTTATCTCGTTTGGGTGATTTTTAGTGAGTTTATTCTCTTTTCGGCCTTTAGGGCCGTTTTACATCGTTTTGCATGTTTTTGATGTATTTTAGTTAATAATCGACGTTGGGAAATCAAACCGGGAGTGGAGCATTGAGTGACATATGATTCTAGACTTATTGGAGTGATTCGGGTCGAAGGAAGGAGGCCAAATCACAAGGAACAGACCAGATTTGAAGAAAAACTCAAAGTACTGCGTTTTAGAGCTTACACGCCGTGCAAGCTAAATACACTGTTAGCTTACAGACCGTGTAATCTCCCAGACACGAAACTCCAGCCTTTTCCAACAAGGAAAGGGTTTTTGGGGGTATTAATAGACTTTTCGAAGCCAGATTTTACAACATTCAATCTTGGATTAATTTCCAAACTTAGAAAGAGTTAGAGAGAGTTCGAACAGCAGGGAAGAGATCGTGACGCCATTCTTCCATCTCGGAGAGCTCGGAGCCAGGATTTGAAGATTTAGGAGATTGAAGCTTCACGGAGTCGTCAAATTAGGTTTTACAGTTCTTCTCTATTATTCCTACCTGAGATGTATTCTTTGTTTGTCTTCAATTCTCTTGTATTGAATATGAGTAGCTAAACTCGTAGAGCTTAGATTAGATGAACCCTAAGTGATCCGGGGCTTTAAAGCGGTCACGGATCGGCGGTAATTAGATTTAAGTTCAAACAGTTTCTCTTGCGTGGTTGTTTTGTTTATTGCGTTTCTTGTCTAGTTGACACCTAGATTAGATTCGTCGTTCCAATGTTTCTTTTCTGGTTGATCGCCTAGATTAGGTTTGTGTTAACTTAGGGTTAGTCGCCAGACAGCTTCGTTGCTTTAAGACATTAAACTTGTCTTTCTTGATCACCTAGATTAGTCTCTTGTTAAGATAAGGATAGAGCGAACGTTCGCCTTACTTTAGAACATCAATTCAACCAATTAACCTATTAATTGGAACAATTTCTCTTGTAGAAACCAGTTAGGGTTAATCCACTGCTAGAGTAACTCATTAATCACTAGTAATTGCACCAGTTAGTTTTCGTTGCAGAAGTGAACGCACGGACGGTTAATTAATCTTGGTAGTTAGATAGGATAGAGCGAACGTTCGCCAGTCTTAAACCTAAGGGTAAGGAGTTATGGTGGTGTCTGAGAACTGAATGAATTAGAATTGAAAACCGCTGGACTTGTGATTGCCAATGCTCTAGTGATCTTAGGGGGATTCGAAATCTAGCTCGTTGATGTGCAAGATTTAACTCACAACTATCAAGGTCGTATTCCACAAAGGCTCTCTCAAAAGCTAATACTCACACGATTCATGGACGGTCTATTCATTTAAAATGAGTTTTAGTTTGGAAAAGGAAATAAAAACATAAAGGAAACTAAACAAGAAAGCAAAACAAAATGGTGCAAATCAAAGGTAAAGGAGGTTCACTTGGAAAGATAGCTTCATCATGCTCAAGAGGAACAAATGCACAAACAAGCCAGACATGATCGAGGTTGCAATCGAATGACCACGCAAATCCCTTCTATAGACTCAATGCACTCTCGTCGCACTAAATCCCTATCCTAGAACCACTCAACCTAGGCTCTCACTCTCAAGCTAAGTGACTAAGGATGCATTAAAGGTGTTTGATGAAATGCCAAGCTACAAAACCCTCTCCTATGACTCTATGACCACTAGGCTAGACACCACACTCTATGTCAATGTCCTAACACTAAGAGAATCATCAAAATACTAATCAAAGTTCAATTGAATGAAAAACCTAATGCACACCAAGTGTTCGATAAAATGCACAAGAGAGAAATCATGCAACTATGGTTGAATTGAGATGATCTAATCTCTTAGAACATGCTCTCTTCAATCCCTAGACCTACAAACCATGTAATCTAAGCAATCTCATGCATTACATCACAAAGGATAGACCAAATCAAGCGCATAACACAAATTTGGAATTAACAACAAGTCTAGAGATCATCCTCTTACAATCCAAGATCAATCATACCATATTTGTACAATCCACCTCTATCCTAGCACAACTATCTATCATCCAAGGAAACCTAGGAAATCAGCCACACATGGCCAAGGGTACAAAAGAGAAAGAAGGAGAGATGGTCACCAAGAGCTCCATGGCAATCCTCTTCTTGCAAGCTCCTCTCCCCAAGGTTGTGGGCTTCAATCCAAGCTCCTCACTCCAATTTGCACCTTCCTCTAGGGTTGATGATGGATTGGTGATGGAAAAAGAGAGAGAGGGTTTTTCTTTGTCGAAGGATGAATTGTGAATATGAGTTGTATTTCCAAATTTCCACCGCCTCTCTCTTTAAATAGTACCCTGGAATAGCCCTGAGTTTTTGGCGAAAACTGTACAAGATTTTCAGCCGAAAATCTCTTTGAAAAACCCCGGGAAGCTTCGGCATTTCTTCATAGGTTTTCGGCGAAAACTCAGATAGTTTTTCGCTAAAAACTTCTTCATAATTCAGCTGCAGAAATCCGGCTTTCCACTATTTGCAAACGGCCCATAGTTTTCGGCGAGAACATAGAGTTCTCGCCGAAAACTCCTTTAGAAATGCTGCATTTTTCTAAACTTGCATCGGCCATAACTCCTCCGTCCTAGCTCCGATTGACCTCCCATTTGATCCTACGTGCTCCTTGTCACCAGTACTATGACACCAAGGCCTGAAAATGCACAAATAAAACTCCAGTAGGCACTGAAATTGCCCTCAAAGTGGCACTTGGACAACAAAAGAGCACTTTGCATAAAACTTCCATAAAAGCATATAAATCAAGGCAAAATGAGATCAAACATGGGATATCCCTAGGCTAATTGAGGACTTAAAATGCACCAAATATAGTCACATCACTCGTCTATCTTCTCGTTAGTCAACCAATCTTTCAATTGTTTTCTGTTTTCATTTCTTATTTCCTGCTTTATAGTCTAGAAGTCGTGGAACTCACACTACGCGCAACTTGTTTTAACCTGAGTAAATTGCCTTCATATTTGAGTAGACGATTAGAAGAGACCTGTGGAATACGATCTATCTTGCTTTGTGCTTGATAGTTATTTGACTACACGCGCGTGAAAACGCGTTCATTAGCCTCCTTCTCGTGTCCTAGTCCTAGAAGGACTTAGGTCCGGGGTCTTCTGGTCGTGGCAGCCTGTTTTCCTAGCCCGGATAGGAATCCTTGTCTCTGTGGGATTGCATGCATGATCCCGATGGTGTATGAGCACTTCCATACGTGGCTCCTCCTTCATTCCTTCTCCAATTGCAACGCCATTTGATGGGCCATGTTCCTGAGGTCTCCAGCTATCCAGATCAACTGGAATTTCCCAAAAGGCCTAAGCCGTTTGATGGTTCGGTCCTAAGTGCTCCTCTGTAGCGCCTGGCGCCGTGCGCAGTGCTCGGGGCTGGCTCATGCCTCGGCCTTCTTCATTTCTGGCCAAGCCTTTTGCATTCTGCTTCGTCCTAGTCTTCAGGAAGGTCCAGAGACAACTCTCAGTGGCTGGTGTCGGTCCAGGGCTCCATTTCTTCACTTGGCTCGACCCGGGGCTCGCTCCGGGCCTGTATTTGGGTGTCGTCCCTTGCTTGCCAAATATTCTTCACTCCTCCGCTTCCTGTACTCCAAGAATGCCTCTAGGGGGTCCCAGGGGTGGTCAGCTCCTCTGGGGCTCTTGTCATTGAGGTTGGGGCCTAGTTGGGACTGGCTGCTCGGGGCTGTACTCGGCCCTGGGCTTAGCTCGGGGCTGTACTCGGCCCTAGGCTTAGCTCGGGTCCCGGGTCTGGGGCTTCAGTCAGCAACATTGCATGGAGTGGCAGCTCCTTCATTTTAGCTCCCCTACCTGCTGAGGGTGGCCTAAGCCTATACTTGGCCACATACCTTGGCTTCATGATGTGTTGGAGAGCTTTCCTTAGCCCTACACGCTTCTTATAGGGCCCTAGGGTTCTGCCTTTGACCGGGGACCCTGGTGGGTGTAGGAATAGTTGTAGGCCTTTGGGCAGCCGTGAAGGATCACATCATCCCCCTCTTCTTGCCTTGGATTCGCCCTCGAATCCATCTTGGGTTCTCTTTGTGCACTCAGCATTCCTCTCCGCACTTCGGTGACTTGGGTGGCCATGTCTGGCGGAGACTCAACATCATCTCCTGGACCCGGAGTGTCACTTGAATCGGTGACAGACCAAGGTTCTGGTCCTTCAGAGCTCTGGCCGTCGGTGTCCATGTGATGACACTCGATTTTACGTGATTATCAGCCTCATTTAAGTGACATTTCTTGGCTTAAGACATGGTTTTTAGGGTAGAATAGCGAATATTCACTCAACTGCTCTATCTCGTGCCATTTGTGTTACTTTGGCCCGTTTCGGGTCTATTTGATGGTTTTCTAGTGTTTTCGTGATAGCACCGGTTTTTGCCGTTAAATAATGTAGCCAAGGACATGTCTAAGGCATTGGAACCTCGAGGAACCACACCGAATCGAACCAAGGAGTCAATCAAGTCAACACATTTCCTACCCCATTTTACACGGAAGTTTTTGGCGAAAAGACCTGAGGTTTTCGCCAAAAACTCTAGAAGAAATCGGCAGAGCTTACAAGAAGAAGTTTTTGGGGAAAAGTCAAAGTTCTCGCCGAAAAATCTAAACAGTAAACTCACAGAAGATCATCGAACATGAGTAGCTAAACTCATATAGCTTAGTGGTGAACCGCCCGGTCGTTGTTCGGACGTTCAACCAAATAAACTACTAATGCTAAGAAAAAGCTATAGCAGATCGTATTCCAAGGGCTTTCTATGATTGGTTACTTCAGAACTAGCAAAATACTCGAAGGCAAACACGTTGTGCGTGGTGTGAGTTCCACGACTTCTAATTCTAAGAAATGCAGAGAAATTAAAACAAATTAAACTAAAGCAGATTGGAAATTAGGGTTTGAAAACAAGGATGACAGACGAACTTAGACTTTGAATCCCCCTTCGTTCCCCAGAGCATTGGCAATCAACAGATTCAGCGGATTTCGATTCTCATTCAATCAATTACTAAGACACCACCATAACTCCTTACCCTTAGGTTTAAGACCGGCGAACGTTCGCTCTATCCGTTCTAACTACCAAGATTAACTAGCCGCCCGGTACGGTCGCCTCTCGCAATGACTTAATTAACTGGTGTAATTACTAATGATTAATGAGTTACTCTTGCAGTGGATTAACCCTAACCGGTTCCTACGAAAGGCACGCTCCAATTATAAGGTTAATTGTTCAATTTGATGTTCTAAAGTAAGGCGAGCGTTCGCTTCTATCCTTAGCTTAACCAGAATCTAATCTAGGTGATCAATCCAGACAAGAAACATGAACAATGAAGAACAAATCAAACATGAATGAGAAACTGATTGAATATCGAATCTAATCACCGCCGATCCGTGACCGCTTTAAAGCCCTGGGTCACTTAGGGTTCATCTAGTCTAAGCTCTAACGAGTTTAGCTACTCATGATCATTACAAAAGAAACAAAGACAAAGAAAGAGTTCATCATCCAGAGGAAGAACATAAAAGAATCTGAAAAACCTAATTTAGACGACTCTGACAGACTTCGATCTTCGGTAGATTACACTCCTAGCTCCGGTTCTCCGAGATGGAAGGGATGGCGTCACGATCTCTCCACGGATCTTCGAACTCGAACTCTTCGCCCAGAACTTCAGAGGATTCTCTGAATTCTGATCTCGAAAAGTTGTATTATGATTAATTATTGATCTCCCTTTTTTTGGGCCGCCGGGTTAAGTATAAATACTTAACCCTAAATTAGCCGAAACAGCCTGATATTTTCGCCAAAAATAACAAGGTATTTTCGGCGAAAATCCTTGTGTAAATGGTCGGTCACTCAGCTGCTTCTTCTGTCCTTTTCGCCGAATAAGTTCTCGGTCCGAAAACATATTGTTTTCGCCGAAACCATCCTTCAAGTGGCATCAGTCGATTTGCACTAATATTTTCTCGAAAACAATAGGTTATTTTCCGACGAAATCTTCTTTGTAAACGGGCAGGATTTTGTTTGACTTTGATTGGCTCCTTTGATCGATTCCGGTTCAGTTCCTCGATGTTCCAATGCCTTAGACACGTCCATGGCTACTTTATTTGACGGCAAAAACCTGTGCTAATACAAAAACACTAGAAAACCATCAAATAGACCCGAAACGGGCCAAGGTAACACAAATGGCACGAGATAGGGCAATCGATTGAATATTCGTTATTTTACCCTAAAAACCATGTCTTAAGCAAAGAAATGTCGCTTAAATGAGGCTGATAATCACGCCAAATCGAGTGTCATCAAATACCCCACACTTAAGCTTTTGTTGTCCTCAAGCAAACTGAATAGAAACGCTCATGTTCATAAATGATAAGATCGATTAAATTGGAGCTCAATCAAACATAATGAATTATTAGACAGTTCGATCCTAGAACAAGAAACCTAACATGCATACAGATCAGCCAAAGTACCTGGTCTCACTAATAAACTGCACACGACAAGTAATTAGCAACCAATTATGCATGAATTTGACCTGACCGACCAGACTCCTCACACAGGATATATATAGTACAATGGGAACTCTCACTCTCTGTGTTTAAGGACGTGTTTCTGCTCTCGATCATTTTCTGTTACCGAATTCTGTCATAGGTTTGCATTTCGACCACATCTCCACCACTGTGACAACACGAGTATCTAGTCAAGAAGGACTTCCCTGCTAGGACCGTAATGAATACTACACTACTCGGGTTTATAATGAGATGGATGATGGGAATGAATGATGATGGCTTGGTGCGGTGTAGCTTTCGACTAACTTCCCTCGAATCTAATCTATGGCTTCCTACCGTCTAACCAAACACGGGTGGAATAATGAACGCTCGTCCTATGATACCCTCAAGCAACCTAGCACTTATTCTTTTTCTTTTGCACAAAATTTTCTTTTCTTTCTTTTGAACTTTTCTTTCTACTTCGTTCTTCCATTTGTAGGGAGAAGAACGTTTTATTTGAACTACACTTTGAACTTTTCTGACTTTCTTTTCTTCACTATTTTTTTTCGAAACTTTTCTCTTTTTCTTTCTTTACTTTTCTTTTCTTTTGTGCCAATTTTCTTTTAGGTTGCTAGAGGGGTTTACACGTCTGGACATATTAGCTAAGACCACTTGTTTAATGGCTATAGGCAGGTTACCACAAACCAACTTCGGTAGGTCAATCTAGAACTACAACCACAGGGGATCAACGGGGAATGAAAGAAATGGGAAATGGTTGTAATGTATTATCGAACCGAAAGAACAGGCCAAGCTCAATGGTCTAAACCTAGTGGATTTATCGTTTGGTAGGCTATCTGGCTTAGTAGCTGAATCTAGGTGCCCCTGTCCTTCTAGAACTCGTGTCATCGTGTGGTCTCGAGTAGGTCTCATGCAAATTCTAACTCATTCAAGTAGACAGAAAACCACTCAAAAAGAATTAAAATTGCAAGTTACGTGCAATGGATCAAAAGCTCACAGTTGGTTTGCTAGTCGGATTCGGTCATTTTCATGCAATCAGGGCTACAAACTACAAGTGTGATTTTAAAATTCTATTCTGACCAGGCAATTTAGCATCAAAGCATACAAGTTGGTTCTCAAGTTCTAGATTAAGCAGTCTAAGCATCATTATGAAAGTTTGAACAACAACTTAACATAAAAAATCAAGAACTGAGCCATTCTAATGCTAGAGAGACTGGAATGGAATCACGAGGCACACACAAAACACAATCAATGGCAATCAAGTTCATGCAAGGTTCTCTAGCATCCTACCCCACACTTAAATCGGACTGTGTCCTCACAGGACTAAAATTAGAGTTCAGAGTGGAATGTAAGAACCTGGATGAGGACGGTTGATTTCAGAGGGTGAGCACGGATCCTCGGAGCAGAGGGAAGTGTAGCAGAACCTGAAGCAAAGGGAATCTCCCTACTGCCTACAAAACAAAAACAAATAAACATAAAAAGGAAGCCGGGACAAGTGCCCCGGATCCACACAGAAAAAAGTTGGACCGAAGTCCGAAAAGAATAAATAAAAAGAAGACACCAGAAAAGGAATACAACCCGATCACTGCTGGTCCGGTGAACCGGGAGGTGGAAAGTGGAGAAATTCGCCGAGCTGGCGTTGCCACGCCAGCTGTGCCTCATACCGCCTGTCGGCGCGGCCATATGTTGCTGCATAATAGTTCATCGCGCCTCTTGAGTGGCGTTGTCGGTGATGCGCCACTCCTGCAGTCGCTCGTATAACTCTCCAACATCCGCGGGGTGGTGTTGCGGCTGTTGGGGAAGCACCTGGTATGGATCGGGAATGTGCGGCGGCGACTAGTGAGCATACCCTGCCTGGTGGTGTGGCGAGGGTATATAATCGTGGAATACTGGCGGCGGCTGGGGCTGCTCCTGCTCAGCATCATCTTCTACCTCCGACTCGACCACAGGCTGGAGTGGAGGATCTGCTGCTACGTGGGGACTGAGGTCGAGTTCTAGGTCGTACTCAACCGCCAAGTCTCCTCCAACGGTCCTAACTCGGTGTCGTGGAATGTGCGGGCCATATTCATGGCTGATGCCGAAGGAGAGGATGAGCTGTCCTATGAAGTTGCCTCCCAGGAGTCTGCGAGGTGGCGTCCTCCTCCTGGTCTTCTGGCGGAAGATGCGAGCCAGCACCCAGCCAGGGTGTAGAGGGTAGCTCGAAGGCCATGAGCTCCTCCTTGAGGATATGGTGGCGATCCTTATCTGGAACATATAAAAGGGACCTACGCCAAACCATATGAATACATTTATAGAGCGGGTGAGAGAGAGACTTAACTGAGTTGCCCGCCCCGAGGCGATCTCCAGGCACGCCTGTCATGTGGCTCCAGAGCGCATTGAACTCCTCGTCGTCATCATCTTTACCCCAGCCTAGGTGATGATCGTGATAGTGCTCGTAGGGGATGCCGAGATGAGCAGCAAACTCATCGTAGGTGAGCTGCCTGTACACCCCACCAAGATAGAAGGTGACAACCTTCTGGCGCTGCTTCCTCTTGTGCTCGTCCAGGTCAAAGGTTGCCCAGAACTCCTGGAGGGCAATGTCTGGGAACTCGGCAGCGATGGTAGTCAGTTCGAGGAGATCTGCCGGTGCTAGGGCGTCATGCACGTTCCGGTAGTAATCCTCGTCATGCTCCTGGAGTGACTCCATGGAAAGAGGGGCACGTCAGCTCCACGGATGTGCTGAATCTTCTGGAAGCACTCAAAGTAGTAGTCAGGTAGACGGGCGATAGTGCGATGGAGTCCAGCCCGGCGAGGGAGTGCAGGTGGAGGACCCAGAACGACAGGTGTGACGAGAGCGGCAGCTCCTGAGCTCGAGGCGCCATCAAGTCACGCCTTAGTCCTGCGCTCATAAGTGGTGTTCCTAAACCAGAATGAAACCAGATTAGTCAACCAAAACCTTACCCCACACTTAGTAGAAAAACTCAATTTCACAAAGAAATGAGGGAAACTAAGTGGGGTAAGCAAAGCGGAGTAACCGGTAATCATAGACAGTAAAATACATACTTAGGAACAGCCAGAATCGGATAAGCACAATCAGAGTTCAAAAAGTCAAACCGACATTTAGAAAGTCAACATTTAGGCATATCGAACCCTAATCATGGCAAGACTATCATAACTTGGAGAATGACGGTAAAATATGATCTCAAATGGCAAGCACGATAATCTGAACGAGAATTAACACATATGACAGATACAGTTCATGGTCAAACCGACATTTCTTACAAGTCAACATAACAAGGAATCAATCCTATGCATAGCAACACATGATCAAATGATATGGAAATTAAGCACGGAACTCCCTAAGCATGCTAGAACAGCTCTATAAGTTCAGCTAACCTAGTTCACACGAAATCAGTCGGCACGCAAATCGAGGCAAACCGAAAAGTCAACCGAAAGTCAATCCCGACGAAATTCAGCAATCCATATGTCAAAAGATTTGTATGAAAAGTTCTACAACTTACCTTGAAGTCATGACTGCTAAAAATGAACGAGTTGAGAGGAATCGGTGAAAAAACGTTGAAAACGAGGGTTTCGGTGAACTGGAGCTGCAAAGCTCCGATTTGGCTGTTCTAGGGCTCGACGGAATCGGATTGGAGAGGGGAAGGGAGCGGAGGCGGTTGGCGACGGTGGCGGGATGGTTTTAAAGTGGAGGGTGGTTGGCGATTTTAAAAAGATAAGGGGGAAAGGGTTTTCGGTTTTGTGAACGAAAATGAAAGTGGATGAGAGAGGGGGTGGTTCCAAATTTTTAAAGGAAAAGTGGTCTGATTTTCGAAATTATCTTCGGCGAAAATAGAAAGGTGATTTCGCCAAAATTTCAGTTCAAATACACTGCCGGATTTTCGAAGGCGTTTTCGCCGAAAATAACCATATGGTTTCGCCGAAAACTTTAGTTCAAATCACTGCTTGGTTTTCAAAATCAATTTCGGCGAAAACATTATACACTTCGGACCGAAAATATTGAACAGGGAAAATCAGTGAAAACCAAAAGGCGAATTCGCCGAACATGAAGGGTGATTTCGCCGAAAATTTTGAACTGTTCGGGTTTAAAATATTTTCGCAAATCTGGCCAACTTCAGAAAATCACAGTTAAATCCACAAAAATCGGAACGGCCTCAATCAACTTGCTACTTACTCTATGACATGCAGAATACACAGGAAAAATAATAAATCAAAAAACTGACACTTTTAGCCCCCCGAACCGACTCTAAAATACCAAGTTCAACAAAAATTAAAACAGACTCCAGCCGTGGGTTGCCTCCCACGAAGCGCTCTTTTATTAACGTCCTTGAGCTGGATGATACCTGGGCGGTATTAGGAGACATCCCAACTTAGATTCTCCTTCACGCTCGCGTCGGAGTTCATGAAGTACAGCTTCAGGACTTCTCCGGTAAACGTGAATTTCTTCCCGTTCGCATGCAAAAGCTTGGTACGTCCATCGGGAAGATGATCGACGAACTTGAATGGTCCGAACAGTTCTCTGGAGAGATCATCCTTCTTGAGTGTGACGATGGAAGGAATGAGGACTGTCGGCTTCTTCTTCTTGTTATTCTCCGGCTTGGTATCACCAGGATTGGTGATCGTTAGTACTTCCTTAGGAGTTGCTTTCGGCTTCTCCTTCTATACTTGTTCTGGCGCCGGTTTCTCGGAACTAATTGGTGGTGCAGTTGGCTCGTGGAAGACGCAGAATTTTTGGTCTCCAGACCATTTGGGTCTTCGTCTTCTTGTTCTTTCCTCGAGGTCTGCTTGGTTTAGCGCTCGGTGGCTTAGAAGAGGCTTGCAGTTCCGTCTTCTTCTTGGGCACTTCTGAACCAAAGTTTCTGGCTTCTTCTTAGTAACCTGTTCAATACCTGCAGCAACAACTGATCTAGAGACACTGGAAGAAGCATTAGTAACGGAGTTGACCGGAGTCAACCCCACAGTTTCAACAGCCAGGCAGTGAGATTCTTCATTCCTAGAGTCATATTTCATGCCATCTTTAAGACGGAATGTTTTCGTTTCTTTACCAACTCTTAAAGTCAAAGAACCATTTGGAACGTTAATATTCATTCCAGTAGTAGCCATGAAAGGTCGACCTATGAGAATAGTAGAATCATCTGTACTAGTATCCATAATCACATAGTCAGCTAAAAACGTGAACGGACCACATTTAGTAATAACGTCTTTAATCTCTCCCTTAGGGGTTTTAAGTGATCTATCAGCAAAGACGAGTTGCATACTAGGTGGTTCAAGTTCTCCTAGGTTTAACTTTTCAAACAGGCTCATAGGCATGACATTAACAGACGCTCCTAGGTCGACTAAACAACGTTCAATCTCAACATCATTGATTACCAAAGGCAAAGTAAAAGAACCAGGATCAGATAACTTAGCTGGATATGGAGAGGCAGGTTTCTTAGCACGAATGTCAGGATATCCTTCCTTGTTCCCCTTCATGCCAGTCTCGATCCTTGCATTTGGCAGCAATGCTCTAGGAAAAGGAGGCTTCACAACGTACGGTGCAAGAGGAGGATCATCCTCTTTAGGCGCCGGTTCCTGTTCTTCTTCTTCTTCTGGAGTCTCAGTGATCCTGCGTAAAACAGAACAAGCATCAGCAATTAGGTTTGGAAGTTTTCGAGCAGTTACCATTTTAGCCTGTTCTTTTCTCGGGTTTGGCTCTGTCTGGCTTGGAAGCTGGCCAAATGGTCGCCAGATGCTAGCATGCTCGAGATGTTGTTCACGGCTTGCTCAATTCTTTGTCCAGATGCTATCTGTTCTTGATTGAGAAGAGCTTGAGCCTTGAACTGACTGTCATGATCATCGAGTCTTGTGATGATCTGGCTGAGCTTCTTATCCAGGTCACTGACATTGTTATCTCTTTGATGCTGCTGCCCTGGATAGGTATTGTTAAGATATTGATTCTGGCGATTGCCAGGAGCAGTTCCATAATTACCCGGATTGCGATGCGGCGGCTGGTAGACACCTGCTGGCGGATGGTTTAGCTTCTGATCCTGAGCTAGACCAGCCGGGCGGTTATTCTGGTTCTGGTTATGATTGGCGCCAGCATTGTAGGGAGGTCTGTCCTGATAGTTCCCTTGCTGTCTGAAGTTACGGTAACCATCATAACCATTCTGATTATTGACGAAGCCTTGTTGTATGAAATTTACCTCTTCGGCAGACCAGACTTATGCCTTACCAAAATTCTGACAATGGCCTCCATTATGTGCGCAAGCTCCACACCACTCGCAATCGGCAACGTAGACAGAAGCTGTCGGCGGCTTGATCGGTGTGGTAGACTTCTTCAAATGCTTCTCTACCTCTGCCTTGATAGCTGCTTCAAGATCCATCTTGCTCCTCGATCCTTCAGATTGTCGCTCCCAGTTCCTTGACTTGGAGGCACAGTTTGCGAAGTGAAGAAGAGCAGCTTCAGGAGTGAGTGTAGTGCAATCCCCTTCAGCTAGAGAATTGACCCACTTGGCGTATTCTTCTCGAAGTCCTCGAGAGAAGATTTCAGCTAACTGCCTCTGCTCGAATCCGTGATGAGGGCAGATGTAGAGAAGTTCTTGGAAACGATTCCAAGTATCATATAAGCTTTCTCCTTCTTTTTGGGAGAATCTAGCAATGTTGTCCTTGATGGCGGTTGTTCTGGCCGGTGGGAAGTATTCTTCAACAAAGTCCTGAGCCAGAGTATCCCAGTTAGTGTAGTAGCCAGGTGGTTTTCCAGTAAGCCACCTCTTAGCAGCGCCTTTCAGAGAGAACGGAAAAGCTCTCAGACAAAGAGTGTTCTTGTGAGGTTTCGCTCTTAAAAGTACTGCAGAGATCAAGGAAGTCTGCGAGATGAGTGCACGGGTTGTCTAGGGGCCTGCCTTCAAACTGTAAATCCCTAGAGATCATAGTCAAGAATGGAATCTTGATCTCATAGTCAGGATCTCCTTCTATGCGCGGAACGGCAATGGCAGATCGAACGCTAGTCGCGCTCGGCTTGTTATAGTCTGCTAGACTCTTCTGTGCAGGTGATCGCCATTTGGTGGTAATCTATCGGCCATGGTAGGAGATGGAGGAGGTGAAAGTGACTCGGTGTATGAAGCGGATGAAGATGACGGTACAGGTGAAGATGGAGACGAGGAACTCTCCTTCGGTTCCTCGATCTTGATCGGAGTGATGAATGGATCGTAGAGGTGTAGCAGAACTGCCTGGTCTCCCTGCACTCTTAGCCTGTTCGGTTTGAGAGCGAGTCCAAGGACTGGTGAGGCATACACCTGTAAACCTACAGATAACAAAGACAAACAAAACCAGTGAAAATCGAAGTGGGTGGAAAAATGAAAGATGGAAAATAGAAGAATAAATTACCAGTTCTTCTTTCGAACAATCAAAAGAAGTCCCCGGCAACGGCGCCAATTTGGTGAACCCCCGGTCGTTGTTCGGACGTTCAACCAAATAAACTACTAATGCTAAGAAAAAGCTATAGCAGATCGTATTCCAAGGGCTTTCTATGATTGGTTACTTAGAACTAGCAAAATACTCGAAGGCAAACACGTTGTGCGTGGTGTGAGTTCCACGACTTCTAATTCTAAGAAATGCAGAGAAATTAAAACAAATTAAACTAAAGCAGATTGGAAATTAGGGTTTGAAAACAAGGATGACAGACGAACTTAGACTTTGAATCCCCTTCGTTCCCCAGAGCATTGGCAATCAACAGATTCAGCGGATTTCGATTCTCATTCAATCAATTACTAAGACACCACCATAACTCCTTACCCTTAGGTTTAAGACCGGCGAACGTTCGCTCTATCCGTTCTAACTACCAAGATTAACTAGCCGCCCGGGTACGGTCGCCTCTCGCAACGACTTAATTAACTGGTGTAATTACTAATGATTAATGAGTTACTCTTGCAGTGGATTAACCCTAACCGGTTCCTACGAAAGGCACGCTCCAATTATAAGGTTAATTGTTCAATTTGATGTTCTAAAGTAAGGCGAGCGTTCGCTTCTATCCTTAGCTTAACCAAAATCTAATCTAGGTGATCAATCCAGACAAGAAACATGAACAATGAAGAACAATGAAGAACATGAATGAGAAACTGATTGAATATCGAATCTAATCACCGCCGATCCGTGACCGCTTTAAAGCCCTGGGTCACTTAGGGTTCAGCTAGTCTAAGCTCTAACGAGTTTAGCTACTCATGATCATTACAAAAGAAACAAAGACAAAGAAAGAGTTCATCATCCAGAGGAAGAACAGAAAAGAATCTGAAAAACCTAATTTAGACGACTCTGACAGACTTCAATCTTCGGTAGATTACACTCCTAGCTCCGGTTCTCCGAGATGGAAGGGATGGCGTCACGATCTCTCCATGGATCTTCGAACTCGAACTCTTCGCCCCAGAACTTCAGAGGATTCTCTGAATTCTGATCTCGAAAAGTTGTATTATGATTAATTATTGATCTCCCTTTTTTTGGGCCGCCGGGTTAAGTATAAATACTTAACCCTAAATTAGCCGAAACAGCCTGATATTTTCGCCGAAAATAACAAGGTATTTTCGGCAAAATCCTTGTGTAAATGGCCGGTCACTCAGCTGCTTCTTCTGTCCTTTTTGCCGAATAAGTTCTCGGTCCGAAAACATATTGTTTTTGAAGAAACCATCCTTCAAGTGGCATCAGTCGATTTGCACTAATATTTTCGCCGAAAACAATAGGTTATTTTCGGCGAAATCTTCTTTGTAAACGGGCAGGATTTTGTTTGACTTTGATTGGCTCCTTTGATCGATTCTGGTTCAGTTCCTCGATGTTCCAATGCCTTAGACACATCCATGGCTACTTTATTTGACGGCAAAAAACCTGTGCTAATACAAAAACACTAGAAAACCATCAAATAGACCCGAAACGGGCCAAGGTAACACAAATGGCACGAGATAGGGCAATCGATTGAATATTCGTTATTCTACCCTAAAAACCATGTCTTAAGCAAAGAAATGTCGCTTAAATGAGGCTGATAATCACGTCAAATCGAGTGTCATCACTTAGACTAGATGAACCCTAAGTGACCTAGGGCTTTAAAGCGGTCACGGATCGGCGGTGATTAGATTCAAAGTTCAATCAGTTTCTCTTTCATGTTTGATTTGTTCTTCATTGTTTATGTCTCTTGTCTGGCTTGATCTACTAGATTAGATTCTTGTTAAGCTGAGGATAGAAGCGAACGCTCGCCTCACTTTAAAACGTCAAATCAACAATTAACCTATTCATTGGAGTGTGCCTTTCGTAGGAACCAATTAGGGTTAATCCACTTCAAGAGTAACTCATAAATCGTTAGTAATTCCACCAGTTAGTTTAGTCGTTGCAAGAAGCGATCGTACTCAGGCGGCTAATTAACCTTGGTAGCTAGATCGGATAGAGCGATCGTTCGCCAGTCTTAAACCTAAGGGTAAGGAGTTGTGGTGGTGTCTTAAAATTGATTGAACAAGAATTGAAATCCGCTGGCCCGTTGATCGCCAATACTCTGACGAACTAAGGGGGATTCGAAGTCTAAGCTTTTCTGTCGTCTTTGTTAAGTCAACCAATATTTCAATCTGTCTTTCATTTTTCTTTTTAATTTGCTTGCATTTTCTAGAATAGAAGTCGTGGAACTCACACCACGCGCAATGTGTTAAACCTGTGTAGTCTGCCTTTACATTTGAGTAGATGATTATTAGAAGACCCGTGGAATACGATCTGCTTAGCTTTTAGCTTACTAGTTATTTGATACATCCTACAATGTACATCACCATGTCTTCTCTTTCAGAAAAACTATCCACAAGGATATGTAGGCTCGGGGAGGTGTCCGGAGTATTAATTCTCAACCCGGATTCTCCTTCTCCTTCGATTTGGGTACCTGTTTCTTCGTCCAGCTCCATATTTTCTTCTTCCTCGATCGCGGTAGCCCTCAAAATTTGATGGGAGACAGTTTCCCATTGAAATCCAAAGTCCCTTGTCACGTCGGGGCGGGGCTGGGGCGTATCGGGTCTGGGTAGGGGGTTACCGAGGCCGATATGGGGGACGGGGTGGTCCTGGGACGCACCGTGGCTAATCTGGAGGGTATCAGGGCTGGCTCGGGCACTGGGGCTAGGTAGAGCGCTAGGGTGGGGCTGAGCGCGAATGCTGGGCGGAGCGTCGGGGCTGTGCTGGGCGACGGGGCTGGGCAGAGCGCCGGGGCTGAACAGGGTGTCGGGGTTGTGCTGTGCGTCGGGGCTGGGCTGAGCGCCGGGGCGGGGCTGAACACCGGGGCTGGGTAGAGCGTCGGGGCTGTGCTAGGCGCCGGCTCTGGGGCTGGGCAGATTCTTTGGCATCGGGGTTGGGGTTTTTGAGAACATTCCAGTAAACTTCTCAAGCCCTTCTGTCTTTACTTCCTCTCCTTCTTCAGACTTTTCTTCTTCTTCCTTCTTCTTCTCATCCTCCTCCTCATCATCCGTCTCGATCTCTCCTTCTCTCATCACCATGGTCCTTTGGTTGGGGCAGTCTCTTGAGACGTGTCCTCTGCCTTGACATTTAAAGCACACAATTCCACTAGGACGTGGGTTAGAGATTTTAACATTAGGAGTAGATTGAGTAGGTGTTACCCATGGTGCCGGTTCCGAGGGTTAGGGTTCGATCGAGGCCCGGTGCTTCGGGGCTGGCCGGGCTTCCATGGTGGCTGCCTGGTACTGGAGCCTCCTCTCCATTGGCTACTGGCGGGAGGGGCTGGTCTTCTTGTATAGCCTCTTTTCATTTCCCTCTCCACTCGGATGGCTAGGGATTTCAAATCTTCATAGTCAACATAGTTGACTATATTGACTTGGTACATGATGTCCGGGTGTAGCCCTCCTACGAACCGGGCTATCCTGGCCTCCTGTTCCTCCTTAAGGTCTAGCCTTGCCACTAGCATCTCTATGTCCTTGGTATATTGCTCCACAGACATGGTTCCTTGCTTCAAAGTCTGGAGTGAGGTGTGTAAATCTCTTCCTCATCTTTCTCTTGAGGTCTCTCCATGACTCGATGGGTACCTCCTCATCTCTCTGAACCTGTCTTTTGAATTGGCTCTACCAAAGAGCAACATAGTCAGTAAATTCAAGGGTAGCCACAATTACCTTCTTTCTCTCCGAATAGTGATGGCACTCGCACTACAAAAAAATGCGTTTTAGCGTCGGTCGTATGCGCGAAATGGCGTCGGTTAGCGTCGGTCGGCAAAACCGACGCTGAAAGTGGTGACGCTAAATTTTAGCGTCAGGTTTTTGATTGACCAACGCTATAAGACATAACGACCGATGCTAAATCTACTGGAAAATCACAAAAAAGCAGCTGCATCTACAACCGCTTATTCTTCTTCTTCTCATTCGCCGCTAGTGCCGACCGCTGGAGAAGATGAAAGTTCCACCACCGCTAGAGAAGACGGAGGACCACCGCCACTTCCTCCCATCGCCGCCGATGTAGAAGACTCCCTTCCACCACCGCCGCTAGAGAAGACTCCCTCCCACCACCGCCGCTGGAGAAGACTCCTCCCACCGCCGCCGCTGGAGAAGACTCCCTCCCACCGCCGCCGGTGGGGAAGACTCCCTCCCACCGCTTCCGCTGGAGAAGACTCCCTCCCACCGCCGCCGCGAACAAAACTCACAAGATAGATTTGGGAACAGCTTCGAGATCTCATCTGAAAGAAAAAAACAATGAGGATCCAGAAAAATAAAAGAATGACTGGTAAAATCAAAGAGGGAGAGGAGAGGAGAGGAGCATAGGTAAGAGAGAAGAAGTGGTCGTTAATTACCAAGGTTGCCAGCGGCGGAGCTAGCGGGACCATCGATGAGAGCTAGCGGCGGATCTTGAATGGAGCAGTGAGAACGGAGGGGAGTTAGGGTTTTTCTTCTGAGACAGATAGAGAAGAGAAGGGAAAAGAGAAAGAGAAGAGAGAAGAGAGGAGACAGCTGCACGAGAGGTAGGTCGGTCGACCAAACGACCGATGCTAAAATGTGAGATACTATTTAGCGTCGGTTATCCGGCCGACCGACGCTAATCACTTTCGTTTCAACGACGCCAAAATGCTCTTTTTTTGTAGTGTCGAGGAAGTTCTCCATGCTTCTCTCCCAATCCAAGTACTCATCCGCATCATTCTTGCCAGCAAACTTAGGGATGGTGAGCTTGAGATTGCTCACATCATCATCAATCTCTTGGACTAACCTTCTGGCCCTTCGGTTGAGATCTTCATGGGGTTCTTCATCATATTCTCCTTGGTCATCTCTTCTCTCATAGTTTCCTTGGTTGTCCCTCTCAAGTCTGGCTAGGGCTTCTTGTATACCCGCCAAGATTCTTTTAAGGCCATGGATCTGGCCTTTCAAATTCTCCACTCTCTCGTCTCCCATGGTTAGTTACAAGCAAGCAGAAGCAACTTTCTATCCCCTCTTCTTAGAATTAAGCTTACAACGAAAGGAAACACACTTGGCATGGGTGGCCTTGCTTTTCTTTTTCTTTTCTTATAGCCACTTGATTTTCTTTGCCTTACAATACCAAACCGATTGAAGGAATTGAAATAGGTGGGGGGTTTTCAAAGCTAATTTTCTGAAACACGAGGTTTGTAAAGGATATGAATCCAAGAATGAACCTAGAAACTGGGATAAAATGTGGTCCTAGTGTTGAACCGTGCTCTGATACCAACTGATGTGAACCACGACCGACTATGCTCCGTTACCATAACCACCGCAAGCTGATCTTCAAAGGCGACAAGAGAACCTATGGAACCGGGGCGGAAGAGGACTTTGACCCACTAGCTTCAGCTGAGCTAGGAACCAGAAGTATCACGTCGAGGGCGCCACGCCAAGAGATGGATGCTTTGATGATAAGCCAAACCTTAAGCCGTGCTCTTGCACATACTCAAAGGGGTTTAGAACAAAGTTCTGAAGGGGGTTTATTAATTGATAAAAGTCTGAATAATAAGGGTGGTTGATGTCCTCTATTTATAGGGAGGGAACAAGCTCTCCTCACCTATTTAGCTACTTCCTAACTAGGAATAAAATAATCTAATCCTAACTAGGAGACATTAAAACGACCTAAACAAGTTAACTAAATCAGAAAAACTAAAAAGGGAAACTCAAAATAGGAAGAGAATGTCTTGGAAAGCAAGAAACAACCTAAATAGGCAAAAACCGGAGATCCGGGCAAAAACCCTAAATCCAAGCAGCATCCGTAGCGGTCGTGCAGGTCTTGGGCCGGCGGGCAGGGATTCAAACTCGGATTAGGCCTCCTTCTCGCTTCCTAGTCCTAAAAGGACTTACGTTCGGGGTCTTCTAGTCGTGGCAGCCTGTTCTCCTGGCCCAGATGGGAATCCTTGTCTCGGTGGGATTGCATGCATGAACCTGGATGGTGTATGAGCGCTTCCCTACGTGGCTCCTCCTTCATTCCTTCTCCGATTCCAACGCCATTTGTTGGGTCGTGTTCCTGAGGTCTCCAGCTATCCAGAGCAATTGGAATTTCCCAAAAGGCTAGAGCCGTTTGGCGGCTCGGCCCTAAGTGCTCCTCTGTAGCGCCTGGCGCCGTTCCCGGTGCCCGGGGCTGGCTCGTGCCTCGGCCTTCTTCATTTCTGGCCAAGCCTTTTGCATTCTGCTTTGGCCTAGTCTTCAGAAGGTCCAGAGACAACTCTCATGGCTGGTGTTGGTCCATGGCTCCATTTCTTCACTTGCCTCGACCCGGGGCTCGATCCAGGGCTCAGTCCGGGCTCGCTCCGGGGCCTGTCTTTCGGTGTTGTCCCTTGCTGGCTAGATATTCTTCACTCCTCCACTTCATGTACTCCAAGAATGCCTCTAGGTGGTCCCAGGGGTGGTCAGCTCCTCCGGGGCTCTTGACATTGAGGCTAGGGCCTAGTTGGGGCTGGCTGCTCGGGGCTGTACTAGGCCCTAGGCTTAGCTCGGGGCCCGGGTCTGGGGCTTCAGTCAGCAACATTGCCTGGAGTGGAAGCTCCTTCATTTTATCTCCCCCTACCTGCTGAGGGTGGCCTAAGCCTATACTTGGTCACATACCTTGGCTTCATGATGTGTTGGAGAGCTTTCCATGGCCCTACACGCTTCTTGTAGGGCCCTAGGTTCTGCCTTTGACCGGGGACCCTGGTGGGGTGTAGGAATAGCTGTAGGCCTTTGGGAAGCCATGGAGGATCACATTAGGGTGGCAATATGGCACATTGGCTGATCCTCCAAACAATATGGGAAAGATAAAGTGTAATTTCTGTAGGCATATTAGCTCTGGAGGTATTTTCCAATTCAAGGAACATATTGTCGACAATAACAATAATGTGTCTTAATTCCCTAATGTAACAAAGGAAGCTCGAGATGCATGTTTGAAGAAGTTTGCAGAGATAGCAAAGAATAAGAAGGATAAGATGTCTAGGGGACTAGGTCTGTGAGAAGATGTCTTTGTTTCTTCTGAAGCCGGACAAGAAAAAGAAGCTACTTGTATTGGTAGCTAGGAGCCTCACAAGTTAGGGCCTCTCGGCAAGTGGACATGTGTAATTGATCCTAAACTGTCTTCAACAGAATCACTGCAACAACAAAGGATCCATCAAGTCTTGTGGGCTGAAACTCCAAGTGCAACAATACATTGTAAGATGGGTGTATACTCATGGTAAGAACTAGCATATAAACTTCCATGTGACTGAATGTGCACAATGTTGCTTGCTAGTTGCTAATTTGTTACTTAACTTATATTGTAGTTGTGGCATTCAATGCAATCCTTAATGACGAGTTCATGCAAATGGTTAAGGCTATTGGTCAATTTAGTCCTGAATTGAAGCCTCCTTCTCAACATGATCTCCGCTAATCATTGTTGAAATCAAAATATGAACGAATGAAATCCTTGCTTAAGGAGCGTGATGAAGAGAAGGAGAAGCATGGTTGTTCCCTTATGACAGATGCTTGGACAGATATGAAGAGGAGAACCATCATGGACATAGTCATGCATTGTGCCGAGGGAACAAGTTTCATAAAGTCCAAAGACACATCAGGTATTGCACACACAAAAGTGATGTCATTTTTTACTTAGTCGACAGTGCAATTGAGGAAGTTGGAACTGAACACGTAGTGCAAGTCGTCATAGACAATGCTTCCAACAATATGGGAGCGAAGACACTCTTACTGCCAAAAAGGCCAGACATCTTTTGGAGCTCCTGTGCTACTCATACTATCAATTTGATGCTTCAGGGAATTGGCAACCTACTAAGGTTCAAAAAGGTACTTGATCAAGCTAAAGGTTTCACAACATTCATATATAGTCATCATCGCACCTTGGAATGCATGAGATCCTTCACCAAGAAGAGAGAAATCATTCGGTCAGGTGTGACTCGATTTGCATCTCAGTATCTTACTTTACATAGTATGATGGAAAAGAAAGGTGATTTGAGGCGGATGACAGTGGATAAGAAATGGGATGATTTGAAAGATGTTCACACGAAGAAAGGGAAGGATGCAACAGTGACGGTGCTTAGTGTGACCTTTTGGAATGGCGTGAACCTTTTCTTGAAGGTGTTTGAGCCACTTGTACGTGTTCTTCGACTGGTTGATGGAGATGTGAAGCCCTCTATGGGTTTCGTGTATGGAGAACTTGTGAAGGAAAAGAGGGAGATTCGGGAGCCTTTAGGCAATGTTGATATGATCCAACGACAACCGTGGTCCGTGACCCAATACCAAATGCTTGGCAACAAGGTGATAAAAAACAAACCCTCAAACTTGGATGGAATAGGACCCGGACCCTATAGGTAAAGAGCTATGAACCCTAGGTATCATGTGAATGGTTCCACACCAAGGGGTGATAACCCAATATGATAAACCCAAACTCTCTAGCCTACAACAACAGCGAAGACAATAAGAGAACAAAACCGTAACCGAACCATGCTAAAAGCAATCTTATGTGTGAGCTCATGCTGAGTTACAAGAGCTATAATGGTCCCTTTATATAAGGTAAGGGAACCACGAATCTAGGGAATAAAATAACATAAAAGCATCCTATTCCAACATTGAAAGTGTAGCTAAAACAAATAAGGAAAAACAAGTCCTATTGGAAAAGGAGAAGGATTCTTTATTTTGTCCGTCACATTGAAACATGCATATCTACTTATTCCCTACGATTCTTATAACCAATGACATATTGATAGAAAGGTAATTAAATTATCTTTCTAATGTCGCTGACCTTGCATTAATCATAGTCCTATAGAGGAAGTTATGACCAAAATACTAAAACTGGACATAATATGAATCCTTCTAGAACAAGGATAACTTGACTCATTCTTGCTTAGCTTCCAAGTTAGGACCTCTGGGCTTAGATCAGAACCCATGCACGTCCCTTGAATCTCTTTTTGGGCCTCTATCATGGTCCACGTGCTCAAATGGGCTTCATGTCTCCAAATAAGAAAATTTCTTGTTCGTTCTTGTTAGGGCCTCAACTAGGATCTCATCAAATGTGGAGAGTCGTTACAAGGACGTCATGACTATTGTGAACAAGAAGATGAGTGGCAGGCTTGATGCTCCATTGCATTTGAACCCGTATATGCTGAATCCACATTATAGTTATGCTGACTCATCGATATTTGATGATCCAAACATTACTGATGCCTTCGTGAATTGTGCGGAGCAATTTTATACTAGTGGTGGTGATGATGTACTCGATCAGGTTCACAAAGTTTCAAAGAAAAGAAGGAAATTTCTGACATAGGCTTGCAAAGACGTGACAGAACTTTTATTACAATCCTGGTTAGTAGTTACTAGTTAGTACTTTATTAGTTTTTCTATTCTTCACCTTCTCTTAAGGCTAAATAGTGTTATTCCTTTGTTAGCGGCTTGGTGGCAAATGTATGGAGCAACCATACCGAATTTACAAAGGATGGTTGTGAGGATCTTCTCATTGACTGCAAGTTCATCTGTCTGTGAGATGAACTAGAATACTTTTGAGTCGGTTAGTCTCTCATCCTCGATATATTATACATATAATCGATAAGTTCATCTCATTATATCATATTCACAAATGATGAACTAAACTTTGTAGATACATACTAAGAGAAGGAACATGCTCACAACTGACCATCTAAATCAATTAGTATACATTCAATTTAACTCGAGGTTAATGTCAAAGAAGAAGAAGATAGAGGAAAAGGAGGATGTTGATGTGCTCTTAAGCACCGATGCAACTGAACCACAAGGTTTTTTTAGGGAGGGGATGATCATACATTGCACACGTTTAGGGATGAAGAAAAGGAAGGAGTTGAAGGCATACCATGGGTGTTCTTGATGAGACGATGGGCGTTGATGAACAACTTGAGCTCCGTAGGAGTGCAAGAGTAAGAGAGTTTTATGAAGAAGACTTTGAGTCTGACGATGAGGATGAGGAAGGAAGAGAGGATATTGCTTTTGAGGATGGTGAGGATGATGTGGTGGCTGATCATATTTATTTGGATGATGATGACGTTTGATTAATGTGGCTATGAGCTTGTGATCGCCTTTATGGCTTATCTTTCTATTTTAATGTGCTTGGTGTTTCTTATTGAAACATGAACCTAATTAAGTTTGAACTTTGTTTGATACAGAAGTGTATTTCTGTGAACCTGTGAACTATTATGTTTGTTATTAAGTATTACATATGCTATTGTAAACTATTTCTTACAATTTTTGTAGGAATGCTTAATCACGCTTAATCTTAAAAAGCTCTAGTTGGAGGTTCACCGATCACCTAGCGCCTACTTGAACATTGCTATAGTTGTGTCTGGTTTCAGGTAGACAATATTTTATGGAGACTCTGGAGCATATGGATCTAAATGACGAGTTGGAAAGATGCAAGACTTTCACACATGATGATCCTTCTCCAATCCACATCAAACCCAAGATAGCCAAAAATTTAACTCCGTCCATATTTTTTAACGAAATAAATAAAAATTGTGTGTTGGTAAGCTAAAATGCTAATAAGGAAAAAAAATCAGCCTAGCCTCTCCCCTCCCTTTCCCCGCCGCTTCCCCCCCCCTCCACCAGTCTCTCGTCTACCCATCCTCCCTTTCTATCGACCCCTCTCTACCCATCCTCTCCTCTACTCAGCCCCCTCTTCGTCCCTCCTCTACCCAGTCACCAAACCCTACCCAACCCCTCTTCGTCGACCCCTCCTCTATCCATCCCCCTCTTAGACGGCCCCTCCTCTACCCAACCCCCTTCAACTACTCTACCCAGCCTTCTTCCCCAGTTCTACCTAGCCCCCCTCTTCGCCGATAGAGGTAAGTAATTTTTTAAATGGATTAGTTGGCATCTTTAATCATTGTTGTCGCTGAGTTGCCATTATAAAATCCTATTTATTATTGCCAGCTCAAATTACGGTTAACGATGTTGATGATTGTAAGTATTTTCTCTTATCTTTAACAGAAATGCCTATGTTCTATTAACTTTTTTGCTATTTTTGGTTTTCGGTATAAGTTTGGCCACAATTGTCAGCGAGCTGAAAGGTTTAGTCATGAAGGTCTATTTACCCAAATTTTAAAAATGACGGAAACACACCCCTCCATTTATTAATGAGTGGCTCAACAAAAAATGGTTAAAATTGGATCTATTCCTACTGATTATTTTATACTTCAACACAATTCCAAATCTATGGGACCAAAATGGGAGTCTGATTCTCGTGACATGATTTTTTTGTTGCATCTGTGACAACAATAATCATCCGCCGTTAGATTTTAGTTATTTAATCATGTAGTCTCAACTATTTGTTTATAACTCTAAGTTATTTTAGTTTGTTGAAGTTTCCTCGGGTTGGTTACACAAATGGTCACCGACCTTTGGCCAAAGAACCCAGCACTCACCGACCTTTAAAAAATTTCTCTTCCATTACTGAGCTTTGGCCGATTATCTTAGAGGTCACCACCGTCTACGGGCATCCAATTTTCCGTCCATCCGCCTACATGGAGATTCCATCTAGGCATCCACATCATCCAAATTGCCACATCAACTAAACGTACCCCAAACCCAAACCCATACACCCACCCAAATTACCCTAACAATTACCAAACCAAATCTATAGCTCGTTTCCCGGACAGGATTTGAGAAGTGGAATAAGCCAAATTCCCAGACAATCCAAATTCCATGTTTCCCAGCCCCAAATGGTAGACCAATTCCGGCGTAATTGAAATCACATCCAAATTTCAAATCACCTTAGAATGGGATTTGAAATCCCGTAGAAACTAACGAGTTTTTGGGAGATTTTTTTTTGTTTGGGACTTCCCTACCTGACATGACCCGGCTCACCGGGCCGACACGACCGCCATCCCATGGGCACCAGTACCCCACCTACACCAGAAACTTAGGAGCAAGGCGCGGCACCAAGGAGACAAGGAGATGCTCATGCGAAAAGGCCCAGCCATACTAGAGCTGAAGGCCCTAGGCCCCCAGCCTAAGGACCAGAAGATGATGCCGACCGAGCCCCTGGAACTGATGCAGGGCCGAGACCGCCCTTGCCCAGGGCCCATGTCAGGGCTGAAGGAAGGGCTCAGTCGAAGACCTAAGCTGGAGCCCGAAAGAGATCCGAGACAAACTGAGGCCGAGTTGGAGCCCTAGGCCATACCAAAATAGATGTTGCCACCGAGCCACGACCGAAGACAAACGAGCACCGGGCTGAATCACACATGGCTCCCATACCAAGCCAGGCACAGGCACATCGCCGAGCCAGACACTGGCCAGGGACCATGCCAGGAGCGCTTAGGGTCGAGCCATCAAAGTACGTGTGCCTTTCAGAAATCCTTCAGCCACAAGGATCCCCTAAGTCCTATGGATGAGCCTCCACTACGCCAAGTCCAATTCGGAGAAGGACTCAAGGAGGAAACGACACCTGGCGACGCCCAGAAATCAGATCGTGGATCAGGATTCCTATCCGGATCAAGATTACTCACGCCACGAGATGAAGCCCATGTTTCCAAGTCCTTTTAGGAGTATGAAACATGGAGAAGACGGACACGGCCACGGACACCTATTCCTACTTGGACACGGACACGGCAACCCTAATCCTTTCCAAGCGTGGACACGACCACCTTAGAGTTTCCTTGCCGATTTAGGGCTTGCTATTTTTTTAGGACTTTTATTCCTTTTAGTTCGGCTTTACTTATTCCTTATTAGAGTTTATTTAGAACTCTTCTAAGTTCTTTATTATTTTAGACTTAGAATTCGATTAAGAAAATGAGAAGCCTTAGGCCGAACCTACACCTATAAATAAAGGCATTTGGCCTCGATTGTAAAACGCCTTTGATCAAATTAAAACAAGAAATTTTGGAACTTTTATTCTTACTCCTTCAAGTCTTTGGTCGTTGTTGCAATGCTTAAGGTTCGGTTTATCATCTTGGGTAACTCCCCTTGGTGTGCCACCTTCAACTTGATACTTAGGGTTCCTAGCTCTCTATAGTTAGCGGGTCCAAGTCCTATCCACCCCCGGTTTCTAAGGTTAGACTCGTCATCTTTGTTCATTAGCTTATTGGTATAGGGTCACCGCCCACAGTTGCGGATCAGTTCATATCAGCTGGTATCAGAGCGAGGTTCAACACTAGGACCAACTCTATATTTAATGTTTTTATCAAAAAATTTGAAAACCCCTAAATAGTTTCATCTTGTTTATTGATTTCTGTTTTGATTCTTTGTTTTCAGTATTTCAATTCGTGTAAGGCAGTAAAAGCTGGTGGCCACGAAGAAAAATAACATAAATATAATATAACAAATATATATATATGGTAAACACTTTGGTGCCCCCACTGACGTTTGTGGTATCTAGGGTGATATTTTCATTGAAATAATCGTTTATATCAATAGATTTAATCTTAATAAGTCTAAATTGAGCTTAGTTACAATTTTTAGTCATCATAGTATAGGATTATACCTAATGCTCTTCAAGTTTCTTTCTACAACTGCATTTTTTCCCAATATGATAGATCATCATCTCTACCAAATTAGTTTTTCATTCAAATCGCCCTATCTATCCTTTAACGACATGTAGATTCTTATACTTGAAAAAACAAGATATTAAAAACATGTTTATCTATCAAAACGTTAGTGTACCCCCCACTTTTAGTGGGGGCACCGGAGTGTTCACCATATATATATATATATATATAAGAGGTGAAAAGAAAATACAAGACCCAAACAAAGCAAGACCACCTTGCCAAGTTCATTATAGGTTGATCTTAAGAAGAGGGGGGAGGAAAAGTTTTCAAGTAGATAGCTTTCGTTGTTTTGACACTTCAAAATTTTTGAACCGACCCTAAGACTACTGACTGCCAATTGCTTTGCTTGAAAAGTAGTAGCAAGAATAGTACTTGTAGACTAAAGATATAATCCTAGGTTTTCAAGTTTGTTTGTGCTTTACGATGTGATAGATTCGTACTTGGTAGCTTTGAAGAAACTTGCAACTACTTGAACTTGGACGTTTGTTTCTGATTTTTCTAAACCTACTTGAGTGTTTACTTTACATTAAACACGAGTGGTAAAATCAGAGTGTGTGAGTTTATTTCATATTGTTAAATGAGAGATTTTGCGAGGCCTTTGTTCTATTCTTACTAACCATGATAGATCAAAGAATGGCGAACTTGGCGGAGCATATGGAGAAATTTAAATTAGCTCCTAGCTACGTACATGGAGATACAACAAAGCCAAAGGACGATTGGAGACAAAGTGATCTGAGCCAAGGACAGCAGGACCGGCATCAGCCCCAGGCCCCAGGCCCAGCCCAGCCCCAGGCCCAGTATCAACCACGACGAAGCCCCAGGCCCCGACCCCAACGCCAGCCACAATGCAGCCCTAGGCCCCAGCCCTGGCGCAGGCGCAGGCCCCAGACCCGACACCAGCCCTTACGCAGCACCAGGCCCGCGCCCCAACACCCGATCACTGCCGGATCACACCACACGGTTCTCAGCCATCTCACGACGGATCCTAAGTGTCACACCCATGGAGGATGGATGGGGCAGAGGGATAACCTATTCTACACAATGTGTGTGATCAAGGACAAGATATGCAACATGGGGATCGATGGGGGAAGTTGAACCAATGCGGTCAGCCTAAAAGTGGTGGAAGGCTTAGAGATTCCAACTCAGAAGCACCCTAATCCCTACAAGCTACATTGGCTCAGCAACTGTGGAGAACTAAGCGTGACACGACAAGCTCAAGTGCCCTTTAGCATTGGACGGTACACGGATCTAATCCTTTGTGATATTGTTCCTATGGAATCTGCCCACATATTACTTGGACGTCTATGGCAGTTCGATTTGTACTCTAACCATGATGGGAGGACCAATAGGTATCGCTTAACTCATGAAGATTTCGTGTACAAGCTCAAGCCCTTGTCCCCAACTGAAATCCTAAAGGATCAAATGGAAAGATAGGTGAGTCGAGAGAAGAAAGAGAGTGAGCTCAAGAAACGAGAGATGAGAGAAGAAAAGAGTGAGCCCATGATGTGAACCTTCTGCAACCGTGGGCAGCGACCCTAACCACCATAAGTTGATGTTCAGCAACAATGAGTCATCCTTGTGCCGGTGGAGCGTACTTGGACCCGCTAGCTGTATATAGCTAGGAACCCAAAGTGTCTAGTCAAATGGTGTCACACCAAGGGGAGAATACCCAAGATGATAAACCTAACCTTAAGCATAGCAACAATGAGCAAAGACTTGAAAGAGAACAAAGAACTGAAGTTCTTATTTATAAAATTCTCAAGATGTAAGTTGTGATTACATTGAGGCGTGAAGCCTTTATTTATAGGTGAGGAATGGAGAACAAGATCTCTTATTCCTCCTACGAAACTAACTCCTAAAATAGGTTAAAAATTCCTAATTAGTTTAATAAGGAAGAAAATCTGAAGTAAACTCTAAAAAGGCTAAAAATAACTAATCCAGCAAAACCGGTGAAACCCTATGGCCGGAGCGGAGTCCTAGTCCGTGTAGGAGATGGATGGGGTGTGAAAAGTGATGTGATCCTGGCCACCAAGCCCGGTTTGGACATGATGGATGCTGATCCGGCCCCAACACGGATGTCGGGCCGAGACTACACCCGGCCTAGGCCTACACTAGCACCACCCCCGGAGCCTAGAAGAGCCCAAGCCCCGGAGCCAAAAGACACCCCTAGGAGGATGTTGATCCCCACCCAGGCACTGATGCCAGCCCCTGCTCCAGCCAAAGTAAGATTCATGACCCGCCAGGAGCTGATGCTGACACCGAGCCCCGACCAGGGCCCCCGACCGAGTATAGCACCAAGTCTAAGCCCCAGGCTAACTCCCACGGCCCCCCGGAGCAAATACCTACCTTGAAGACATCCCTAAGGTACCCTTGGAAGAAGGCTTGAAGCAAAACTCAAAAGGCCTGGACAGATTTGAAGAAGGCCCCAAGCTAAGCCTACCACGGGCACAGGGCCCATGCGAGCGCCCGTACAAGGAGCTATTTTGGCCCAGCGAACAATTGCCCGTGCCTTTTGGGATTTTCCAAAGGCACTGGAATCCTTATGGCCCCAGAATTACTCTCCAACAAACGGTGCCCAATTTGGAGAAGAATTAAAGGAGATAGAGCTAGGCCAGGTCCTAGTAAAGCATGGTTGGACAAAGAGGAAGACTCGGATGCTGATCCGAGGAAGACCAAGCTAGGAGTTGTGATCAGGCCACCACCTGAGCCTGATCCAAGAGGAGAGAAAGTAGAAGGATCCATCCATGGAGAAGGGCTAAGAGGCCAGCCCATGGCCAAGCAGCTACGGGCTAGAGCTAAAGAGATAAAAGGCAAATCCAGATTTCTGGACAAATTCGTAGCCCAACAAAGATTGACGAATATGGGATACCTGGAGATAGAATTTGGGCTGATTCCCAACATGAAAGTTGTATCCCATGGAGTCTACTAGTGATCTGCAAAAGATCATAATTTTATGAATTTGTTTGGTATTTATTTGGCTAATTTTCCAAGAACCCGTTTAGCTATTTTGTAGGAAATATCTAGCTTCCTTTTTAGTTTTCTTATTTAGGAAGGATACTTTCCTTTGTAGGATTGGAGTCCGAATTTTACTTCCCTTTTAGGATTAGGATTCTAAATATTAGGATTAGTTTAAGTCCTCTTTAGTATTCTAAATAGGACTCTTTTTATTATTTCTTTATTAGAATAGGAAGTAGCTAATTAGGAGGATATGAGAGCTTGTTCCCTACTCCTCCACCTATAAATAGAGGCATTCGCCTCTCTTGTAAGACACACAACTTATGAAATCAATAAACCCCCTTTTTCAGAACTTATGTTCTTTTCCCTTCGAGTTAATGTGAGGAGCATTGCTTAAGGTTGGCTTATCGTCAAGAGCATTCATCTCTTGAAGTGGCGCCCTCGACTTGATACTTTTGGTTCCTACCTCTCTATAGCTAGTGGGTCAAAGTCCTTATCCGCCCCGGTTCCGAAGGTTCCTCTCGTTTCTAGGATCATCAACTTGTGGTGTTTAAGGGTCGTCTGCCCACGGCTGTAGCGATTCACATCAAAAAGTCTGCCCTTGGCTGGGTTTCGTCATTCCCGTGTTTCCTACTCTTAAAAGGACTTGGAAACACGGGGTGCCACGTGTGGCACGGAATTTCTTCCTAATCCGGATAGGAGTCCGTATCGGAGTAGAACTCCGTGTGGCATCCAGATTCTGTGGCACGCTAGGTCTCTGTGGTGCGGTCATGGGTGCGTCCAGCATCAACATCCTCATCCGAGGCTGTTTCGGATCAGCATCCAGTCGTGACGCCATGATGTCTCGGACCGCATTACTTTGGCTCGGTCCAGCTCTATGTCCCACATGTCTCCATGGCGTCTGTCTTCAGGCTGGGCTGGGACTAATGGAGGTTTATCCTCAAGGCCTAGGTATTCCTTAGAGCCGAAGGATCCTTGACAGGCACGAGTACTTTTTAGGCTCGCCCTAAGTGCTTCTCATTCGGGCCCTAGCTTTGACCTGTGCCAGTGTTAGTGTCGGCTCTCGGCCCTTGGCTACTTCGGCTCTGTGCTTAGTCTCCTTGACTTGGTTGAGGGTCATCATCCTCCCGAGGGTTGTCTCTGGCTTTGGTGCAGCTCTGATTCTACAAAGCTCGTCGTAGGGATTAGGTGCTAGTGCTCGGCTCGGCCTGGGGCCGGTGCGGTCTCGGCATGGCATCGGTGTCGAGGGTCGGATCGACATTAGTAGTAGAGCCCGATGTTGGGGCTTAGGGGCCTTTATCTCCAGTAAGTTATAGTCTTCTCCTCCGAACCTCCCCTGTTTTCCGAGTTGCCTAGCCTTGCTCCTAGGTGGGTGGCATGGATGGGGACTTGGTGCCCATGGCATCGGGGACCGTGTCGGTCTGCATGAGCCAGATCACTTCATTCCCCTCTTCTTGTAAAAGATTTGTCCTCGAATCTATATAATCATACACACCACAAACACAGAGCAAGTTAGTGATATAAAGACAAAATCCAACCAAACCAAAGAATTGAATGTTATAAGTGTAGGGTCGGATCAGTAGTGGATAGTTGAACTCTTCTCCTCCAGATGTTGGCTTGTAGGGCTCCAGCCGCTTGCATGGTGCCTCCTAGTTGAGCTCGTCATTAGATTCCTGTAATGAGACACAAACACTAGACAACGAATCGTTAAGGTTAGGGCTTGCCCCGTGAAGGGTTTGCCAATAAAGAATATTTTGCTACTAGGGCTTGCCATTTTCTCTCCACTCAATCTCTCTTTTTTGAGCTCTTTGACATTTATTTTCTGTTTTTGCACTTGTGGGTTTACTCGTTTCTTCTCTCATCTTTCTTCTTTTGAGCTCTCTCTCCTTTTTCTCTCGACTCACCTTCTTATCTAATTGATCATTGAGGAGCTCCATTGGGGTTAGTGGGTTGAGTCTGTACACCTTATCTCCATTGGTTAAGAGGTACTTGTTGGACCTCTCATCATGAGTATAATACCTATCAAACTGCCAAGGTCGTCTAAGAAGAATATTTGTAGCTTCCATAGGGATAATATCGCATAAAATTTCATCGGTGTACCTTCCAATGCATAGAGGCACAAGAAACTCCTCTTTCTGGCTGAGCCAATGTAGCTTGTATGTCTTGTGATGCTTCTGAGTTTGTAGACCTAAGCCTTTTGCCGCTTCGATGCTAATGGCATTAGTGCAACTTCCTCTGTCAATCACAATGCTACATATCTTGTTGTTAATCACGCACCTTGTATGAAACAGATTCTTCCTCCGCTCCCATCCTTCCTTTGTCATTTCAGCACTCAGAATTTGGTGAGAAACAACTAAGACGTGGTCAGGTCGTGTCTCGGTGCTGGGGTGCGGCTCTGGTGCTGTGTCGGGTCCAGTGTTGGGCGCTGAACCGGTACTGGGGGCCTGGTGTTGTGCCTGGCGCTATGCTTGGCGCTATGCCGGTGCTGGGGTCGGGCGTTGTGTCGGTGCTGGGGCATGGCGCAGGGCTTGGCGTTGTGCCTATGGAAGGGTCGGGCATTGGGCCTGGTGGTGGGCTGGCGTTGAGCAGTTATCCGGGACTGGGCAGTGGGGCGGGATCGACTCCACAGTCTATCTTGTCACGATAACCGGGTTAGCTTCTGGTTCTAGGATCAATGTACGGGTGTACATTGCCATGAATGGCTCCAAGCCTTCAAGAGTGGCTTTCTCTCCTTCGTCTGAATCTGTGTCCATCTTTTCTTTAGCCAACTTTTCCTCATCGTCTGTGACTACTTCTCCTTCTTTGAGCACCATGGCTCTCTGATTTGGGCAGTCTCTAGGGACGTGTCCTCTCCCTTGGCATTTAAAGCAAACAATACCACTAAGTCGTGGATTAGCATTCTGAACATTAGGGGTAGTAGGACTAGGGTTTACCCTTGGCAGCGGTCCTTGTGTGTTAAGGCTGGGGAGCGGGCCGGTACCCTTATTAGCTTCGGGCCTCCATGGAGTGTTTCCATCGCTTGAGGCTCCTCTCCAAGGGCTAGAAGTCATCGGGACTGTGGCTTCTTCCTGAATCCACTCTTCAACTCTCTCTCCACGCGGATGGCAAGGGCCACTAGAACTTCATAATCGACATAGTTGATCATGTTGACTTGGTGCATGATTTCCCTTTGCAACCTGTTTATGAACCGGGCTGACCGTGCTTCTTCATCCTCCTTTAGGTCCAGCCTGGTCACCATCATCTCTATCTCCTTGTGGTACTATCTACCGCTGACGTACGTGTTTTAGCGCGCTGTAGTCAAACAACTATCGAGCACAAAGCAAGATAGATCGTATTCCAAGGGTTTCTTCTAACTGACACTCAAATGAGTCGGCGGATTACTCAGGTTTAAACAAGTTTGCGTGGTGTGAGTTCCATGAATTAAGCTATAAAGCAGGAAATATGAAATGAAAACAGAAAATAAATTGAACGAAAGGTTGACTTGACAAGACGACAGACAAGCTTAGTTCGAATCCCCCTAAGATTACCTGAACATTGGCGATCACAAGACCAGCGGTTTTCAATCTCGATTCCTCAGACACCACCATAACTCCTGACCCTTAGGTTTAAGACTAGCGAACATTTGCTCTATCCGATCTAACTCCCAGTATTAATTACCGCTCGAGCTCTCGCTTCTTGCGATGGAAAACTAACTGGCGCTATTACTAGTGATTTATGAGTTACTCTAGCAGCGATTAACCCTAACTGGTTCCTACGAAAGGCGCACTCCAATGAATAGGTTAATTGTTTATTTGATGTTTTAAAGTGAGGAAAACGTTCGCTACTATCCTCAGCTTAACAAGAATCCTAACTAGGTGATCAAGCTAGCAAAGAAACACTGGCAACGAAGAACAAATCAAACATGCAAGAGAAACTGACTGAATCTGAATTTAATTACCGCCGATCTGTGACCGCTTTAAAGCCCTGGGTCACTTAGGGTTCATCTAATCTAAGCTCTATGAGTTTAGCTACTCATATTCAATACAAGAGAATCGAAAACAAACAAGGAATACATCTTCAAGTAGGAAGAATAGAGAAGAACTGTAAAACCTAATTTCTGATGAATCTGTGAAGCTTCAATCTCCTGGATCTTCAACTCCTAGCACCGAGCTCTCCGTGATGGAAGGATGGCGTCAAGATCTCTTCCTGGCTCTTCGAACTCTCTAAACAATCTCTCGAACTCTGAAGTCTGGAAATTAATCCAAGGAATAGGTATATTTGAATTCTGGCCCCCAGTTTAATATTTATAGGGTTTCCAATTCCCAGCCGGAAAATGACCTTCTTCTCGGGGAGAACCTTGAGAGTTCTCACCGAGAACTTTACTTGAAAACCTGGCGGAAGTCCTCTGCCCATCTGTGTGTTTTCTTCAGGACATCTCGGCAAGAACTATGGTTCTTCTCGCCGAGAACTTCAGTTTTAAGCAAGGGAGGATTCAGTTTTGACTCGTATGACTTCTGATCGATTTCAGGCTATCCTTCGAGGTTCCCTTGCTTTCCGAGCACATCCGTGGTTACGTTATTGATGACAAAAACATGTGCTATTACAAAAACACTAGAAAACCATCAAATAGACCTATAACGGGCCAAAGTAACCACAACGGTAAGAATTAGAGCAACCGAGTGATAACACCCTAAACAACCCTAAAAGCCGTGTCTCAAGCAGGGAAATGTAGCTTAAATGAGGCTGATAAACACGTAAAATTGAGTGTCATCAAATACCCACACTTAAGCCTTTGCTTGTCCTTAAGCAAACTAAACTAGAACGCACTCAGATTCACAAATGACGAGATAGATCAAGTTAAAGTTCAAGCAATCACAATGAATTATTAGACCGGTACTTCTAGAACAAGTGACCTAACATGCATACACGTCAACCAAACAACCTGGTCTCACTAATTATCTGCACACAACAAGGAGCAATCACCAATGAAGCACAAATCCGACCTAACCGACTAGTCTCCTCACACAGAAATTATTTAGTACAAGGGGGGACTCTCGCACTCAGTGTTTAAGGACGTGTTTCTGCTCTCAATTACTTTCTCGACTGAAGTATGTCATAAGTTTGCATTTCGACCACATCTCCACCACTAAGACAACACGAGTACCTAGTCAAAAGGACTTTCGCAAGGGACTGTAACGATTCCTACACTATAGAGATTTATGATGAATGGATGATGGGATGAATGATGGAATTGGCTTTGGTGCGGTGCAGCTTTCGACTAACTTCCCTCGAATCTAGCTTATGGATTCCTACCGTCTAACCAGACACAGGTGAAATGGTGTACGCTCGTCCTATGATACCCTCAAGCAACCTAGCACTTTATTTTGTATTTTTTTCTTTTTCTGATTTTTTTGACTTTTCTTCACATTTTCTTAGACTTCGTTCTTCCATATGTAGGGAGAATAACGTTATTTGAACTATACTACTTGACTTTGAAACTTTGAACTCTTTTGATTTTTTCGAATTTTTCTTCTTTTTCTCATTTTTTTCTTTGTGCCAATTTTTTAATTGCTAGAGGGGTTTACACGTTTGGACATAATCGCTAAGACCACCTGTTTAATGGCTATAGGCAGGTTACCACAAACCGACTTCCGGTAGGCTAATCTAGAACTACTACGCAGGGGATCAAAGGGGTGATGACAAAAACATGGGGAATAGTTGTAATATATAACGAACCGAAAGAAGGGCCAAGCTCAAGGGTTTACACCTAAGGGATTTATCGTTAGGTTGGCTATCTGGCTTAAGTAGCTGAATCTAGGTGCCTCTATCCTCCTAAAACTCGTGTCATTGTGTGATCTCGAATAGGTCTCATGCAAATTCTAACTCATTCAAAGTACGAGAAAGCCACTCAAAAGGAATTGAAATTGCAAGTTATGTGCAATGGATCAAAAGCTCACAGTTGGTATGCTAGTCGGATTCGATCATTTTCATGCAATCAAGGCGAAATACTACAAGAGTGATAAAATTTTCTGTTCTGACCAGGTGATTTAGCATCAATGCAGCAAGTTGGTTACAGGTTCTAGGTTAAGCAGTCTAAGCACATTATGAAGGATTGAAACTAACTTAACATTACAGGTCAAGAGCCGAGCAATTCTATGTTAGAGGACTCGAATAATACACGAAATCACATAGAAAGGCAATCAAGATCATGAAAATTATACACCCTACCCCACACTTAAACCGTTATGTGTCCTCGTAGGACTAAATTGAGAGTAGAGAGGAATATAAGAACCTGGACCGAGATGATTGGTGTAGGGGATGATCGAGGAGAGTCCGAAGCAGAATGGAGAGAAGCTACCAAAATGAACCTACAAAACAAAAACAAACAAAAGATCAAAAGAAAACTGGGACAAGTGTCCTAGATCCACACAGAAGAAAGTTGGATCGAAATCCGAAAAGAAGAAATAAAAGGAAGGACAAGGAAGAGGATACAACTTGATCACTTCTCAGGTGGGGGTGGTGGTGGGGGAATGTGGAAGAAAACCTCAATCCACTGCTGCCACGCCAATTGCGCCTCATATCTGACGTCCTGCTGGCTCATGTGCCTCTGCGTAATCAGCCAACGGGCATCCTGAGTGGCGGTGTGGTCGATCTGCCACCCCCGGATCTGGTTAAGCAGCTCCCCAGAATCACCGGGTTGCTGCTGTGGTGTCGGATGAGGCATCTGCAGAGGCTCCTGGTAGTGAGGTGCTGCTGGTATGCGTACCCTGCAGGTTGCTGCTGCGGGGATGCCTGGTGGTGAATTGCTGAAGGTGACTGAGGCACCTCGTCGTAAGAATCATCTTCTTCCTCTGACCTGAGCCCCATGTCGATGGGTGGAAATACCAACTCCCTTGGCCCGATGGATAATTGTAGGTCATACTCCACTGCCAGGTCTCCACCGACGGTCTGCACTAGATGGCGTGGGACCCCAGGCTCCCATGCCTAGTTTAGGCCAAGGTTGGTGATGAGGCGACCAATGAAAGCAGCGTCGAGGAGGAAGGGAGGAATCTTCGCAGATGTGATCTCGGAGGCAAAGAGACGGGCGAGTACCCAGCCCGGATGAAGTCGGTAGCTCTCATGGATGCTCGGAAAAGGAGAAGCTCCTCTTGGCCGATATGGTGGCGGCTTCACTCTGGGGCAAACAACAAAGATATATGCCACACAAATGAACAAAACGAAAAGTAGGGTGAGAGACCATACTGATGAAGTTGCGTTTGTGGACTTGGCACCCGGCACTCCGGTGATGTGGCTCCAGAGTGCATCATAAACTGGGCATGTCGCCTTGTTGCTCTCCCATCCGTGGTGGTGGCCATGATAGTGCTCAGGTGGAATGCCGAGGTGGTCGGCAAACTCATCATAGGTGAACTCCCTGTACACCCCACCGAGGAAAAAGGAGATGACCTTTTTGCGCTGCTTGGACTTATGAGTGTCTAGCTCAAAGGTGGCCCAGAACTCTGGGAGCGCGATAGGAGGAAAGTCGTCTGTGATGGTAGTCAACTCCAGAAGTCCCGCATCTATTAGAGAGTTATAGATGTTCTCGTACCACCACTCATCATGTTCCTAGACAGACTCTAGGGAAAGAGGGCACACGTCAGCTACATGGATGTGTTGGATCCTCTGGTAGCGCTTAAGTAGTGGTCTGACATCCTGGCGATGAATGGATGGACCCCCTGGTGGTTTGGGTTGAGCGGAGGAGGAGGACCGTGGACGGCAGGGGTGACAGGGGCGGGGACACTGACACTAGCACTAGCATCCGGAGTGGCAGAGGTAGATCCTGGACCACTCAGTGCTACTCTCGGCCTCTTGCTCCTGTTCCTAAAAGACATCAAAATTTGAAAACCAGACCAGTTAAACCTATATCCTACCCCAGACTTGGTCAAAAAACTCAGTTTCACAAAGAAACGAGGAAAACCGAGTGGGGATAAGCTAATTTGTTATCCGGTAACCAAAATCGATCATCCAGCATGCAAAGGGACAAACAAGGCAGCTATTGCACATCAAGAATCTAAGGTCAAACCAGATATCATCCAAAGTCAACACCCTACATAATTAGACAATTAAGCATAGCTAACCATGATCAAATGCATCAAACGGCATCATCAAAGGTTCAACAACATTAAGACATCAGTAGGCACGAATAGAAATGAACCAGGCAGTCATATGAGCTTCAAAAATGCAAGGTCAACCCGAAAGTCCACAAAAGTCAACACCACAATAGAATCATCAATTAAGCATAGTAATTCTCGTTCAACAATCATCAAATCATGGCACAACACTCCCTGAGTATACTAGATCATCTAGGATCAAACAATTTAGCAAAAATCACACCAAAACAAACATGCACGCAAATCGAGGTAGACCGAAAAATCAACCAAAGTCAAACTCAACAAAATTCAGAAATCTATATGTAAAAAGATTCGCAATAAAAAACCCAACGACTAGCCTTGTAGACATTTTGGCTGAAAATGAACGGACGAGAAGGAATCGGCGAAAAACTTGAAAACGGTTGTTTCGGGTGGAACCGAAGCTAGAGAGCTCTGATTTGGACGATCTAGGTGTCAAAATGATCAGGGGATTGAGAGGAATGGAGCGGCGGTGGTGGAAGGCGGCAGAAGTAGTGAAAAAGTGGGTGGCGGCGGGTTGAAAAGCGGCGACAGAAAGAAAAAAAGGGGGGACTGCAGCGTTTGTTTCGAAAATGGGGTGGAGAGAGAATGTGTCGGGCGAAATGGAAAAGATAAGGGGGGATTTTTAAAATTTTGACTGAAGTTTTTGCCGAGAACTATTAAAGTTTTTTCCAAAAACTTCCTTTAAAACGGTTTAAAACAGACTCAAAACGCACCAGATTTAGAAAATGTTCTCACCGAAAACTTTGGAAGTTCTCAGTGAGAAGTTTGTCGAAATTGGGGACAGGAGGCACTGGGTTTTTTAAAACCAAAGTTCTCTCTGAAAACTATTAAATTTTTCGCCGAGAACATCTGACCTGGGTGGTTAAAAATAATTTTATGAAATTACCGGCAACGCAACTTCAAAAATTCAAAAAAAACAACAAAAATTTAAAAAATCTCAAATAAATTGGAATTGAACCGAGAACACACAACACACACAAGAAAAATAAGAAACCACAAATGACACTTTTGGCTCCCCCGAACCGACTCTAAACACAGGAACTGACTAAAAAATTCAAAAACTAACTCCAGCCGTGGGTTGCCTCCCACGAAGCGCTCTTGCTTAACGTCCTTGAGCTGGATGATACCTGGATGGCGGTTAGGAGACGTCCCAACTCAATATTTCCTTCACGCTCGCATCAGAGTTGACGAAATATAGCTTCGGGTTACCTCTGGACAGTAAGAAACGCTTCCCATTGATGTGCGTCAACTGGGTTCGTCCATCGGGAAGATGCCCAGTGACTTCAAATGGTCCAAAGAGGTCTGTCGAAGGATCATTCTTCTCCGGTGGTTTGGTAGAAGGTGGCGGAGGAGTTGGCTCGGTAGAGGGTGGTGGAGTGATTGGCTTCCACACCATCTTGGGCTTCTTTGAGCTCTTCTTCTTCATTTCTCCAGGGTCTTTAGGTTGCGACGATTTAGAGGAAAACGCCTTTGGTTCCTCCTTCTTCTTCTTCGGCTTCTGCACTGGAGGCTTCTTCTTCTGGTTGCTCACCTGTTCAGCACCTGTAGCAGCTATCTTCGAGGAAACACTTGGAATGATATTAGTAACGGAGTTGATCGAGGCCAACTCCACAGTTTCAACAGAAAGACAATGTGCTTCTCCCTTAGGAATGTACTTCATATCGTCCTTGAGACGGAATGTTATTGTATCCTTCTCAACCCTTAATGTTAATGATCCGCTCGGCATATTAATTGGCATACCGTATGTTGCCATAAAAGGTCGGCCTAGGAGAAGAGTAACGTCCTTCTCTCGGGTATCCATGACTACGAAATCAGCTAAGAAAGTGAAAGAACCACAACGAGTGATTACATCCTTGATTACTCCTCTAGGCGCCTTTAGGGTCTTGTCAGCAAACACTAAATTCATGCTAGTAGGTAGTAATTTACCTAGGTTCAATTTCTCATATAAACACATATGCATAACATTTATAGATGCTCCTAGATCAACCAGACTGCGCTCGACCTTAATATCATTAATAATGCAAGGTAATGGGAATGAACCTGGATCGGACCACTTAGTTGGGATGGGTATGGATGAACGAACGGCGGAGCATTCTGCCTTGGAAGAAGTGGAAAACGCTTCCTTCTTCTTCTTTAAGCTGCGCTGCTCGATTCCCTTGCCTAGCAGCGCATTGGGAAATGGAATTCTTGGTTGATATGGAGCAAGAGGTGGCTTTGGTGCTTGTAGGGAATTTGATGTGAATTTGATTAGTGCATTTTAAGCTTATGAATGACCTATGAAATACCCGTGTTTATTCGAGAAATGACATGACTTATATGCTTTTATTGAAATTTTGTGCAAAGTGTCATTTTGTTGTCCGGTTGCTACTTTGGAGCCAAATTCGTGGGCTATTGGAGTTTCCTCTGTGCATTTTCAGGTTATGGCATCAAAGTACGGATGACAAGGAGCGTATAGGAGCAAACGGGAGGTCATTTGGAGTCCGGACGAGGGAGATATGAGCGTTACAAGATCGAGCTTTCTGCAGAGCTGAGGAGGTGCACGCCGTGCATGATGCACGCCGTGCACCGTGCACGGTTTGGTGCACGGGCTGTCCAGGAGGCTCCGAAACACCTTCAGCTCCAAGGTGCACGCCGTGCAGCCTTGCACGCCGTGCATAGGTGCACGCCGTGCACTGCCCCCTGCACTATAAATACCCACGTTTTTCACTCTTTTGAAGATTCTATCATCTCTCTTGAACCCCAAACACATACCCACGAACCCTCAAACCCTAGAACACGTTTTGGAGCAATTTTAAGCCATTGGAGCTAGGATTGAAGCCAACAAACCTTGGGAGAAGTGCTTACAAGTGGAGAAGTGAAGATCATCTCAAGGATTCATCCATGGTGTTCTTGGTGACCATTCTTCCTTCTTTTCTCTTTACTCCCTTGGCCATGTGTGGCTGAGTTTCTAGGGTTCATCTTGGATGGGTAGATTAGTTGTGCTATGATAGAGGGATGATTGTATAGAACTTTCCATGATTGATCTTGGTTGTATGAGGATGATTCCTAGACTTGTTCTTAATGCCATTTTATGCCATGTTTGCTTAATTTGGTCCATTCAATGTGATTTGATGCATGAGAGTGCTTGGATTGCATAGATTGTAGGTCTAGGGATTGAAGTGAGTGTGTTCTAAGAGATTAGATCATCTTATTTCAACCATTTTCACTTGATTTCTCTCTTGGGCATTTTATCGAACACTTGGTGTGCATGTGGATTTTCATTCAATTGAGTTTGAAAAGGCTTTTTGGTGAATCTCTTAGTGTTAGGGCATTGATATGAGAGTGTTGTGCCTAGCCTTGTGGTCATAGAGTCTTAAGAGAGGGTCTTGTGTCTTGGCATTTCATCAAACACTTAGAATGCATCCTTTTTCACTTAGCTTGAGAGCGAGAGCCTAAGTTGAGTGGTATTAGGATAGGGATTTGGTGCTACGAGAGTGCATTGAGTCTATAGAAGTGAAATGCATGGTCATCCGAATGCAAACTCGATCTTGATTAGCTTGTTTGTTCAATTAGTCATCTTGAGCATGATGAAACTACCCACCAAGAGAGCCCCTTTGTCTTTGAATTGATCCACCTTTCTTCTTGCTTAATCTTTGTTAGTATTGCATTTCTTTGCCTTTGTTTCTGATTTTCTCGTTCAACCCAAACTCAATTTCAAATGTTTAGACCGTTCATGAACTTTGTGAGTATTAGCTTATGAGAGGACCTCGTGGAATACGACCTTGGTAAAATAGCATTTTATCATAGGGCTCTTGGTGAGGCAGCCTTCTTGTCCTCCTTCTCGATCTCTGGTGCATCAACAGCTACGACATCAGGGGTTATGACCGGGTCGAAAGATGTAGTAATAGCTGAGCTCTTGTAACTTCGAGTAGAGACAGTCTTGACATGCTCATTCTTCGGGTTTGATTCTGTTTGTCTTGGAAGCTTACCGAAGGGGCGGCCACTAGAGAGCATGTTGCCAATGTTGTTCACTTGGCTCTCCACTCTATGGCCTTGTGCAATCTGCTCCTGATTGAAGATAACTTGAGCCTTGAATTGACTATCGTGATCATCTAGCTTAGAGATGATCCGAGTTAGCTTCTTGTCCAATTCACTATCCTTGTTGTCTTGAGACGTAGAACGTTGAGGCTGTTGTCCACCGGTGAATCCAAGAGGTCCTTGATAATTGTTGTTCAGGTACTGATTCTGGCGATTGTCAGGCGTTGTACCAATAATTGCCTTGATTCTTGTGCGGCGGTTGGTAGGCACCTCCGGCTTGGGTGTTCAGATTTTTCTCTTGGTACGAACTAGCTGGCCAGTTATTCTAGTTCCGGTTCGATTCGGGGGTTATAGAGAGGTCGCTCTTGGAAACTTCCCTGTTGTGATGCCGGTCTGAAGTTGCGGTAGTTGGCATATCCTTGCTGGTTATTAGGGAAGCCATGGGTAATGAAGCTCACCTCATCTACAGAGCAGATGTATGCTTTCCCAAAATTTTGGCAACTCCCTCCGTTATGAGCACAGGCGCCACACCAGTCACAGTCAGCTACATAGACAGAAGCTGATGGAGGTTTGGTTGGCGTGGTCACCTTCTTCATATGCTTCTCAATTTCAGCTTTAACCTGCTCTTCAATATTGAGCTTGCTTCTGGCTCCCTCTAATTGTCTCTCCCAGTTCCTGGACTTGGAAGCACAGTTAGCAAAGTTGAGCATAGCAGCTTCTGGTGTAAGAGCAGTGCAATCTCCTTCAGCTAAGGAGCTAACCCATTTGGATGATTCCTCATTCATACCCCGAGCAAAGATTTCAGCTAGTTGCCTCTGCTCGAAGCCATGATGAGGGCAATTGTAGAGAAGCTCTTGGAATTCATTCCAAGCGTCGTACAAGCTCATTCCTTCCTTCTGTCTGAACTTGGCGATGTTATCCTTGTATGTTGTGGTTCTTGAAGGAGGGAAGTATTCTTCGACAAACTCTTGAGCCAGCTTATCCCAACTATCGTAGTGACCGGGAGGCTTGCTGTTGAGCCATCTCTTGGCGGGGCCCTTGAGAGAGAATGGAAATGCTCGCAAGCACAAGGTGTTCTTGTCGAGATTTCCGTTCTTGAAAGTTTTGCACATAGCAATGAAGTCCACCAAGTGTGTGCAAGGATTATCGTGCGGCTTTCCTTCGAACTGCACGTCCCTAGAGATCATTCCCAGGAAGGGGATCTTGATCTCATAGTCAGGATCAGCTTCATTACGCGGCACCGAGATGGAAGATCGAACGCTGGTTGCGCTCGACTTGTTGTAATCCACAAGGCTCTTCTGAGCAGCCATTGTGGTTGGAGAGGGCGGCGGCGAGAGTGATGCGGTGGACGAAGAGGATGAAGATGAGGGGATCTCCTTCAGCTCCTTAATCTTAATTGGAGTGAAGGATGGGCGCGGAATGGTAGTAGATTGCTTTGGAATTCGTGGTTGCTTAGGCGGAGCAGAACTACCCGGCTTGTCTGAAGTAGAAGACTTGATAGACTTCAACTGAGAACGAGTGATTGGGTGGTGATTCATAAACCCGTGAACAACCTGAAAATAACAAAAACAAACACAACCGGTGTAAAATCGAAGTGTGATGGAAAAATGAAAGATGGAAAGGTAGAAGAATAAAAATGCCAACTCTTCTTTCAAATAGTTAGAAGAGTTCCCCGACAATGGCGCCAATTTGACGTACGCGTTTTTGCGCGCTTTAGTCAAATAACTATCGAGCACAAAGCAAGATAGATCGTATTCCAAGGGTTTCTTTTAACTGACTACTCAAATGAGTCGGCAGATTACTCAGGTTTAAACAAGTTTTTGTGGTGTGAGTTCTATGACTTTTAAGCTATAAAGCAGGAAATATGAAATGAAAACAGAAAACAAATTGAACGAAAGGTTGACTTGACAAGATGACATACAAGCTTAGTTCGAATCCCCCCCTAAGATTACCAGAACATTGGTGATCACAAGATCAGCGGTTTTCAATCCCGATTCATTCAGTCCTCATACACCACCATAACTCATGACCCTTAGGTTTAAGACTGGCGAACGTTCGCTCTATTCGATGTAACTTCCAATATTAATTACCGCCCGAGCTCTCGCTTCTTGTGACGGAAAACTAACTGGCGCAATTACTAGTGATTTATGAGTTACTCTAGCAGCGGATTAACCCTAACTACTAACTAGTTCCTACGAAAGGTGCACTGCAATGAATAGGTTAATTGTTGATTTGATGTTTTAAAGTGAGGCGAATGTTCGCTACTATCCTCAGCTTAACAAGAATCCTAACTAGGTGATCAAGCTAGCAAAGAAACACTGGCAACGAAGAACAAATTAAACATGCAAGAGAAACTGACTGAATCTGAGTTTAATTACCACCAATCTGTGACCGCTTTAAAGCCCTGGGTCACTTAGGGTTCATCTAATCTAAGCTCTATGACTTTAGCTACTCATATTCAATACAAGAGAATCGAAAACAAACAAGGAATACATCTTCAAGTAGGAAGAACAGAGAAGAACTGTAAAACCTAATTTCTGATGAATCCGTGAAGCTTCAATCTCCTGGATCTTCAACTCCTAGCACCGAGCTCTCCGAGATGGAAGGATGGCTCCACGATCTCTTCCTGGCTCTTCGAACTCTCTAAACTCTCTCTCGAACTCTAAAGTCTGGAAATTAATCCAAGGAATAGGTATATCTGAATTGTGGCCGCCGGTTTAATATTTATAGGGTTTCCAATTCCCAGCCGGAAAAGGACCTACTTCTCGGCGAGAACCTTGAGAGTTCTCGAGGAGAACTTTACTTGAAAACCCGGTAGAAGTCCTCTGTCCACTCTGTGTGTTTTCTTCAGGACATCTCGGTGAGAACTATGGTTCTTTTCCCCATAACTTCAGTTTTAAGCAGGGAAGGATTCGGTTTTGACTCGTATGACTTCTGGATCGATTTCAGGCTATCCTTCGGGGTTCCTTGCTTTCCGAGCACGTCTGTGGTTACGTTATTGATGGAAAAAACTTGTGCTATTACAAAAACACTAAAAAACCATCAAATAGACCCATAACGGGCCAAAGTAACCACAACTGTAAGAATTAGAGCAACCGAGTGATAACACACTAAAATACCCTAAAAGTCGTGTCTCAAGCAGGGAAATGTAGCTTAAATGAGGCTGATAAACACGTAAAATCGAGTGTCATCAACCGCCATGCTCCCTTGCTTCAAGGTTTGATGCTTTTTGTATAAGTCTCGTGTGTAGGCAGCCGGTACGAATCTCCTCCGCATCTTCCTCTTCAGCTCTCTCCATGTCCTGATTAGGTCCTCCTCGTCTCTTTGAACTTGCCTCCTAAATTGACTCCACCAAAGGGCAGCGTAATCAGTAAACTCCAAGGTGGCAACAGTTACCTGTTTTCAATTGGAGTAGTTATGACTATCGAGGAAGTCCTCCATGCTTCTCTCCCAATCTAGGTACTCATCCGCATTGGCCTTTCCAGCGAACTTAGGCACAATGAGCTTGAGGTTGCTTAGGTCATCGTCGATCTCGTGGATGATCCTTCTGGCTCCTCCTCCTCCTCCTCTTTGGTTGTTCTCTCCATTAGGGCCAAACACTTGAAAGTTCTGATTTATAAAATTCTCAAGATGTAAGTTGTGATTACATTGAGGCGTGAACCCTTTATTTATAGGTGAGGAACGACGAACAAGCTCTCCTATTCCTCGTACGAAACTAACTCCTAAAATAGGATAAACAATTCCTAATTAGTTAATAAGGAAGAAAATTCAAAGTAAACTCTAAAAAGGCTAAAAATAACAAATCTGACGAAACCCTACGGCCGGAGCAGAGTCCTAGTTCGTGTAGGAGATTGATGGGGTGTGAAAAGTCCGTCCTTGTCGGGTTTCGTCATTCCCATGTTTCCTACTCCTAAAAGGACTTGGAAACACGGGGTGGCACGTGTGGCGCGGATTTCTTCCTAATCCCGATAGGAGTCCGTGTCGGAGTAGGACTCCGTGTGGCATCCGGATTCCGTGGCACGCTAGGACTCCGTGGCACGGTCCTGGGCGCGTCCATCATTAGCATCCTTGTCAGAGGCTACCTCGGATCATCATCTGGTTGTAACGTCGTGATGTCTCGGACCGGCATCACTTCGACTCGGTCTAGCTCCATGTCTCGCGTGTCTCTGTGGCGCCTGTCTTCAGGCTGGGCTGGGACTAATGGAGGTTTATCCTTAGGGCCTAGGGATTCCTTAGAGCCAAAGGATCCTTGAAAGGCACGAGTACTTTTGAGGCTCGGCCCTAAGTGCTTCTCGTACGAGCCCTGGCTTCGGCCCTATGCCGATGTTAGTGTCTGCTCTCAGCCCTTGGCTGCTTCGGCTCTGAGCTTGGTCTCCCTGGCCTGGCTCTCAGCATCCTCTCAGGGGTTGTCTTTGGCTTTGGTGCAGCTCTGATTCACCAAGGCTCATTGTAGGGCTCCGGTGCTAGTGCTCAGCTCGGACTGGGGCCGGTGCGGTCTCGGCCTGGCATCGGTGTCGAGGGCCGGATCGGAACTAGTAGTAGAGCCCGGTGCTGGGGCTTAGGGGCTTCATCTCCAGTAAGTTATAGTCTTTTCCTCCGAACCTCCATTGTTCTCCGGGTTTCCTAGCCTTGCTCCTAGGTGGGTGGCGTGGATGGGACTTGGTGCCCATGGCGTCGGGGCCGTGTTGGTCCGCACGAGTCAGATCACTTCACTATCCACCCCCAGTTTCTAAGGTTAGACTCGTCGTCTTTGTTCATTAGTTTATTAGTATAGGGTCGCTGCCCACAGTTGCAGATCGGTTCATATCACCGCCCCCAGTCCTACCCTTTTTTCTCACCCTAATTTCCCAGCCTCCAACATCATCGCCTTCCTCCCTGTAGCAAAGATTCAACATTCAGATTAGAATGATATCACCAGGTCACCACATGCACTCAAATATGTATGCTTTACATAAGACAATGATAATTGTTTTTGATTCTGCTTCTGATATCGAGATTATTCTTCACTTAAATGTCTTTATTTACTGTAGGATCTGCTCAAACCTTTAGTTGTTATCTGTCTCCTTCAGTGATTTCTTTAGACATATTTGCTTACGGTGTATCATTCAAGCTTTAGTGCATGTCTTTTCACTCATCCTACCAAGAGACAACATGTTGAGTGTGTGGTGTGGCATACCTGGATGCAATATGAGAAACTATACTAAAAGTCCCCTCCATCTGTTCCAGATCTAATATCACTAGAAATTACTTTCTGGTGTTTTGAGTAGGGAGCCATTATGCTCATGTAAGACAATGTGTATTGTGTTCTCTTTGATGTATTTGTTTTTCAAGACCTTGGATGGCAAAACGTCAGGCAAGTTTGTCAATTCAATAAGTTGTTGTTCACCATTGTATTTGAAGCAAGTAAATACATAAAAAGTTTCATATTTTGTTCTTATTCCTTATTAGTTATGATTATTGTGAGCACCGTGATTGTCATCTCACCATTTAAGTTAATGATGAAGAAATGAATGCTTTTTTCCTTCAGAAAGCTAATGTTCTACTAAAATGTCTACTGAAGCTAAAAGCATTTGATTCAAACTCTTTAAAATGTGTTGTTAGCAAAATTGGCTAGCTGCAGTTTTCTATCAACAGCAGTACATCGTCCCATAACTGTGTTCATTGCATCTCGTAATTTTTTCTACTGTTTATGGAGTTGAGCTTTCAATGTCAAAAAGAGCATCACAAATGTTAGTAGTAGTAGTTCTTAACTTCTTATTGACTATTCAATGTTTCAATCTTTCTGGGAAATCCACGTTCTAAGTTGATCAAGGTTGGCTCGTTTTTGCTTGATACTTGGCCATTAAGCTTGGCTTATCTTTTCTGTAACTTTCATCTGCCAAACTAAAAGTATGAAATCTTGGACTTGTTTCTTTTTACTTTTGACTTGCAGGATATCATTAAGCCTTTTGAATTGATTTTATTTGTTGGCAGATTTTGAGAAGACGCAGAGAGGTGGACATATATGTTCTTATTAGTAAACCAACACATGGAACTTTCCTAAGATTCAAAGACTAATCTAGGACCTGCATATACCGTAGCCATTATAGTCATTTTATGTTCTAGTTATGGGCAATTTAGTCCTTTTATTATGTGCTTGTTTTCAATTTCATAATGCCAATTAGACGGGGAACAAGGAATTCAACTACGGAGAAATTGTTAATTCCCATAGTAATCAAATTTCATTTGAATCATCAATTCCCCCAATTTTTCAAATCCTTGCAGGAAACGACCCCTAACTCTTCCCTCCTCACTCCACCTTCTCTTTCCTCCTCCTTCCTCTTCTCTCCTCCCGTTCAACCACCAACAAATCCACCGCCACTGTCGCTCCCCACCATCACCGTGATGCCGCCACCATCGACGACTGGGTTCAATCTGGCCGATCTCCTCTTCCTCTTCTCTCTGTCCTCCCATTCTTCAGATCCCCACGAGGGGAGTACTGCCTAGATTTCCACTCTCGCTTGTTTTTCTTTTGAGTCGTTAGCCTTGTTTTTGGTCTCCGTGTTCACTACTTGGCTCTCTATTTCCTGCTAGTAAATTGTAGGCATGAACATGAGATTTTTTATTGCATGTAGTATTGATTGAGATTTGAGATACCATTTGCCTTTTGGTATGTTTGAGTCTGGAGATTTCGATAAAGTCGAATACCTTTAGAATGGAAAAAGGTGACACAGAATAATATTTTTTGATAAACTGTTTATAGTTAAGTACAACTCGACTCTCATCTCATACTCTGTTTCTCTCTCTCTCTTTCTCAAGCATCTCGAGAACAATCATTACTCTAATAATATGAAGTCAAATCAAACACCTTTACCTCTCAAAGGAAAAGCTCTGTTTTGATTTCTCCTACCAACAACCGCCACCTAGCACCACCGAACAAATATGTTTGGTCGCAAGTGGGTCGTGATTTGATTTTGCTTCCGATGACCATACAGGGAGCTCAAATGGTTCGGTTCTCTCTAGGTAAACTCGCTTCCCTTTGATGATTTAGAAAATTAGTTCGAATTGATAAGTTAGTTATTGCTAGCTAATTTGCGGTTGGTGAGGCGATGAGTCCAAAAAGTAGAGACTGAGAACAAAAACAAGGCTAACGACTCAAAAGGAAACAAGCGAGAGTGGAAATCTAGACAGTAGACTCCCTTCACGGGATGAGAGAGAGAAGAGGAGATCGGCTAGATTGAACCCAGCCGCCGATGGCAGCGACATCCAAGCGGTGGTGGGGAGCAAGGGTGGCAGTGGAGTTGTTGGTGGTTGAACAGGAGGAGGAAGAGGAAGAGGAAGAGGAAGGAGGAGGAAGGAGTTAGATTTGGTTTGGTAATTGTTTGGGTAATTAGGGTGGGTGTATGGGTTTGAGTTTGCGGTAGGTTTAGTTGATGTGGCAATTTAGATGATGTGGCTGTCTAGATGGCATAGCCACGTGGCGGATGGACGAAAAACTGGATGTCCGTAGACGGTGGTGGTCTTTAGGATAATCGGCCAAAGCTTAGTAATGGAAGGGAAATCTATTAAAGGTCGGTGAATGTCGGATTATTTGGTCAAAGGCCAGTGACCGTTTGTGTAACCAACCCAAGTTTCCTCTCATTTCTTATCACCGAAAAGTTTTTCAACGAATTTTCTTATAACACGAGCCTCTGTTGCCGAAATTTTTTCCACTAACGTAATCATCGTAATTATATCTATGTTTCTGGGAAAAAATATTTTTGTCAATTTTTATGGCGATTAGTCGTACAATTTGTATGCGACCTGTACAAATTATATACGCTATATATGAAGTTCATACCAACAAAGCGTCTATGTAGAAATGACGTCTCGAAGATTGGAATCTCTCTTCGGCTAACTCGTTATTCGGGGAAAAAAAATAATTGGCTGCAACAGAAAAATGAAGAGCAAGAAGAGCTAAGCCCAATGTTGCTTCTGACTCCAAAATGGCTAAATATCCAACCCAAATAGTAGTAGTTTACCAAAAGGAAAAAGAGTCTCAACCTCCACGCTACAGTGACTCGAACATAACCATTTTTCCAAAAATAACCTTAATCTGGGGAAGCGGAACTCGTATAAACATTACAGCCAATCAAACAACCACTAAAATGCCACGTATGCGCAGGATTCAAGAATCGGACAGCTGGTGAGGAGTCTGTGAGATATATTTGATCAAGGGGCTGTGGTTATAGCAAGTGTGGGAAACGTGGACGAGTATTGAACGGTGGCGGGGGATATCGACGAACGTGAGGAGGAGGAGAAGGACAACCGACGGAAGAAAGAAATACCGTCGAGTAATAATATTTTAATTTGGGAAATCCAATTATTAAAAATATCGTCCTTCTTTTTTTTTATTATATAATATTGGTAATTTCTATTATCTACAAAAATATCATCTATCCTCTCTCTCTCTCTCTCATTTCTCTGCTCGCTGCTCTGCCTACCATTAAAGGGGAAGGTCTCGCTCTCTTTCTCTCATCTTTTCTTCTTCTCCCTTCTACGTCTTGTTCGTACTCGCAGACCGCGAAGGAGCTGCACCCTTTACGGGCTCTCAGTTTATATTTATTTTGTTATTAAGGGTGAGAGGTTTAGTTGTCTATTTTGATTTCGCTACTTGGGATTCTTCTCGCGCTGGGTTCTGAATTGCATATGCAAATCAATGATTTTAGTATATTTAAGATGATTGGTTTTTGTTCAATTTTCAAGGGTTTATGATTTGCGATTCGATTGGGTTTCTGATTCCTTCTATTCATATAAGGTAGGGTTTGATATGTTATCTAGACACTTGAGGCTAGCTGTTCATGTATGACTGCGTGTTCTTCTATTGAAAAAAATTTGGGGTAAGATATTGCCCTAGTTTTAAGTTTCAGCTCCCGATATCGTTTTCCGGGTTTTTAACGCAGACTTGAATTTCTCTTTGCTCGAGCTCGAATCCTTCCTTGATGTCTTGGCTTGAGTTGTTTCCAAGTTAAAATTCCCTTAGCTGTAATAAGTTACTGAGGTTTCGGTGGCAATTGACTGAATAACGTGAAAAGTTGAATTCTCGCTTTGTTTGATACATTCAGTTACTGATGGTTGTAGATGCAGACTTCCATGATTCTGCTAGTTGTGTGTTTGGGTATGTCGTGATGTTTGATGGTATGATGTTAAATAGTTTTATAATGACCCTACCCTACAGTCTCCTTAACTTTGTTTTGACTGATACATAATGCTCGTTGCTTATATTTCACCGGTCTTTTGTCCTAGCTCCATTGTGTTTCTTCTGGTTTTATGCTCATATCTCAAACTCTGCCGAGAGGGATAAAAAGGTTTCTATCTCAGACTAAAATTCTTCTTATTTTGCCATTATAAATGCAGGTTTTTATTTATATTTAAGATGGCGAGATTTATAGTTCATTCCACCATTGTCCCTTCCCTGGCTCCTCCTGCTAAGGGGATCCGGTCTCAAGGATCTGAAAAATCGAAGAGGACTGTTGTCAAGGCGATGGCAAGTTTACAAGTTCCATTGAGAGGTTACTCTGGGTTAGGGAATTCAAGCACTTTTGGTACATTGGTGAAATCTGGGCTAGATATGCGTCCTAGGATTGCTATCTCTTCCTCTACTAGGCAGAGGAGAGGTAAAAGGTTTGTGGCTAGAGCTATGTTTGAGCGGTTCACAGAAAAAGCTATCAAAGTTATCATGCTTGCCCAGGAGGAGGCTAGGCGTCTTGGCCACAACTTTGTTGGTACAGAACAAATCCTGTTGGGTCTTATTGGGGAGGGAACTGGCATTGCTGCTAAGGTCCTCAAATCTATGGGTATCAATCTTAAGGACGCTCGTGTAGAAGTTGAAAAAATCATTGGCAGAGGTAGTGGATTTGTTGCTGTGGAAATTCCATTCACTCCCCGTGCAAAGCGTGTTCTAGAATTGTCACTTGAAGAAGCCCGCCAACTTGGTATAGTTTTTCTTCTCTTAAGTAATATACTCTTCTAGCAACACCTTCCAGACTTGCTACTAAGCTTTCCATACACGAATTCCAGATGGAAAGAATACATGAATGCATATTTGTTAAGTGTTTAGCTCACAATGGATATTTGCATTATGTCTGTAGCTGTTGACTTTCTCTTGTTTGTTTGGTGAGCTAATCTAACTGGGTTAAAATATCTGTTCAACCATTTGTTAGGTCATAACTACATTGGATCTGAGCATTTGCTCTTGGGGCTGCTTCGTGAAGGTGAGGGTGTTGCAGCCCGTGTTCTTGAGAATTTGGGTGCCGATCCTAGTAACATACGAACACAGGCAAGTGTTACATAATATAAACTTGATGTAAACTTGATGCAATATGATTCAAGGGAAGTGACAGCGACATCTTATTTTTTCCCTCTTAGGTAATCCGCATGGTGGGCGAGAGCAATGAAGTCACTGCTAATGTTGGAGCAAGTACCAGGGACACAAAGATGCCAACTCTTGAAGAGTATGGAACTAATTTGACCAAGCTTGCGGAGGAGGTAATGCTTTCGGTCTATCTGCTTGAAGTTCCTTTTATTTTGGAGCTGTCAAAGCTAATTCAGTTATTTTTTATCAGGGGAAATTAGATCCTGTGGTTGGAAGGCAGCCCCAGATAGAGCGTGTCGTCCAAATCTTGGGTCGGAGGACTAAGAATAACCCTTGTCTAATTGGAGAGCCAGGCGTTGGTAAAACAGCAATTGCTGAGGGTCTTGCTCAACGAATAGCAAGTGGTGATGTTCCTGAAACAATTGAAGGAAAGAAGGTCTCGAGATTTTTCTAGTTTGGTGTTCTGGCGTGATTACAATATATCATTACTACATCATTATAAACTAACTCCATCTTGTTTGCTTGTTGATCTTCATTCTTCTTACCAAAATTTTAAATCGTTCTTCGCCAATAATGACAATTCTGTTTTAATAGGTTATCACTTTGGATATGGGTCTTCTTGTTGCTGGAACAAAGTACCGTGGTGAGTTTGAGGAAAGGCTCAAGAAGCTGATGGAAGAAATCAAGCAGAGTGATGAAATTATTCTTTTCATTGATGAGGTGCATACATTAATTGGTGCTGGAGCTGCAGAAGGGGCTATTGACGCAGCTAATATCTTGAAACCAGCTCTTGCTAGGGGTGAATTGCAGGTACTTCATTTTCTTCTGGTGACTGGTATATGTTCAATCTTTTTGTGGGAGAAAATGTGTTATTCAATATTGTTTATGTTGGAGTCTTCTTGAATTCCGTTGTATGTTTGATCAGTCAATGAATGAGGGTGTTTGTCAGATGTTTTTTCAAGTTGCAACAAGATTGCATGTGCACAGAGTGCTATAATATGTTCTGTCCAGTATACTCCATGTTGTTAATTGAACATTTTATCTATGCTGTTGGGGTGCCCACATATTTTATGGTGCTTTATCTTTTTGGATGATAAAGTTCTTGATTTTTGAATGTTCTGGGTAATATGGCTGGGTTGCTACGGTTTATCTTGGAGCATCCAGCTTGTAGTTAAAAAGCTATTCATTCTGTGAACTTGTTACTGCCATATTTTCGTGCCGTCATTTCCATAGATTATTATTTTGAATGACCATGTTCATTGTAATCAGAAAATTGTTTGTAGGGGCGGTTTCTTCCATGCGTAGTGGTGCCAATCTTGATGTACATGTACTTGTATATGTTGAATCCTGATTGCTTGTCCTTGTAATTTCGATAGTGCATAGGAGCTACGACATTAGATGAATACCGGAAACATATTGAGAAGGACCCAGCTTTGGAAAGACGATTCCAGCCTGTCAAAGTGCCTGAGCCATCTGTGGACGAAACCATTCAGATACTGAAAGGGCTTCGTGAGCGATATGAGATCCACCATAAGCTTCGCTACACTGATGAGTCTCTAGAAGCTGCTGCCCATCTATCATACCAGTATATCAGGTAGGATCTCAATTGTTGCTGTTTAAATTCATCTGCTCTGCGTGTCTTAATCATTTAATTGTGATAAACATAGGCAGGGATTTTTTGTTTGTTTATGGTATATAGATTTTGTGAACTCAACATTACGCGAGGTCGCAGATAATTCTGGAGATGAACTAAACTACTTTGTTTGTTATCTCATCTCAAATATACAGGAGCTAAAACTAAAGTTCATTAAGTGGCGTAGAACTTATGTGCCTGAATCTGTTAGAGAAAACTGTGTACTGGAATTTTACGGTTTGATAAATATTCCTGACTTTTTTTGAGAATTTACTCAAGGAGAACAAGCCATCAAACTCGATAAAATTCTGATTCCTCATCTTTGGAGAACTAACCTACTGTTATGGAGTTACAGACCCGATTTGCTAGAAAACTGATGAGTTAAATTCTTGAAGCCTTTAGGATTCCGACTTGGACAAGGAAGCATATAAGATGAATAATTAAAATGAACTTTTAGCTTCTATCAAGAAAGACTGTTCACTTAGGTTCATCTTAATTTCTATTAATTAATTAATAAATAGTTGGACTCTTTGAATGATTGTTATTGGTAAAACTAAAATTCAGTTTTAAAGGGAATTGTTTAAAGTATTCTGTATTTGTACTCATGATCATGTATTTCTTAGTAGTTTATGGGGGTCATTATGGAGTGTTATTTATAACGGTACATTTGGACTTCAAGAATTTCATTCATTTGAGTTATTTCTTCAACCTAAGTTGTAGGTTTAGGAGCTGAAAAATAAAATAGAAACAAACATGGTAGTGGTGCTTTAAGCATGGAAATTCATGGTTCTTTTTTCTGCACACTTCCACTGTGCTGGTTGGTACTTAAGATAAAATATTTTTCTTTTCTCCTCCGTTATCCAAGTATTTATTTTCAAGTATAACTTTTGCATTTCTTCAGTGACCGTTTCTTGCCTGATAAGGCAATCGACTTGATTGATGAAGCTGGCTCTCGGGTTCGTCTTCGTCATGCACAGGTATGGGCTTCTTCTTAGTTTTTTTGTACCATACTATTCTATGTTTTTTGTTTAAAGAGATAATAGGGTAGAATATATTCTGTATTTCTTCAGTTGTACAATCTCTTCATTATATAGAAGAGTTGGAATATCCTACCTTACGTAGGAGAACAAAAATAGGATAACTACGTAAAAAGGAAGATAATAATAAATTAGGTTCCTAATCAGATAAGGAAACTTTCTACGGCAGATTAATATATATCTTCAACACTCCCCCTCAAGCTTGGTGGCGTAGATATCATACAGCCCAAGCTTGCATATCATCTTCTCGAATATGTCCCTCGGAAGTGCTTTGGTAAAGATGTCGGCAGCTTGTTGACTAGAAGGCACATAATCAATCTTCACAACCCCTCCAGTTACTTTCTCCGATATAAAATGTCTATCAACCTCAACATGTTTTGTCCTTTCATGATGGATAGGATTTTTAACAATAGCTATGGCTGACTGACTATCACACAACATTGTTACTGGACCGTGCAATGTGATCTTCAATTCCTCCAGAACTCTTCGAAGCCATATACCTTCACAAAGTCCATGTGCAACTGCCCTGTATTCAGCCTCCGCACTACTTCGTGCTACCACTTCTTGTTTCTTACTTTTCCACGTGACCAAATTACCCCATACATAGGTACAATATCCAGTCGTGGACCTTCTCTCAGTTAGATCACTAGCCCAACTAGCATCTGTATACATTACTATGTTTCGTTCCTCAGATTTCTTAAATAGCAAACCTTGACCAGGAGACATCTTTAGGTATCTGAGAATCCGTATGACCATCTCCATGTGCTCCTCGTTTGGATTGTGCATGTGTTGGCTTACTATTCCTACAGGAAATGATATGTCTGGACGAGTGTGAGCGAGATAAATCAGCTTGCCAACAAGTCTTTGATAACCTCCTTTGTCCACCGGAGCAATATCTTGGTCTCGACAAAGACGTTTGTTTGGCTCCATGGGAGTAGTTGCAGGTTTACAACCAAGCATTCCTGTGTCTCGAAGGAGATCCAAAACATACTTTCTCTGTGATAAATAAATGCCCTTACTCGACCTAGCAACCTCCATACCCAAAAAATACTTTAGCTCACCAAGATCCTTTAGGTCAAACTCGGTTGCCAGTCTTTTCTTCAGATTATCAATCTCCTCTATGTCATCACCTGTAATTACGATGTCATCCACATAAACAATTAGGATATACATCTTTCCGGAGGCTGCATGCTTAACAAACAATGTGTGGTCTGTCTGACACTGATAATAGCCTCCTTCCTTTACTGCTTTGGTGAAACGATCGAACCATGCTCTAGGTGATTGCTTCAGTCCATAGAGTGCTTTCCTGAGTTTGCACACTGTATCACGACTTGCAGCATTTTCCATGCCTGGTGGAAAATTCATGTAAACTTCCTCTGTTAACTCACCATTTAGAAAAGCATTCTTTACATCCAGTTGATGTAATGGCCAGTCAAGATTCGCAGCCAAAGATAAAAGAATCTGATAGTTTTGAGTTTTGCTACAGGAGCAAAAGTCTCTTCGTAGTCGATTCCAAGGGTTTGGGTAAATCCTCGAGCCACTAACCTTGCTTTAAACCTTTCTATACAACCATTTGACCTGTACTTCACTGTAAACACCCATTTACAGCCGACAGTCTTCCTTCCGGGAGGAAGTTTGACCACGGTCCAGGTTTGGTTCTTTTCAAGTGCTTGAAGTTCCTCCATGACAGCTTGTTTCCACTTAGGATCTTGTAATGCTTGCTGTATATTTTGAGGAATTACAACAGTATCAAGACTTGTAATAAAGCCTCGGTAACTGCTACTCAATCCCTCATAGCTGACCCGTTGGTGAATTGAATGTTGAGTACAACTCCTTGTTCCCTTACGGAGAGTAATAGGGATATGCAAATTATCTGGTAAGTTCGGTGCTTCTTCCACTTCAGTTTCAGTTGGCTGCTCAATGTTGGTATCAACAGGAGTGGCACCTCCCAGATTCTGATTGTCTTGGACAGCAGTACTGTCCAATACTTGATCATTTTTGGCAGCAGTAACTCTCCTTTTGTACACCCTCAATTCTGGCTGAACCCTCTCCCCCTGTAGTGTAGTCTCTGGCTTTGCCATGTTGATAGTTTCTGCTGCATCTGTAGGCAATATATCTAAGGAGATAAGATCCCAAAACTGAGATTCTGTGTTCAGAGACTCCCCCTGAATGTCAGTATTGGGAAAAAATGGCTGATTTTCAAAGAAAGAGACATCACGAGTGTTGTAAAACTTCTGTGTAGAGGGAGAATAACACTTATAGCCCTTTGGTTTGTAGAGTAACCAACAAATACACATTTAATAGAGCGAGGATTAAGGTTACCACGTTGTGTCGGAGAGAGATGCACAAATGTAGTACAACCAAAAATACGTGGTGGTAAGTCTGATGTGAAGCTAGCCAGCTGAGGATAACGCTCAAGAAGAACCTGTCTAGGAGACTGAAACTTGAGTACCCGACTTGGCAGCCGATTTATCAAGTAGGTGGCAGTCAAGATCGCCTCCCCCCAAAGATACTTTGGGACATTATGAGCAAACATACAAGCTCGTGCAACTTCCAGTAAGTGTCGATTCTTTCGTTCGGCTATACCGTTCTGTTGAGGAGTTTCAACACAAGAACTGACATGGACCACGCCGTGTTGAACAAGAAACTGGCCGAGAACATTGTTAAAGTAGTCCTTGGCATTGTCCGTTTTCAGAACTTGAATCCTTGTGTGAAACTGAGTAAGAACCATTTCATAGAAGTGCTGAAATATAAGAGCAGTTTCAGACTTGTCCTTCATAAGAAAAGTCCAGGTCATTCTAGTATGTTCATCAATGAATGTGACGAACCACTTAGTACCAAAAAGATTTTTGACTCGCATAGGTCCCCAAATGTCACTATGTATCACCGAGAATGGTTTTGTAGGTCGATATTCAAGACTCGAATAGGTGGTACGAGTATGTTTTGCAAGCTGACAAACCTCACAATTGAATAACTGAGCCTTTTTATTCCGAAATAACTGAGGAAAAATGTGTTCCAAATACACAAAACTCGGATGTCCGAGACGAAAATGCCACATAAGAACTTCATTATCACAACTATCTATAGTAGAAACTACATGTGCTAGGCTAAGTCTATCAATTGAGCATGGCCCCTCCATACTTCCAGCCCGCAACACATATAAGCCATCACTAACTTCAATTTTGCCAATCATCCTCCCTGATCCCACTTCCTGCAACAGGCAGCCAGAAGACCCAAACTTAGCTTCACAATTCAGATCAGAAGTAAGTTGACTAATGGAAAGAAGATTGCAGTTCAATTTCGGAACATAGAGAACTGGGAAAATGATGATTTTCGGCGAAAGTCGAACCCAGCCAAAACCTTCTACGGTGGCAAGATTACCATCGGCAACCCTAACACCAGCCTTCTTAGGATAGGGTTTCAGATCATGAATCAACTCCTTACACCCAGTCATGGTGTCTGAAGCACCCGAGTCCAAGATCCAAACATTCTTTGAAGTATTATGTAGAAGATAGGCTGTAGGAATCATACCGTGATTAGCAAACATGCTCGAGAAACCCCCCGAGGTAGAAGAGGACGGCTGAACACCTTTTAATGCCTATGTCAGCATGTTCTGGATTGCTGCAAGTTGTCCAGGAGAGGAATTCTGGTGCAGCAGTTGACGAGACACTCGTCGGACCAATACTGGCAGAATTGGCACGTGCCTGAATAGCCCGAAGTTCGGACTTTGATTTCCAGCCTTTAGGCTTACCGCCGAGTAGCTTCCAACATTCCTCTTTGACATGCCAAAGCTTACCGCAGTGCTCGCAAATGTCAGGTTCTTTATCAGAACTTGGCTGGACTGATTTTCCCGTTGCTGGTTTTCCGAATTTAGAATAAATAGCAGCTGCTGTTTTTTCACTATGAAGTGCAGACCCTTCATGGTTAATCTTCTTGCCTGCCAGCATCACCTGACGACGGTATTCTTCCTGACGAATCTCAGCAACGGCTTCCTCTAAAGCAGGGAAAGGTTTCGTGGCCATGATTCGTCCCTTAGCAGCATCAAGCTCGTGGTTGAGCCCAAGAAGAAAGTGTAGGGTGCGCTTCTTCTCAATCGCTTTCCTATATGTTTCTGCATCTTTCGTAGTGTCCCAATCGTAAGTCTCGTACAGATCCAGTTGCAGCCAAGCGTGAGACAGAGTATTGTAATACTCATTGGTGGTCATCTCACCTTGCTTAAGGTTGAATATTGCAGTTTCCAGTTCCAATAAAGCTGAAGAATTATCGGTGGTGGAATAGGTCTTCTTGGCATGATCCCATATGGATTTAGCCGTAGGATGAAGTAGGTAGTTGTTACCTATGTTAGGATCCATGGTTGAGATCAACCAGAACCGAACTAGATTGTCATCATTGTTCCATTGCTCGAACTTTGCATCTGTTGCGTCAGGTTTTGCAGCAGAGCCGGTAAGGAATCCTCCTTTGGATCGACCAGTAATAAACATCTGAACTGATCTGGACCATTGAAGATAGTTCTTGCTGTTGAGTTTTGGGATAGAGAGACCGCCGGATAGGAGGTCAGGATTAGAAGCCATACTCTCTGTAACTATCGGTGCAGAGGTGGCTGGTGGGATAAAGGTTGTAGAAGAGTCGTCACTGTCGGAGCTCATGACAGTTCATGAAGAAGACGAAGAAAAAAAACCAGCGGTAGTAGGGTTTACCGTGAGCTCTGATACCATGTTTAAAGAGATAATAGGGTAGAATATATTCTGTATTTCTTCAGTTGTACAATCTCTTCATTATATAGAAGAGTTGGAATATCCTACCTTACGTAGGAGAACAAAAATAGGATAACTACCTAAAAAGGAAGATAATAATAAATTAGGTTCCTAATCAGATAAGGAAACTTTCTACGGCAGATTAATATATATCTTCAACATTTTTCCCTCAATTGCTCTGTCCTTGTAGGTCCCCGAGGAAGCTAAGGAGCTTGAGAAAGAGGTCAGGCAGATTATAAAGGAGAAGGATGAAGCTGTTCGCAACCAAGACTTTGAGAAGGTATGAACAATCTGCTGCCATGCTTTTTCTGTGGCCCAAGTGTTTGTTACAATATAATTGGTCCAGTCACCTGCTGATTTATGGTCTTGATATTTATTATTTTGCACGTTTGTTTCATAGGCTGGGGAATTGCGTGATCGAGAAATGGACCTTAAGGCACAGATCACAGCTATCGTGGAGAAGGGCAAGGAAATGAGTAAAGCTGAAACGGAGGCTGGGGAGGAAGGTCCTATGGTGACTGAAGCAGACATTCAACACATTGTCTCTTCATGGACTGGAATTCCTGTAGAGAAAGTGTCTGCTGATGAATCTGACCGCCTGCTAAAGATGGAAGAAACCTTGCACAAGAGAGTCATTGGTCAGGATGAAGCTGTCGAAGCCATTAGTCGTGCTATTCGCAGAGCCCGTGTTGGACTTAAGAACCCCAACCGTCCAATTGCTAGTTTCATCTTTTCCGGTCCAACTGGTGTTGGAAAGTCAGAGCTGGCAAAAGCTCTTGCTGCATACTATTATGGCTCAGAAGAAGCTATGACTAGACTTGACATGAGTGAGTTCATGGAAAGACACACGGTGTCTAAGCTCATTGGGTCACCTCCTGGATATGTTGGTTACACAGAAGGTGGTCAGTTGACTGAAGCAGTAAGGCGTCGTCCTTACACTGTGGTGCTCTTTGATGAGATAGAGAAGGCCACCCTGATGTCTTCAACATGATGCTTCAAATCCTTGAAGATGGAAGGTTAACAGACAGCAAGGGCAGAACCGTAGACTTCAAGAATACCCTGTTGATTATGACTTCAAATGTTGGCAGCAATGTCATTGAGAAGGGAGGAAAGAGAATAGGTTTTGACCTTGATTATGATGAGAAGGACAGCAGTTACAACAGGATCAAAAGCCTGGTGACTGAGGAACTGAAACAGTATTTCAGGCCAGAATTCTTGAACAGATTGGACGAGATGATTGTGTTTAGGCAGTTGACTAAACTGGAGGTGAAGGAAATTGCTGATATAATGTTGAGAGAGGTGTTTGATCGGTTGAAGAAGAAGGAGATAGAGCTTCAAGTGACAGAGAGGTTCAGAGAGAGAGTTGTGAATGAAGGGTACAATCCAAGTTACGGAGCTAGGCCTCTGAGGAGAGCAATAATGAGACTTCTGGAGGATAGCATGGCTGAGAAAATGCTTGGAGGGGAGATCAAAGAGGGAGATTCGGTTATCGTGGACATTGATTCTGATGGCAAGGTCATCGTTCTCAATAGCGGCAGTGGCACCCCTGATTCCCTTCCTGATGCGCTGTCTATTGCATAGATGAAGCCATGAAAGTTCATTTCTTAGGTGCTGCTGGTGTCTTTCTTGTATGTAAAAACTCTTCTGCTATGTTTTCTAGTTTGAAATTTGGGAGGCCTGGTTCTCCAGGCTTGGCTACTTGAGCAGTGGGAGAATACGATTGATTTGAGGGTTGTTAAGTCATGGGGTTTGCTCAACTGCTGAATATGTAATACACCATGGAGGATGATGGATCATAGCTAGTATAATTTTAGAATTTAATCGTGCTCATCTTGTTTGCAGTAATGCTTTTCTGGTAAATTCTGATGCAATTTCCTTTCAGGTGATATGTATAAAATCTCCTTTCAGAAGGCAAATATCATGTGTCCAGCAGTCCTTTAAACATGTTATTTTAATTTTAACTTATATGTTTCTGTAGAGTATTCTGTAAATATACAGCTGTAGATTATTTAGCAGTTATGATATGATGCAGATAGCTAGAATCACGGGTAAATTGCACCGGATGCCACCGAACTATTCATTAGGTTTAGTAGCAGTCACCTAACTAATTTTCTTGGTTCGGATACCACTGAACTCGAATTTCCTTGGTTCGGATACCACTGAACTCAAATTTCCTTGAATTTCCTTGGTTCGGAGTGCCACCTAGGGGTGGAAATTGGGAGGGAATGGGAGGCCCATTCCCATATTTCCAAATTCCCAATTCCCAATTCCCAATCCCGAATTTAATTTGGGAATTTTTATTCGAGAACAAGAATTCTAATTTGGGAATTTGGGACTTAAACATCAACTATAATTATACAGGTAATCTTTCCCACTATAGCATCAATACATGTAATCTTTCCCATTACACCATAATCATAAACAATAATCATAAACACACTATTTGAGCAATAATCATAATCATAAACAAAGTGATTCAAATCAAGAACACCATTACACCATAATCATAAACAATGTTCTGAGCAATTACAAATGAACACAAGTTTTTGTTTGTCCACTTCTCTTCGTAAGTTATTAGTTCTCTGCTCCACTGCCTACACAGAGAACAATCATTGTTTTATACTGAAGCAAAAGGAATTTGTTAAGTAAAGATTGGATTGTGTAGCTTGAACAGAAAGCAACCTGCAACTCGTAATGACAGTGGTCAAGATATAGTACCTGATCAAACTCGGGAATCATATGCACGGCATGATCCACAGCTCGTTAAGCTTCTGCGAGAACATGAACGAACCGTTAGAATCATATACATTCTCGAACAGATCTGGTCGGATGATGGACACGGGAAGCGAGCAAAACGCTGAACAGAGCATCAACATAATCGAAGAACAAACTGGTGGACAAAAGCAATCAGAAGATATCACAAGGAATCTACTTGATAAAGCACAAGCAGAAGTTAGCAGACTACAAAGAAGGGAACTATACTCACTTATCATTAGATTCCAACTTACAGAACCGTGCTGTAAACTAAGACCATACCACTAAATGATATGATCTCAACCAAGGGTTCCATAACTGATGTGCCAGACAATTTCAGTTAAGATGGAAATAGAGCAGAAATGCAAACCCAAATAGAAAGAAGAAAAAGAAACTCTTCAATAGATTGTAGCACATGTAACATGCCAGGCCTATTGGAGCAGTTACTTTCAATGGTTCACAGGATTCAATCAATTGGTGATCTCTAATGCAGAAAGTTATCTGACAAACATGGGCAACCTGCAACCTTACTAATTCACATGGGTTGTTTTTCTGAGAACCAATCAATCTACAATATCTGCAGAACGATATGAGGCTCTAATGTCCATTGAATCAAACGACCTTTCTTCTGGTAAATTCAGAACCACAAGTCCAAAGTATTCAAGATAAGCCATCACAAAAGGGAAATCTTGCTTATTCTCCAACATACTCACCCAATAACCAAAACCCATTTCAGTGGGTATCTGTCTACAGGGTTGTTTATCTCAAGCTTCTCATGAGTCACATCCTCGCTTACCAATCATTCTCTGATCACTAGTTCAAAAGCAAGCACAAGAATTCAGCAAAAACAAGATGAAAAACTGTTTCATAGATTCAAACCTTTAAGTTGATCAGATCCATCGTGAAGCTCGTCAATTTAACAAGTTTGGGAAATGAACATCTATGGTTTATACGTATAAAAGCACTAAGAAAGCAGTAGCAGTTCAGAAGAAGCAGTGCAGTAGCAGTTCAGCTTGTCTTGTTACTAACATACCTAAGAATCTAGAGTAAGCCAAATTTGCAAGTTCATGCTAATACAGGGAACTACATACATACTAAAGACAGAAACCATGGGAGTACACGTACAACTTGACATGAAAACTGAAAGTTCAACAAAGCAAAACCATGGCAAAGCAATGTGGTGACTAAGCTCTCTTCTCTAAATTATATGAAGTTACTGACTCAGATACGGTATCTGAGATACCATGGGGGGGTTAAAGAAGAAAGGATTGTGGCTATGATAACCATTAGTTTAGACATGTTCTAAACCTGTACAAAGTGCATCCATCACTACAAATCTATAAACTCAAGATACACAACATAAGTATATATAATTGAGAAATCGATTGAATTGGGGAGCACACAAGATATTACCTGTCAAACAAATCTTTCCACCGAACTTGAACCATCATCCTCTTCACCAACTTCAGTTTCACCGCCTTCTTCTTCATTATCTTCAATGTCAGCAAATGGATCCACATCAACACTTGTACTAGTAGAGGTTGCACCTTCATTTTCACTAAAACCAGCATCCCCTTCAAAATACATGCACAGTAATTTACATCACTGTACAAAGATTGCTCAGAGCTACTGGAAAATCAAGATTCAAGCATGGAAATACTGATAAACATAATAACACATGCCACAAACAGAAAGCAGTGAAGCTGACACAAGATGTTGAGAACCACAAATCAGGCAACTCAAACTTGAAAGTCTACATGTCAAAAGGAAGTGGTCCATTAAGAAGGCTTAAGTTAACGAATATACTTTAAGGAGCATAAGTGTAAGATTAGTCAAACTCTCTACTTCAGGAAAAATCTAGTTCAAAGGGAAAGCTGAGAATTAATAAGGAAAAAATATAACTGATACGATGATGCAGAATCAACAAGTGAGAAATTACCTGAGAAATGTTACCGGAGGAGAGTAAGGCCGGTGGGAGCCAGAACTAAGCTCTTTCTCCCATGTCCGTAGGCTTGGAAATGGGTACCCACGGGTCCGGATATCACATATCCACTGCCCACCCGTTTATTAAATGGGTATTACCCGTACCCGCCACCGAGACTAAATGGGTACAAAATCCAACCCATCCCCGCCCCGACATGGGTATCGGATAAATCGCTACCCACTGGGTGAACCCCAAATCTCTCTACATCTAGATTGCAAATAGATTTTCGAGACGGGGCTATGATTTTTAGAGCATATGATTCGTGAGGGAACGACAGACTGCTCGATCGTCGAGTTGAAGTGAAAAACTGAATGACTGAATGAGAAATTGGGTTTAGTCTGTTAAACATAGATGGTATATTATGACTAATACAACATTGTATCATATTGGGTACCCATCGGGTTGGGTATGGGGCAAATACCTTGAAACCCGTCCCCACCCGTTACCCGCTCTAACTGGGTACTGGGTTTGCCCATACCCGTCAACTTTACCCAGTCAACGGGTAATCCCCACTCAATTTGGCCGGATTTCGGGTGGGTACCCAATTTCCAGATACCCATTGTCAAGCCTACATGTCCGCCATGTGTTTGTGTTAATGTCTGACTGAAGTTGCTCCGTTTTCTTCTTCACTCGGAGTTTCTGCAAGCTGAGAGGAGGAGGAGAAAACCCATTGGAGAGCAGCAAGCTGAGAGGAGGAGGAGGAGGATCGAAGTTCGCCGGTGGTTAGGTTAGGAGGATTACGACGGGATAACGAATGAGGCCGGTAACTAGGAGGAGGAGGAGGATCGAAGTTCGCCGGTCGTTAGGTCAGGAGGTTCGCTGGGTGGCCGGTGATAACTTAGGTCGATGGTGATAACTTAGGTCGTTAGGTCAGGAGGTTCGCTGTGGTGGCCGGCGGCATCGGCGATTCACAGCATCGCAACATCGGCGATTCACAGCAGCACTCAGACAAAATCTGACCTAACTTTTCATATTTTGGTATTTGGGCTTTCCCATACCCAAACTCAAATTCCATTCCCATATTCACAAACCCAAACCCAATTTTCAATTTAAATTTTGGTTATAGGGCTCCCAATTCCCTAAATAATTTGGGAATTTGAATTTGGGAATGGGAATTCCCATATCCCATACCCAAACTTCTACCCCTAGTGCCACCTAACTAATTTCTTGGCTCGGAAAACCACTCCATAGGGCTGGCAAATTTGGGTTGGTTTTTTGGTCTGACCAAATGACCAACCGAATTCAATTTCCTATTCACATATCTTCTTCGGTTCTTCTTCTTATTTTTCAGATGATACATAAGTGTCATCTTCCTCTTCCCGGCCAACCCTTCCCCGCCCCCAGCTTCGGATCAGACAACGACAAGTCTGACGACTTCGTCGAAACTCAAAATCGGTTGTCACACATTCACAACTACAGAGAATGCAAATTAGCAGGGAGCAAAAGGCGCCTCCGCCAACAAAAATCTCTTTACAAGTCGGATTCCCTGCTAATTTTCAACGTCGGCAACTGACTTTGGCTTCTAACAAAATTGATTTGGAGCTCTTCTTTTTCTGTTCATCCCAAATCGCCTTCTTCTTCTTCTTTATCTTCTTTCCATCTACTTCTTCTTTTTCGTGTTCCTTTTTTTTAGATTTATCATTTTTTTCTTTCTTGCCATGTTCATTCATTTCTTTTCTTTCCAGATCTGTCTCTTCCGGAACCGGTCAGTGACTCGGTCTACTCGGTTGACTGTGGCGGCATTTGAATTCGATCATTGTCAATGGTTTTGGGTGAACTCAATTTCGGTAACTGACCAAATTCGGTTAGGTGGTACCCCGAGCCAAGAAAATTTGAGTTCAGTGGTATCCGAGCCAAGATAATTTGAGTTCAGTGGTATCCGAGCAAAAAAAAATAGTTAGGTGGTACTCCGAACCAAGAAAATTCAAGTTCAGTGGTATCCGAACCAAGAAAATTAGTTAGGTGGCTGCTACTAAACCTAATGAATAGTTCGGTGGTACCCGGTGTAATTTACCCCTAGAATCACTGTAATTAGAGTGCTAGAAATCAGGAGTTAATTATGTATTCTACCTAGAGCTAGTTTCCTTATTTTAACTTACTCTGTACCGATAAAGTTCAGTATTTTGAACTCTCTCAATAATACATAAATATATTACCTCAAAATCTTCTTTCTACCAAGCCCTAGCTAGTTTCCTTCCTCCTGCAGTCTCTCTGTGAATGTCTTCCGAGACTGTTACTCCCACTCCAAACACTACAACCACTCACCCTCCCAAAACTCAAACACATCGGATACTAGCGCACTGCTCATCACCAATCACAAGCTCAATGACCAAAACCATATGCACTGATCAAAATCAGTCTGTATGTTCATCTGTGGAAGAGGCAAAGAAGACTACCTCACTGGCAAGATCCCGGTTCCTGAGAAGATAGATCCAACTTACAAGAAGTGGAAGTCCGAAAATCATCAAATTATGGCATGGCTTATCAACTCTATGAGAGTTGACATCAGTGAAATTTTTCTTCTCTATGGGACAACTCAGAAAGTTTGCTCAAGAAACCTACTCTAGTTCTTACAACACATCTGAACTATTTGCTTTTGAGGTGGCCCTCTTCGACCTCTGTCAAGGAGATCAAACAGTCACTCAATATTTCAATCTTCTCACGCGTCACTGACAACACCTTGATGCTTTTGCATCCTATGAGTGGAAATGCCAAGAAGAAAGCAGCCTATATCACAAGATCTTGGAGCAGAAACGCACTTTCAAGTTTCTGTTGGGCCTTACGAAGGATCTGGACGATGTACGAGGCCGGATCATGGGCGTAAAGCCTCTTCCTACCCTCCGTGAAGCTTTTTCAGAGGTACGACGTGAAGAGAGTCAAAGGAAAGTCATGATGAGAATCAATCTACAACAACCCAGCTCTGAAGCATCTGCATTTGCTGCAACCAGCTCCAGGAATCTTCAAAGGGGCAATAGACCATGGTGTGATACTGCAACAGACCTGGTCACACTAGAGAAACTTGCTGGAAATTACATGGCAAGCCTGCAAATTGGAAGCCAAGGCGTGCTAATGCTGCCACTGTTGGTGACCAAGGGCATGAGGTCATGGCTGCCTCTCCATTCACTAAAGAGCAGGAAGAGATGCTTAAACAATTGTTGGACAATACCAACACTACTCCCCCATCAACCAGCCTCCACGTCACATTAGGTAAACCAATTCAAAATTATGGGTAATTGACTCTGGAGCATCTGACCATATGTCTGGTGATGGGATAGTATTTTTCAACTATAAGCCCTGTAAGAAGTCTCTAGGTCAAGGTAGCAAATGGAACACTCCTAACAGCGCATGCATTGGTTCAATACAACTCTCTCCTGAGCTTATTCTTTGATCTGTGCTTCATGTTCCCAACCTTGACTGCAATCTTCTTTCAGTGGGTAAACTAACTGTCTACAACTTTTGTTCATTGATTTTTCTACCTACTGCATGTGTTTTTCAGGAGTTGGGTTCGAGGAAGAAGATTGGCAGTGCTAAGATATGCTCTGGACTCTACCTGTTTCAGCCAATGAGTAATGTGCATTGGTCTCAACCTTCGCAAAGTCTTTTCACCACCACTTTCCTTCCAGTTCATTCGAATAAGCTTTCTTCAGTTTTCAGTCCAAATAAGACCATTGAAGTTATGATGTGGCATTATAGGTTAGGGCATCCAAACTTTCTGTATCTTCAGCGTTTGTTCCCCGATCTATTTATCAATAAAAATCATGATTCCTTTTAATGTGAGGTGTGTCAATTATCCAAACATATTCGCTCTGTCTATCCAAGCTTGCCATATTTCCCTTCCAAACCCTTTACTTTGATCCACAGTGATGTGTGGGGACCCATGAGAACTAAAAATATTACTGGAACACGCTGGTGTGTCTTTCGTTGATGGCCATACAAGATTCACATGGATTTTCCTAATGAAAGAGAAGTCTGAGGTTGGACAACTCTTCCAAAAATTCAATCTCATGGTTCGAACACAAATTGGCTCAAAGATAAAGATTCTCAAATCCGATAATGGCAAGGAATATTTTCAATCAGTCTTGGGAGGATATCTGGAAGCACAAGGGATTGTTCTAATCAGTTCATGTGTCGATACTTCGCAACAAAATGGCATGGCGGAACGCAAGAATAGACATCTATTGGATGTGGCACGCTCCCTAATGTTCTCTACCAATGTCCCTAAACACTTTTGGTGGGAGGCAATTCTAACATCAGCCTATCTAATAAACAGACTACCATCGCGAATCTTGCATTTTCAAACTCCTTCTAGACCTATTCCCTCATGCCAATTTTTCTCATCTAATCTACCACCCAAAGTCTTCGGGTGCTCTGCATTTGTGCATATTCACAGTCACAATCAGGATAAGTTGGATATTCATTGGATATTTGTGAGATAGTATAGAAACTAGTATATAATTATAGTATCATATTGTAATTGTACTTTGTATATTTTCTATATAAGTAATAATAAGCCACACTACAATGGCACCTTTTCCTGTTCATTCTATTCTCAATATCAACATGGTATCATATTTTTTCTTCTCTCTCCACGTGTAAAATACACGTGTGTCTTTCTTCATGCATTCTCTGCGTTGTTTTCTCTCTCCTCGATTACTTTACTTTCTTGTTTTCTTTCGGAAAGAATGGTTCGCGGTGCTCCGTCAACGTCGACCGATGTTCCTACCGTCGGCGTCGATCATCCCTTCTACATCAGCGCTAATGACAATCCTGGTCAGATGCTCGTCTTCGCCATTCTCTCCGGTCCGAGCGATTACTTTTCATGGGCAAGATCCATGAAACGAGCGTTGGTGACAAAGAACAAGTGGGATTCGTCGACGGATCTGCGTCTCCTCCATCGTCCACTGATTCGACCTTTGCAGCTTGGGAAAAATGAACGTTCTTGTTCTAGGATGGCTTAATAAAGTCATGGCTCCAGAAATCGCTTAGAGTGTCCTCTGGCTCGACTCTGCAAGGGACGTTTGGGTTGATCTACAGGAGCGGTTTAGTCGTTCTAACTTGGTGCGTATCAACAATCTTCATGATCAGATCAAAAGCTTTCGTCAAGGTGCTCTTTCGGTGTCCTCCTACTACACAAGATTCAAGATGTTGTGGGATGAATATGCAATGTTTCGTCCTCTGCCATCTTGCATTTGCACACCGCGCTGTTCGTGTGATTCTTTGATTAGGGTTCAAGGATATTTTCAATCAGAGAAAATTATTCGATTCTTACAGGGGTTGAATCCTAGTTTTGCTACCATCCGATCTCAGATTCTTCGATCGGAACCCTGCCCACCATCAATCAAGTTTTCTCCATGGTTTCTCAAGAGGAACAAGAGATTGGTGTTGCTGGGTCCACTGCTTCGGGTAATAGCACAGACACGACTTCTCAATCCGTGGTGCCGGATCTTGCTTCATATCACATTCTCGCGCCGGGACATCAATTTAGAAGGGGAACGAAGAGGCCCGTATGTACTCATTGTGGTCTCATCGGCCACATTATTGAGAAGTGCTACCGCAAGATAGGGTTTCCTCCCAGCTACCAGAGAAAGGGAAAGCAATCAATGCTGTTCAGGTGGTGGAACCAGCTTCTGACTCTGGTGGCTCTGCTCAGGGTGAGAATTCAGGCGGAGATACTATTTCTTAAGAATAATACAAGTCCCTCTACCCTCTCATTTAAGACCACAAGTCTGCTTCTCAAGTGCTAGGACCTTCTTCGATGTCCGGGTTTGCTAGTTGCGTCACCAAGACTTAGCCTGAAAGCATGACTTCTGCTGGTGATCCCCCGTATGTGCCCAGCGCTCCGACTCAGTCTCAAGATTGCCTACGTGCCTCTGAAGGAAATCAAGGTATGATTCTTTCTACTCAGTCTACCAGTTTTTTTGCCACTTGTGTTTGGGCGGTTGATTCCGGGGCTTCCGATCATGTCGTTTGCTCCGTGTCATTTTTGTTCCAGCATAGAGCTGTGTTTGGGATGTCTGTTACCCTTCCTAATGGAAGTCGGATTCCTGTTTCTCACATTGGTTCAACCAAGCTATCAGATCATTTAATCATTCACGATGTTCTAGTTATACCTAATTTCTCGTTTGATTTGTTATCTGTGAGCAAATTAAGTTCTCAACTTCATTGTCAGATTATTTTCTCATCCGAATCTTGCGTTATGCAGGATCTGCTCAATTCACAGACGATTGGTACAGCTAGATTCAACATAGGGTTGTATTTGCTTGACCAAGCGTGTACTCACCATACTTTGGCTGTCCAAGATTTTCAGTTCGTGTTTTTTTATCTCTGGCACTTCAGGTTAGAACACTCATCTGTTAAGCCTAAGAACATATCCGGTTGTTTGGTTAATAAGAACTTCCATTGTCAAGTTTGTCCATCTGCCAAACAGAGTCGTACTGTTTTCCCTAATAGTTTTGCTCGTGCTGAACGTTGTTTCGATTTACTACACGTAGATATCTGGGGTCCTTACACCATCCCTTCTATGGGTGGTCATAGGTTCTTTCTTACAATTGTAGATGATCATAGTCGTTACACTTGGGTTCATTTAATGACCTCTAAATCTGAGGTTCAGTCCCTTATGGTTAATTTTGTTGCTATGGTTCATAATCAGTATGATTGCTCAGTCAAAACTATTCGTACTGATAATGGTCTTGAATTCAAAATGGTTGATTTCTACAATTCGAAAGGCATTTTCCATCAAACTACGTGTGTCTACACGTCTCAACAGAATGGATGAGTAGATTTAAGCATAGACACATACTAAATGTTGCTAGGGCTCTACTTTTCCAATCTAATTTACCTACTGTGTTTTGGGGTTATGCTGTGACACATGTTGTGCATCTCATTAATAGGTTAACAACTCATATTGTTAAAGATAAGTCACCTTTTGAGGTTCTCAATTCCAAAGTTGCAACTTATGATCATTACGTGTTTTTGGTTGCCTCGTTTATTCAGTCAACCTAAACCCGAATCGTTTAAAGTTTGATCCAAGGAGTTCTTCTTGTGTTTTCCTTGGTTTTCTAGCCAACACCAAGGGTTTTTATCTCTATAATCTGCATAGTTAATCAGATTATAGTTTCCCGGGATGTCATTTTCCATGAGTCCTTGTTTCCTTTTTGTTATTCCTCAAGCGTTTATTAAGTCTTCAGATACACAAGTTCAGTGTTCTGACTTGTTTCAAGTATCTGAAGATATCCTTGAGGATGACATCAGTATTTCATCTCCTTCCAATCCTATTTTGGATACGGAAGTGTCCCCTCCTTCTAATTCGACTATAGATACAAATGTACTGCATGTCTCTAAAAGGTCTAGTAGAATCATTAAACCTCCAGCCTATCTTCAAGACTATGCATGTAATTCTGTAAAATATCCCATTCAGTCTACTGTGTACACAGCTAGGCTTTCTAGTTCTCATTAGCATTTTGTATTAGCAGTTAGTTCTGAAGAAGAACCAGCTAATTACAAAGTTGCAGTTCAATCTCCTAATTGGGTCAAGGCTATGACATCTGAATTAGACTCATTACATAAAACCAATACATGATCTCTTGTTCCGTTACCCCGTGATAAGAAGACTATAGGGTGTAAGTGGGTTTACAAAGTCAAGTATAAAGCTGATGGGCCAATCGAGCGATATAAGGCTCGATTGGTTGCCAAAGGGTACACTTAGATTGCTGGGATCGACTATGTCGAGACCTTTGCCTCTATTGCAAAGATGACCATTGTCAGGGTTGTTTTATCTCTAGCTGCCATTAGAGGTTGACAATTGTTTTAATTAGATGTTAATACTGCCTTCCTACACGGAGATTTATATGAAGAAGTGTATATGACACCTCCTCCTGGATTGTCTTTACCTTCTCCTAACTTTGTTTGTAAGCTTAACAAATCGCCTTATGGGTTAAAGCAGGCTAGTAGACAATGGAATTTCAAGCTTACTGAATTCTTGTCTCAGTCGGGCTATGTGCAGTCAAAATGCGATTATTCTTTGTTACAAAGTCTGTCGATTCTTTGTTCATTATTGTGCTGGTTTATGTTGACGATATCATCATTACTATTTTCTATATAAGTAATAATAAGCCACACTACAGTGGCACCTTTTCCTGCTCATTCTATTCTCAATATCAACAATATTCGCCCCTATAGGTATGATATCCTCCACTAACCTAGTCGCATTAAAGAATGAATGAATGCAGATGCAAAACGAATGAATGAATGCCTTCTTTCTGTAACTGAATACCATCCTTTCTGTTTCGTTGTTTCTCTTTTAGAGTCTATATTGTGTCTCACTTCCTTGATTCAGTTGTTAACCAAACTAGGTATTGTTTGATTTTGTGTTTCTTTAACTATTGATCAATTATTAGGTTTTAATGATGAATCTGTACCAATCTGCTCAAATTTAATATAAGAAATCCATCTGGCAGATTTGTCTTAACTACTTGCTCCCAACTGTTCCTTAGTTCATTCTTTATGTTTATATTTAGGGTTGGGGGTAGAAGCAGGGGTAAGGGTTTAAGTTCCAAAACTAACCTGTCAATCAGGGATGGTGATCTATGGTTGACACAATGTGGTAGTAGTACTACTACTCTACTTCATAAATTTCAGTTTCATAATGGAAGGGAAAGACAATTCCAGTCCTTCTTTCGGCTAAAGTTCTGGAAATGAGGTATTCTATAACTAAAATGAGGTATTCTGTTGATGTTCACTCTTTCCATTGAAGATGGTAACTGGTTTGGTAACTTGTAACATGCAAGTAGATAAGCTTTGAACTTTGGAAAGGAATCACTGCTGCTTTTGTTAGGATCACAAGACATGTTAGTGTTAGTAGTTGTTTTTAGAATGATTTGTGGATGATGGATGTAGGATCATGCTAATGTCTTTTATAGTTTTGCTACTTTTGAACGTACAAAGTCAAGTTGAACTAAATTCTTGGATATGTAGAAGAATTATTGGGATTGTTAAATTGTCTTTGGTATCCAATATGTTATTGTTATTCTTCAATATATTTTCGAGACCATACAAACGGTCTCCAAGTTTTCTCTCAATATTGTATGAACGATCTCCAATTTTGTTCTCACTACCATAACAATAGTCTCCAACTTCGTTCTCAAAACCATATAAACGGTCGCTGAATGATCATTCGAAACTATCAAAATTGTCCCTGAATCATTATTCGAGACCATAAAACCGGTCCCTGAATCATTATTCAAGACCGTAAAAATGGTCCTTGAATAATTATACGAGATCGTAACAACAGTCCCCAATAGGTGATTAGCTATGTTATAACGATAACTTTTCAATTTTTAAAGATGGCAAAAACGGTCTCAGATTAAAAATTAGAGAGGGTTTCCAAAAATCGTCTTTGATCAACAGCAAGACGTTCAAGGTCCAAAAAACTGAAATTCGAAGACCGTATAAGCATACGGTCCCAAAAAATATTTGGGCACCATCAACCATTTTACGGTCCCCAATACAATCTGGGACAACCAAGTTTGAGACCAATTTATTAAACGGCCCCCAATACATCCAGAGACCATTTAATGACTTTCAGGGGCCGTTTCTTAATTTTATGGGACCTTTTTTTACGGTATCTGATTATGCAGTTTATTGTAGTGCATATTACCTCAAAATCTTCAGTTTCTATAAATAATCGGATTATGACTCTATCATGTGGATTTTTTGTTGATTCTTTTGGACAATTAAGTTCGTTAGTGGAACCATTTGGTCAATTTTGGATTGTTTCAGTGGTTGGTAATGATTAAATTTGAAATGAACCTTATGTTAAGTGCACTGACGATGTTAATGAATTTATATGATTAAATGTGTTTAAAACTTTGGTGTACAAATATTAAGTTTATTTGGAGCTAGCATAACATGGCATTATACTTAAAAATTTAGCATTTATTATCCTCGATGAAAAATATGAAATCGATATACCATTGGGGAGGTTGCATCACAATCTCTATAGAGTACTTATAAAAAAAATAATCTCTATGGGATTTTTTTACCATAGATTATCAACTTTTGTCGTGAAAACTCTTATGAGGGAGGATCAGAGGTTATTGGTCTACCATTAGAGTGATAGGAAAATTTTAAATTGGTGATTTTTATTAAATCTAAGGTATAAAAAGTAAAACTTATTATCTTATTATATATAAGTAAGATATTTAACAAAAAAAATTTTTGGGGAAAATATTCTCAATTTTACGCCAAATAAACACATCGTTGGTGAGAATTAAACTTTTGAATCCTCTAGTTTACTAGGATATTCTAATAGATGATCAATAAAGTAAGTTTCATGTAATTCATGATAGATATTAAAATTCATCACAATTCTCTAACCCGAAGGTCTAAGGTTATGCACTCTCGTGTTTGCTAACCTCACTACCAAATTAAACCCTAGACCGCGTCGTATCGCCATGTACCTAAAATATGAGTTGATGCCAAGAAAATAAACAAAGAAATTCCCATAACGATGAACTAGTCTAATTGGCCCTCTTTCGAGTGGCACCGGAGACCGCTTATTGGTCAAGTCAAATCTCGCCTAAACGAATTCCTATTCTAGGTGATCAATCAAGAATAAGAAGCATAAAGAATGAAACTGCAACTATCGATATAAATCCGAATTACATTAACTAAACAAATATCACAACATCATTCAAATACCCAAGAACACCTAAAATAGAAAATAGAAGAATCAAAAGTAATACAAGAATCCATGAAATTAGGGTTTCTAAAGAAGAATAGAAAAAACCTAGTTTTTCCGAAATTCTCGCAACTTCTATCTTCAATCTTCGATCCAATTTTTCCTCGATGGATGGGGATTTTCTCTCTACTCGGAAGCTTCGAAATATCCTTTGAATACCACTCGTGCTCTCCTCTCTCTCTCTCTCCTAGTTCGTCGAAATCCGTCCTCTCTCAAATTGGGGGTCAAGGGGTCCTTATATAGGTAGAAAATCATTCTTCACAAACAAAATGTTTTCTGCCCGTTTTAGGTCAGAAAGTGCTTCGAAGACCCCCCATAAGTGCGGCGCATTTTGAGGCCACCTTAGATGCACTTTTCGGCCTAAACTGCCCAGAAGTGTTGTTTTTGTTGTTTCGTCCATCCTCGATCCAATCTTGAGCCTCCAAACACTTTGTATCACTCGTCTAAGTTACCAATTGACGTCTAGTACCTGCATATCATCATAAACACTCCAAAAAGAAATCAAATAGACCCAAAATGGGCCAAGGTAATCAAAGTGTACGAAATAGTGATTAGGTAAGTAAAATCACCTAAACTATCCCAAAAGTAACACAAAGGTTATGAAAATGCAAGGGAATGTTGCTTGGAATGAGTGGATAAACGTGGTTATAGCGTTATCACACATCATCACCCCTTCTAGCCTGCAACCTACACAACAAAAAAACAGGCATTTAGCGTCGGTCAGACCGGGTTTATCGCGTCGGTTGCAACCAATGCTAATTAAACGTTGTGTCGGTCAATGTGACTGACACCAATAACAGTGACGCTAAATGTCAGTGTCGGGCGAAACTATAACCGACGCTAATATTTCTGAACAACCGACTCAATATTGTCCAGCTACGTTGGTCGCTACTATATCTGACGCTAAATGCAATACGGACGCAAATTTATGGCTTCATTTAGTGTTGGTTATGACCGACACCATATTTGTTGACCGACGCGAAATTACGGGTCCATTTAGTGTCGGTTAAGACTGATGCTATTTGTTAAAATCTGACGCAACATTACGGGTCCATTTAGCGTCGGGCTTGACCGACGCTATCTGTTTTCTTACCGACGCCAAATTCAGATCACAGGTCCCCAAATTTTCTGCTTCCTATGGTTCTCATACTCTTCTAGTGCCAAAACCTGAATACATTTTCCTGCATACAAATAATATTTTCGCTATCCCATTTTCACTAAAACCATCACAAACAGAAAATCATAGCACATTTTACTAAAACAACTAACATATCAAAATAACATCCAACATATCTAAATAAAATCCATCCAACAATCTAAATAATATCCATCCACAACTAAATAAGCAACACATCCAAATCAACGTGTCTAGTCCTATCTACTCATCCTCCTCATCCTCCCCATCATCGGTGTCATACTCACCCTCACCCTCGTCCGCATGATCATCTTGTGTCATCTTCTCCTTCCCCTTCCCCGTCCTCATGGATGATGAACCTCCATCTGCAACCAACTGGCTGAGGCGCAGAACCTCAGCCTCCAGCCCACTCAAGCGTTGAACCTCATCCTCCAGCGTCCTCATGCGATCCTCAGCAGGACAATGACTGAAGACGTGAGTAGTAGTAGCTGAACTACTACTCTGGCTGGCTCCACCGCGCCTCCTACTCATATTGACCTACATGGAAAATAAAAAAAACCATAAAAATACTATTTAAATGTTAGCTTAAAACAATTTCCAAGTATATACCACAATACATACCATAGCGGGGGTGACACCAAATCCGAGCCCGCGAACCCGACCACTATGCTCTTTCGGATAGACAAGCCCCAATGCATCGTTCGCTGAAGGCTCTATTGGGACGGAGGGATCACAGGTGTGCTCTAGAATTTCAGGCTGCACATTGAATAAAAGGGAAAAAATTCAAAACCCCAATCTGATTAGATATATACCACTTTAGATCAGGACTTACCACTTTAGGATCGGTGTAAGTCTGATCCTTCCACGTGTGAGTGATAGCATACAGCTCACCTCTAGATGGCACCCTCCCTTGTTCTTTTGCCTACTTGTGCACGAACTAAACATGTTTAGTAAACTTTCTATAAACATAGAGACATAAATAACTAGCAATTAAATCTGAATTATTACCAACTCAAACCCTCTAACCCGCAGCTTCTTCGAACCTCTAGTGTGGGGGACTTATGGCTCCTCTTAGCGGTAGAGTTCTTGCGAGCCAACTCCCAACAGATAAGCTGAACCAATACCCTCAGGTCCCAGGCTGCTAAAAGGGATGACAGCCTTCTTACCATCTCGAAGGCGGCACAACAGCCGGCTAGCGGAGACCTCACCTGGAGTCTTAACTTCAGCAGGATCAACTAGATCAACATCTCACTTATTTCTACGTCCAGAAGCTATGTCTGCATAACAAAAAAAAACTGAGTTATGTCAAACATGCAATCATTGTTTGGAGATCAATAACCTTGTCATATGTATGGACTCAGTATGTAATTAACAAACCCTAATTAATCATCAAACTTTGCAATTCCAGGCCTGGTTAGGGGTACAACAGTGGCATTATCAAGATCCGAAAACTCTGGATTCCCAAGCTTCTCAGACTCATGAATGGAGCTCCCTTCTTGATCGACCATGTCATACACTTCTCTGGGTTTGATATGTACAGGAATACACCATCCCTTCTCCACTTTATCTTTGACATAGTAGACCATTTGAGCATCCTTTACTTCAATATATGGCTCATCGTCTACACGACTTCCAGTATAAAGCAAGTGTGAGAAATTAAGCAGTGTGAACCCCAACTTATCTTTCTTCACATACCTAGGATTGTGTGTATTAGCCCATTTGCACTTGAATAATACCACATGAAATTCGCCATAGTAATTCAACTCAACTATGTCTTCTAATTTGCCATAATAAGCTAGTTTGCTTGTATGAGGTTGATTGTCCACAGAACTTGCGTAATTGTGAGTTTAATAGCTGCCGTACACACCACTATTCTGAATGTTGAGGCCCTTATCACGAGCAATGGTTCGAAACCGATAACCATTAACGTCATAACCATTGAATTTGGTTTTCTGTAAACGAAAAGGGTGTTCTGCAGGCAAGAAACGCCGACTTCTTATGAAACAATTTTTCCCACTTCCCGCCAAACGTAACGGTTGTTGGTCGAAATTACAAGTGGGGAAAGCCTGACTTGTATAAGTGTTCCAATCAGATAATAAACTAAGACCAGGGAAATAGCCGATTGTCCACATTAAAGCTACCCTCAACATAAATGATTCTTTCTTCACTGCATCATATGCTTCTACGCCTTCCCACAACATTCTTAACTCATCAATTAAAGGTTGTAGGTAGACATCGATATCATTTCCAGGAGCTTTCTTTCCTGGAATAATACTAGACAACATCATACCTGTTGATTTCGTACATTCCCAAGGAGGCGTATTGTACGACATAAGTATAATTGGCCAAGTGCTGTTACTAAGGCTCATATTCCCAAAAGGATTGAAACCATCAGTAGCCAGACCAAATCTAATATTTCTAGGATCTGAAGCAAACTCAGGATACCTAGTGTCAAAGTCAATTCACGCTTGACCGTCTCGTGGATGTCGTGACATTCCATCAGTACTTCTCTCTGTAGAATGCCACACCATACTCTCAGCTGTTGTAGGGCACATGAACAATCTTTCCAGTCTTGGAATTAGAGGGAAGTAGCGATATATTTTCATTACCTTTCGTGTGTTCTTACTTCCAACAACTACCTCATCACCACCATTATCCTTGTATCTAGACTGCTTACAAATTCTGCAAACAGTCTCTTTCAAGGAATTCCCCCAATATAACATACAATCATTCTTACATTCATCAATCTTAGTGTACCCCAGACCAAGAGTTTTGATCATTTTCTTGGCACTGTATCATGTTGGTGGTATGTTGGCAAACTCAAAAGCTTCGTGCAACAACTCAATAATCATCGACATTGCTTTGTCGCTGATGTTATGCATCCCCTTGATATGATAAAGCCTTAAAATGAAGGATAGTTTTGAGAACTTTGTACATCCTTCGTATAATGTTGTTTCTCCATCTTTTAGTAAATCCCTCAAATTAATATTCTCATCAACTGGCTCCTCCGTGTCATTAGGGATGTTCATGTCATTATTGTATTCGGGCATGGGGTCATTATCTTCATTCATTTGATGATCTTCCTCTATTATACCTTCAGGAGCGAGAAAGTTATTAGTAGTCTCGGGTTCCTCCTCAGTAACGACACCAAAAACATCATTAATCATTGCACGGAGGGATCCTGTATGATCATAGTCATGAACTATTGTAGGTGGATTAATCAGAGAAGACGATGCGAAGTTACGTTCTCCATGTTGATCCCAAATAGTATAGCCTTGAGGAATGGCCTTCGAAGTAAATTTTCGTAGACATCATCCCTACATAGCCATTTCTTAAATCCAGATTTTGGACAGGGACAAAGAATTTGTTCCCCGCCATTGTTATTGGAGAAGGCAAAATTCAAGAAGCTTTCTAAGCCAACCATGTACTCTGGTGACAATCTCGGTTTGTATATCCAAGATTTGTCCGTTGGGAGCTACCTGATTTAGTTTAGAGCATGAGTGTTCAGTAGTGGAAATCATAATCTACATCAATTAACGTAATCAAAATGATAATACGTTGTAGGATATACTATAAAGTACCTAATAATTAGCTAAGCTAAGAATACACTATTAACTCGTGTTTGTAAGAAATTATCACTTAAGGAAGAAACTAGTAATGAACTATTAATTTTACTTAGCTCACATATATGTACATATATATATATATATATAATATATTAATTATCACACATTCACATAAAAAAGAGTATCAAATGATTGCTAACAATTATTTCTAATCTTTAGTACTATTTCACTTGTAAATAATGGAAGACTAATAAAATCAGAGAGAGTTTTTAATGTACTATTTCACTTTTAAATAATAGAAGACTAATAAAATATGTCATATGTATCTCCAGAATTACAGTGAGATAACAATATCAATATAGTACTTGAAAAGTTTTTGTATAGATAAAATGAATGTCAAAAGCTTAAAAGTCGTTCATTGCCTATAGTCACTACAAAAAAAGAGGGATTTAGCGTCGCTTACAGCGAAAGACTTTAGCGTCGGTCGCTGAAACGACCGACGCTAAAACGTTGACTCGCGTTTGACCGGCGTTTAGCGTCGGTCGACAACCGACCGACGCTAAATTCTACTAAAAACCGACGCTAAATCCGGTTTTGAGTCAGAAACGGAGCCCTTGCCCAAAATCAGATTTAGCGTCGCTCGCCGACATGATTTAGCGAATGTCTCCTGGTAGTCAATTCTATAGGATTGTGTAAATCCTCTGGCTACTAGTCGAGCTTTGTACCTCACAATGCTTCCGTCTTAGTTGTATTTGATTGTAAATATCCACTTACAATCAACTGGTTTCTTCCCTCCAGGCAGTTCAACAATTTTCCAGGTCTTATTTTTCTTTAGCGTCTGAATCTCTTCCAGCACTACCTTTTTCCACTTGGGATTTATCATGGCTTCACGAATATTGGACGGAATGTTTTCCTTGTCCAGCTCCGTTATATAGGCACTGTACTCATGGTTTAGTCTTCAATAATTAACCTTCTTCTCAATAGGATGACGAGTACAACCTCGAACTCCCTTTCTAAGGGCTATCGGTTTGTCCAAGTTAGTCTCTATCACTGGTTGCAGTTGAGAAGCTGCTTCTTCAGTAACTATTGGAGTAGGATCTGTTCTTTCAATCTCAAAAATCTTCCCAATTTCACCCGGTTTCCTTCTTTGGTAGACTTTCAGATCATTGGCCTGATCTGTTTGCAGTTCAGAATCTGTAGTAGTTTCCTGTTCTGCTTGACTATCTGGAGGAATCGGTAGAACTGGTGGGGGGCAGCACTTGATTATATTCAGGTGTCCTCTCTCCTTTATCAAGTGAGATGAGGTTCTCCCAGTCCTGAGATTCTACCATCGTATCCTCTCCCTGAATGTCAGGACATGAGAAATATGGTTGTTGCTCAAAGAATGTTACATCCATAGTAACAAACACTTTCTTTGTATTAGGTGAGTAACACTTATATCCTTTTTTATGAGAGCCATAGCATATAAACACACACTTCAGAGCTCGAGGATCCAGTTTGGTCCGTTGATGTTGATGCTGATGAATATGCACAAACGCCACACATCCAAACACTTTAGGTTCCAAATCTCAGATGAAAGCTCTCATATGTGGATGAGCTGTTAAAAGTAGATCCTTAGGTGTTTGATACTGTAGAACTCGACTTGGTAAACGGTTGATCAAATAGGTAGCAGTTAGGACTGCCTCCTCCATAGGTATTTGCGCACTTGGTGTGTGAACATAAGAGCCCTAGCAATTTCAAGAAGGTGTCGACTCTTCCTCTCAGCGATCCCATTCTACTGAGGAGTGTCAACACATGAACTGTAGTGTACAATCCCTTTCTATGACAGATATGCTCCTAAGACTGAGTTGAAATAGTCTCGTGCATTATCAGTTCTAATAACCAGGATGTTTGCGTTGAACTGAGTTTGAACCATAGTATGGAATTCCTTGAACAATTGTGAGGTTTCATATTTGTCCTTCATCAGATATGTCCAAGTGATTCTCGTATAGTCATCAATAAATGTGATGAACCATCGAGTAACCATTCAGATTCTTAACTCTGGTTGGACCCCACACATCATTGTGGATGATAGCAAACGGTTGTGTAGGCTTGTAGTTCACACTAGAATACATATTCCGAGTATGCTTAGCTAACTAACAAGTCTCACAATGATAAAAACTTGCTTTCTTATTAAAAATAGCTTAGGTAACAATTTTTCTAGATAACCAAAACTAAGATGTCCAAGTTGAGACGTCAAAAAAAATTAAAAAAAAAAAGATGTCCAAGTTGAGTATGTCATAACAAAACTGGCTTTCAATACTATCTCTAATAGAGGTAAAAGCTGTCTTCAATCCACCCTTGCCTGCTCCAATCTTCAGTTCCTCTCCTTGAATGATATAGAGGGCATTTTCCACTTTAGTCCTTCCAATCGTCCTTCCTGTGATCTCCTCCTGCATTTCACAATCATTTTCCCCAAACACAACTTTACATTGTAAGTCCTTTGTAAGCTGACTGATTGATACTAAACTACAGTTAAGATTCAGAACATAGAGGACATGTAAGAGGTGTATATTGGCAGTTAGTTGAACTCTACCAATACCAGTGACTGGTGCAATGCTGCCATCTGCAACTCTAACCCCTGACATCCTAGAACAAGGTCGAAACTCCTGGAATTCTGGCCTTTGATCCAGTCATATGATCGGAATATCCACAGTCAAAGATCCAAGATTCAGAGTTTTTAGATTTCAGGAGATAGGCAGTAGGGTTGTTACCTTTATTGGCGAACAGACTTGTGTAAACCTCTGCAGAATTCTGAGATGACTGCCCTGAGCTCATCACTTGAGAAAGGAGCTGCTGAAGTGCAGTAACCTGATCCTGTGAGAAAGGGTTGGCTGATTGGACTTCTTCAGCTTTCCCCGATCCTGTTACAGCCGCATTAGCACGTCCCATTCTTTCTACTCTTGACTTCCATCTTTTTGGTCTCCCAACAAGTTCCCAACAGGTGGCCTTTGTGTGACCAAGCTTACTACAATGTTCATAGGTAGTGGATTAGAATCAGTGCCTCTACCTTTGGCATGTTGATATCCTGATTTCACCCGTCCTTGAATAGTTAGGGCTGAGCTGTCTCCTTGATTTTGTTACTAGGCAACATAAGTTGCCTTCTGCTTTCTTCCCTTCTGACCTCAGCAAAGGCTTCTTTGAGGCTCGAGAAAGGCTTTGTGCCCATGATCTGGCTTTTAACATCATCCAGATTCTAATTTAGTCCCAGTAGAAACTGTAAGGTTCTTTTCTGTAAGGTGGCCTTTGTGTGACCAAGCTTACGACAATGTTCATATGTAGGTGGATTAGAATCAGTGCCTCTATCTTTGGCATGTTGATATCCTGATTTCACCCGTCCTTGAACAGTTAGGGCTGAGTTGTCTCCTTGGATTTTGTTACTAGCAACATAAGTTTCCTTCTGCTTTCTTCCCTTCTAACCTCAGCAAAGGCTTCTTTGAGGCTCGGGAAAGGCTTTGTGCCCATGATCCGGCTTTAGCATCATCTAGATTCTAATTTAGTCCCAGTAAAACTGTAAGGTTCTTTTCTTCTCAATGAAGTTCTTGAAAGTTTTGCATCCTAAGTTGTATCCCACGTTGACTCTCATACATATCTAGGTGCAATCAAATCTTCCCATGACGTTGAAGTACTCAGATGTTTCCATCTCACCTTGCTTGAGGTTGTATAATTGAGTTTCAACTTCAAACAAAGCGATGAATTATCCGTAGTTGAGTAGGTGTCCATTGCATCTTCCCAGATATCCTGAGCAGTTTGGTGGAGAAGGTAGTTCTCCCCAATGCTTGGATTCATTGAGGTGATTAACCACGACCTTACGAGATTATCATTCTTGTCCCAGGTCTGGAATGTTGGGTTAGATTCGTCTGGCTTTTTGACAGCTCCAGTGAGATATCCTCCCTTGCGACGTCCAGTGATGTGCATCTGGACAGACTTTGACCATTGCAGATAGTTTTTTCCCATCTAACTTGTGAGTAGTTAGTGGTCCTGAATAAGATTCAGGATCAGCTTGACTAGCTACTGGTCCAGCTGATGTAGCATCTGATATTGTTTCAGAGCTTTTAGACATGGTGTCTTAGGTTGAAGAAGAAATAAGATAAAGAAGAGAAGATGAGGTTATGGCGCCTAGGTTAAACCTGGCTCTGATACCAAGCAGAGTTTGATGAACTCTTCTCTATTCTACCGCTACAAAAAAAAGGATTTAGCGTCGCTTACAGCGAAAGACTTTAGCGTCGGTCGCTGAAATGACCGACGCTAAAACATTGACTCACGTTTGACCGGCGTTTAGCGTCGGTCGGCAACCAACTGACGCTAAATTCTACTAAAAACCGACGCTAAATCCGGTTTTGAGTCAGAAACGGAGCCCTTGCCCAAAATCAGATTTAGCGTCGCTCGCCGACATGATTTAGCGTCGCTCATCGACCGACGCTAAATCTGGTTTTGGGTCAGAAACGGAGCCCTTGCCCAAAATTAGATTTAGCGTCGCTCGCCGACATGATTTAGCGTCGGTCATCGACCAACGCTAAAACGCGTACCTATTAAACTCTCGGTTCCTCTCTCAGCCGGCATCCTAACCCTAATCTCAAACTCTCTCAATCCTCTCCTCTCTCTCCTGAAATTATCCCAACAGCCACCCCCTCCTCCTCCTCCTCCTCCTCAAACCTTCCTCCTCCTCCTCAAACCCTCCTCCTCCTCCTCAAACCCAACTCCTCCTCCTCCTCTTCAAACCCTCCTCCTCCTCTTCAAAACCTCCTTCTCCTCTTCCTCCTCAAACCCTCATCCTCCTTCTCCTCAGCTCATCCTCCTCCTCCTCCTCATCAGCTCCTCCACCGTGGCTCCTCCTCCTCAAGGCTCCTCCTCCTCCTTAGAACCTCTTCCAAGGCTCCTCCTCCTCCTCAGATCTACAATTTACCCAGATCTATAGATCTATGTCTAGATCTAGTAGCTGAGGACGAAAAAAACCCAGATCGAGTAGAGGATGCAAAAACTAGATCTACCTGAAATTGAAAAACGAAAATAAAAAATGAAAATATAAAACGAAAATAAAAACGAAATAAAAATCGAATATAAAAATTGAAAACAAAAAAAAAAAAGAAAAATTGGGTTGGTCAGCCACCCATTCGGTCAACCCATTATTAGCGTCGGTCGCGAAAGAACCGACGCTAAAATTTAGCGTCGCCACATTTCGCGTCGTTTTTTTAACCGACGCTAAATAATTTAGCGTCGGTCGATGACCGACGCTAAAGCGCGTTTCGACCAACGCTAAACGCCGATTTTTTGTAGTGAGTGGAGCATGCCGCATAAACTTAATGTCCAGGTTTCAGCCATTAAAGTTAGGTTTTTTATCAAGCAAGCAACTAAAGTGGACATGAAGCTCTCTATTTAATCAATTATAATACAAGTAACTATCAAAATACTGATACGGAGCATGGATTAAAAAGGACTAAAGTATTATAGTTTTACCATACCTGTTGCACTTACTTACAAGTCACTCTTATTTTTCACACTAAGCTTTTGATATTCTACCCTGCTGTCAAATCATATATTGTAGGTAAGTGAAAAATCTAGCATAAGATAGATGAAAAATGGGAAGATAGCCAATCTAGATTAGCATTTAGTATATACGTCTGCCAATCACAAAGATGCAGTATGAAACCCAATTATCATATACGAGATCATACCTAACTAGTTGGTACACTAACAAACTAACTATAACAGAGTTTAAACTAAACATTGACACAACATGTTAAAACTCAATGGACATAATTAGGTCTAGATTACAGCTCCTACCAATATACAATGTTGCTAGATGTTAAGGTACATATAGCTTTGCTTGGCACTCACACAAACATAGGTAGTGAACACAGATTCAAGTACTCTCCATCAGGTTTCAAGGGTTAGACTTGTTTGTTTTGTTACTTAGCATATTGATATAGGATCGCTGCCCACGGCTGCAGACGATTCATATCAGAATTCACCCAGCAGCCCTTATAAATTCTCAATCCCCCCATTTTCTCACTCCACACCACTTCCTCCAACTCTCCAAGGCTAAGGTAAGTCCTCTCTTGCTCTCTTGTTTTAGTTTTTAGTTGAGTAGAATTAGTTAGGGTTTAGGATAGAGAATTAGTTTAGGGTTTAGAGTATAGAATTAATTTAGGAATGTTAGGGTAGAGAATTAGTTTAGGAATGTTAGGGTAGACACCGTCATATTGACGTTGTAGGATTGTTTACGCAACGGACGTTCGTGTCATGCATAAGATATTCATTTCAGACCTTTTCCCCATGTACGTACTATATATACATTATTTATATTTGATTATGAACTAGGAGTATTTTATTTGTATGACATTGTTAGTTATGCTAGCTCATACATGGGGTGTTTATGGTTTAGGACTACAAAATCTGACTTTTCATGAGATTTTTTCCTGAAGGGGGGTAATCCCCAAATTCATTTACCAAAGTAGGGTTGTTTCACATTAATGCCTAAAATAGGGTGGATTTTGCTGACTGGGATGCAATGTCGCCGTCCACAATGGCGATCTACTTTGTCGCCGAAGTCAGTGGCGATTTACCCTTGCCACGTAAGATTCCACTAACGCAAAGTCTAGTTGGATTGTGGTAGTCGTATGTCGCCGTTGGTAGTGGCGATATAGTGACAAATGGCAGCAGTTTATCGCCGCCGACTGTGGCGATAAACCTGTGACAGCATATCGCCATTGAGCGTGGTGATTTAAATGCATGCATGTGACAGTTGGCGACAAAATTGAGGGAATATCACGGATGGGAATCAGCGTGCCCCCTTGACTGTTTGCTCCCGTGAATGCAACAGTTTTGCTCTCGTGAATGCAACAGTGTGACAATATTGGGAAGCAAACCACTTCATTCTATTTATACAACCCATGCAGCTCTTTCACAAGAGATATCTCTACTCTTCTTAAACTTATTCTCTTCTCAGCATGAGTTTCATTCACCAATGTGTCTAATGCAAAGGTAAGCAGAACATGTATATGTTAATTTCTTGTTACATGTTGGTTGATTTAATGGGTGTATCATGTTGAAATGTACTAATTATCCTACTCTCTTTGAGGAATTGAAGGAATAGAAGTGTCATTTACTAGTGTACTACATGACCAGGCGAACCATCGATCGGAAGAAATATGGAAAAATCCGGTTAGTGGCCAGTTATTATAATGTTGTTAAAGTTCATAATTTTTAATTTTACGCGATCGTAACTTACTATTTACTTAAATTTGCTGGAAGAGCATAAGTTACTTTCATGTAGAAGAGCTGCCAGTATGCCTTCGTGCAATGAGGCGTACAAGCCACATCTTCAACGTGTGGGGTTATACGGCGTCCACCTATTCTTGGATATGTGAGTAGATCACGATTTAATCACCGCCCTTGTCGAGAGATGGCGACCAGAAACGCATACATTCTATATGCATGAAGGAGAGTGCACATTGACTCTACAAGACGTGAACATCATTTAAAGGTTGCGGAAAGATGGTGGAGTAGTTACTGTTTGGACTTCATCCAATTCATGGATCGAAATGATTGCTGATTTCTTAGGTCCTCGGCTCGAAGCTGGTACTGCCCATATGAAAGGATCACAATTGAAGTTGACATGGTTGACTCAAACGTTTCATGAGCTTCCACCACACCCAACCCCCCTTGACATAGAACGCTACGCTCGTGCGTACATGTTGTGTCTTATTGGGGGGTTTTGTTTCCCAACAAGATATGTGCACTTGATGTGGCTACCTCTACTGGCTAACTTCAACAATGCTGCCACGCTTAGTTGGGGTTCAGCTTGCCTAGCCTAGTTGTATCGAGAACTGTGCAGACCCAGTCATGCCGTATCAGAGCAGATCGGATGAGCATACTTCATCCTCCAGATTTGGGCGTGGGAGAACTTCCCAATAATTTCACGCACATCAGTTGGCCACGTTTCCTGGGACGATGATGAATACATTGAGTTCCCATATGGTCTGCGGTACGTATTGTACATGAAAGCTTTCCCCGTTAGTGTACATTAACTTTTCTATACATGTGGAACTTGATTGTAGTTTTGCTTGCAGTTGGATAGAAAGTTTACCACAACCCGGACATGAGTTTCCTACATTGAGCACTGAATAGGAGGCTGTCATCCTCGTCAGTAGTGTATAGGTCGGTTCGGTTGGTGAAATACTTGTTGGTACGCCAAAGAATATGTTGGACGAGAGCAGATATTGGGAGGCCTCCGATCCCCTTGTAGACACCATTCATGCTCTCGACCATATTTGCGGTGGTGAGCCCATATCTATAACCCTCGTCATGGGACATCGACCAATGTTTTGGATCATGACGGTATATCCAGTTCGCACTCGCATGATTTCCCTCCAATTGTTCAATCTCGTTCATTCTTTGTGTGTACTTGCGCACTTGGAAAGTACGAGCCACCCCCCAAAGTCTATTCTTCATATCAGTGTTGTGGAAAGTGTCGTTGTAGTTGCTCAAGAAATGTCGCACACACCATCTCCACTCCCATTTGAGTCTGGGTCCAAACTCGTCCATCGCATTTTTAATTCCCACATGTCTGTCGGATATTATGGCCAGCCCCCTTCGTTGTGTGACGTACATCTCAGGCATTGAATGAACCAGGGCCAACCACGCATGTTCTCAGACTCGACGATTGCGAAAGCGAGGGGCATAATTTGTCGATTTTCGTCAACAGCAGTGGCAACGAGCAGAGTCCCTTTGTACTTTCCTTTCAGAAATGTACCATCAATTTGAATCACAGTGAGGCAGTGGTTGAACCCGGCTATGCACGGTGCAAATGACCAAAACACACGCTGGAAAACACTAACATCTGGGACTGTCATGCCTGTGTTTGTGACTAGAGGCTTCGTGTGAAACTGGTACACGGTTCCAGGATTCCAATATTGTATGGCACATAGTAGGCGAGGTAATTCTTTGTACGAACCAACCTAGTCGCCGTATACTTCTTCCAACGCCTTCTGTTTTCCATGCTAGGCTTTCTTGTATGAGATATTGAACCCCACCGACTGACTGATTTCAGCTTGTACTACGCTGACCTTGAGATTTGGATCTTCTTGTACCAAATGTAGTATTTTGCTGGCGACACATGAGGCATCGAGTTGTTGATGATCTTGGACGATCGTACTTTGCAGGCATGAATGGTGCATCTTAGCGGTCCAAATGGACCAAAATTCTTTGTCTTTTAGTTGAGCAGCACCAACATACCACTTGCACTCAAATTCTTCTGCGTTCTTGCATTTCACAATCAAAGATCGCTTCTTCAACTCAACGACCATGTACTCAAAATTGCGCTCTAGTGCATAATGTTTCAGAGCCGCCTGAACGTCCTTCTTTGTGTGAAATATCATACCCTTTCATAAATTACTGGGAGGGTCCCAATGAGGAATGTCTGGAATTTCAGGAATCTCACTTGTGGCGTACACAGGCGTATTGATCATCGTATAATGCATTGTGGGAGGCATATATTTCCTTTCATGAGTTGTAGGCTGCGTATGAACATCCAAATCTTCGCTGCTGAACTCCTCAGACTCGTTGCTAGAGTCGTAACGATCACTCGGTGGTGGTGTTGAATCGGAATCAACATCGTGAGGACCTTCATTTTCAGTAGATGGTCTGACGTCATCGTAATTGGGTGTCCTACCAATCTCAGTCACACGATCTGTAATATGATCCCACGACTCACTGCATTGACACAAACGGAGTTGTTTAAAACGACATATCATGCAGAAATATCATTATACGTTTCAAAGGTAATGAGTTGATACCTTATAATCATCGTCTCAACGTAAACTTCAGCGTACTGAATATTTGGATTATTTCCCATTGCCTCGTATATCATTTCTACATCTTCGTCGTTGCCGAGAGCTATCGGAATGTGTGCCATAGTACGATCCGTGAAAGCTGGCATTCTATACGTAAGATATGTTGGCTTCTCATGTTCATCGAATTGTATAGATTCGTTAATTAGCTCTACCAATTCACTCAAGCTAAGCTTCGTCTTTGATTTGATTTTCTCCATGTGACCACCCACGTATTCCACACCGTTTGATGTGAAGATAGTCTCCCCTCCCCAACGAACAAAAAACACGTATTTTCTCCCCATTGTCTGAGACGTTAGATTGAGAAGAGTTGTAAAATATTACTCTTACTCAATACTGAATAAACAAAAAATATGAACTTTATGAACATATGGAAGAAAAACTTACTTGACGATGTCAGTACATGAGGATGATCAAGAAATGGAAGAGAGAAACTTTAGATGAACGACGGTATAAGAAGAGGTAGAAGAATTTGTGTTTTTCCATGACTATGAACCATATATATATATATATATATATATATTGTGGAAACGACTACGGTGCTCCCGGAGCACCATATGCTCCCCTCTGTTTGAACCATTCAAGGAGAATCTCATTCGTTCATTTTGGAAGATCTAATCTGAGCCATCCACACATAAATCAATTTATAATTTAAATAAATAGTAATTAAAATAACTTAAAGGTCACTCAACATTTTTCATATGAATAATTAATCATAACTCTTTATTTTATGTTCAAATTAAGTTTTATCCAAGCCAAATTTTATTTTGATCATCATAATAACATTAAATACATAGTAAATACAATTATTTTGTAACTTGTTAAATCACTTCCCCATTTTCAAACATCCATCCATATGTTTACTCAATCAAACTCACTCACCCATCTTACTCACTCATCCCAACTGAGTGTATGATTGCACTTCAACCGTCTCACCCAACTCACCCAACTCGCCCAAATCCTACTACCTCATGCAACACGATTAGAATGGGGGTTTCCAAAACACTAAGAACCCTAGAATTTCATTTTCTGCAATCACAACTCTCAGTTCATTATCTTTTCTCCTCCTCATTCTCCCCCATTTCTTCACATCTAAACCTCAACCGCTGGCATTTGTGGAAACTCCCCTCTCTGTCGATGCTTTCTGTCGCTGCGGTCAAGATTGGGTCGGCCGATTGAGCAGAGAATAGGTGGGGGAATGGGAGGCGGGACTCAAACTCCAAAGCTGAAGGTTTTCTCAAAAGAAATCGAGAGAGATGCAGTTTGGGAGGAAGGTTCAACCAAGGGAAGCTTTCCGGCAGGGCAACGAGTGAGAGAAAGCGAAGAGAGTATTGGGCCACGTCAACGAAGAGGGAAATTTCATACAGGTCATGGATTATCTCGAATTTCAGGTGTATTCTCTCCTCGAATCTAACCACTTCGATATTATCGTCACCATCTGTTATGTTGCCGCTGAATTCGGATTGAATCCATCTTTTTTTTTTTGGTTAAGTGGATTGAATCCATCGGTTATGTGAATTGGGGTAGATTTTTGCAAGAGGAATTTGGTGTCAGACAAACAAAATAAGCTTTGGCTTTTAAATATGATGTAGGTGATTATACTGGCGGACCCTTTTCTTAATGAACTTACCAGCATGTTTGAGCACGGCACTGAGAAAGACTGTGTTTGGGGCACTCTCAAATGATGTAAGCTGGTAGAGCTAATAATTGTTCTTATATTTCTTCAAAATTCATTGGGGTTTGATGTTTGAACTTTGAATGGTGTACTTGTTGTTTAAGAGTTTCCAATACTCCCATTCTATCAGGACGCATGAGTGATAGGAATTGGGTGAGTTGGTTGGAGTAAAATCATTTACTCGGGTGGCATGGGTGATTAAGATGGGTTGGTGAGTTAGTGTCAATTCAAGTATGGATGGATCATGGATGTTTTAAAAGGGTGAAGTGATTTAACAAGTTACAAAATAATTATATTTAATGTTATTATGATGATCAAAATAAAATTTGGCTTGGATAAAACTTAATTTGATCATAAAATAAAGAGTTATGATTAATTATTCATATGAAAAATGTTGAGTGACCTTTTAGTTATTTTAATTACTATTTATTTTAATTATAAAATTAATTTATGTATGGATGGCTTAGATTAGATCTTCCAAAATGAACGAATGAGATTCTCCTTGAATGGTTCAAACAGAGGGGAGCATGCGGTGCTCCGGGAGCGCTGTAGTCGCCACCATATATATATACATATATTACAGGCTCGTCGTGATGTCAATTTACCTCTCATAAGGATAACAAATAATTGGCACAGTTTTTATGAAATTATTGGCAATGTTTTTAGAGATATTGGCACAGTTTTTAGAGAAATTATTGGCACAGCTTTTAGTGAAATTATTGATGAATGAGTATGTACAAAATTAGTTTGCTTGCCGACATTTTTTACTCACATGCATACATCGCCGTTAAGTTTGGCGATATACTGACAAAGTGAAATCGCCATAGTCGACGGCGACAAACTGCAGCCACATGTCAGTAAATCGCCACATGTTTGGGAAAAAAATCCCTTTTCATGCCAGTGTGAATTAGGGTAGTTCAATTGTACCTATGGAAAACTAAGCATATTACCCTGAATACAAAGAATTCATATATGGTATACTTGGCATACAAAATTAGAAAAGAGCATTCGTCAAACACCTAGGTGCCAAAGTCGACCTTTGAGCAATGCCTTGCGGTGCTTCATGTTGAAGTTGCTGACATAATGTCGTAGGCACCAATCCAACGCCAAGTCCACCATCGGCCAATATTGCACATTTCCACTTGTATTCCCTTGTGTCGATCACTGATGATTGTGATGTTCGCCCGGTTGGTTACGTGTTTTTGGAGGTGGTCACCTTGTACTTATAGCTGCGGATGACGGCTTGGCTCTTCGTTAGGGACACCAGTTGGGCTTTTGTAAAGAACGTCTGGCCCAAGTAGAATTCCATCTCCACCGACCTGTACGACTTCTCCAGAAACTTAAATCGCTTGTCCATGGAGTAGATGTTGGAGATTGTAATGATGTCGTCGCATTCGTCACCCACGTTCATGGCATGATCCGGTGGTACATAGGTTTCCACACTCTCTCCTGTGGATCCCCCACCTTCGTCTTCCTCGTCGGTCAAGCCGATGTCATCGTCCACACACTACAACATAACCTGGCTACGGAGGCAGATTCACGAAGGCACATAGAATATTTGCCTCTAAATATACTTTTAAAGAACAAATACTATATGTGCCTCTATAGATGTAAATATTTGCCTCTAATTATATTTTATTTATTTATTTTAAGTTTAATAAATATTATTTTATAGTTTTAGAGGCAGATAATTTATAACTGCCTTAAAAGTTGTAGGACCGAATCTTTTAGAGGCAGATAATTTATAACTACCTCCATAAGTTATACGGAAAATTCATTTAGAGGCAGATAATTTATAAATGCCTCTATAAGTTATACAAAAAATTTCTTTGGAGGCAGATAATTTATAACTGGCTCTATAAGTTATACATAAAATTTCTTTAGAGGCAGATAATTTATAAATGCCTCTATATGTTATACGAAAAATCCTTCAATTTAGAGGCAAATAATTTAGAACCGGCTTTATAGGTTGTATGATTAAAATATTTACAGCTAGATAATTTACAATTGTCTCTATATGTTGTATGATTAAAATTTACAACGGTAGATAATGATGTGATCCTGGCCACCAAGACCGACGTGGTCACGACTCTACGGCACCAGGCCTGAAACCCCCTATGTTAACATGGGATGGCGGAACAGGTGACAAGAGCGAGAGAGGATTTCCCTTGAAATCCCCCATACTAGGAGCCCCAGCATCAAGCCCCAAGGCTGATGCCGAGCCGGCCCCAGCACTGATGCCGGGCCGAGAGTACACCGGCCCCAGGCCTACACCAGCACCACCCCCGGAGCCCAGAAAGATTCCCAGCCCCGAACCAGGTGACCAGGTCAGCATCAGAGCAGGTGACCAGGTCAGCCCCAGAGAAGGTGACTAGGTCAGCCTCAGAGCAGGTGAAGGTTAGCACCAGGCCAACTCCTAAGGGCCCCGAGGCCAAGCACATGACCAGTGACCCTCTTAAAGAGTTCCTAGAAGCCAGCCAAAGACAAAGGAGGGAAGGCCTAGCCAGAAAGCTCAAAGGCCCCAAGCCAGGCTAAGCACATGGTCACACACGTGGCCAAGCACATGGTCACACACGTGGCCAAGGCCCAAATGGAGCCTCTCAGGAAACCTTCGTCCCTAAGGATTCCCTAGTCCCCACGGACAAGCCTCCACCATGTCAAGCAAGATTCGGAGGAGGATATGAGAGGATGGAGCTAGGCCAAGCCAAATTGATGCATGGCCTAAGCATCAAGGAGTGGAGCTCGGATGCTGATCCGAGGAAGCCCATGCTAGGAGCTACGATCAGGCCACCACCTGAGCCTGATCCAAGAGGAGAGAGAGGAGGAGAATCCAGCCTTGGAGAAGAGCCAAGAGGCCAGCCCATGGCCAAGAAGCTACGGGCCAAAACTAAAGTGATAAAAGACCAAATCCGGATTTCTGGACAGATTCGTAGCCTGACAAATATTGACGAATATGGACTACTTGGAGACAGAATTTGGGCTGATGTCCAACATAAAAGTTGTATCCCATGGAGTCTACTAATGATCTGCAAAAGGGCTTAATTTTACGAATTTTTTGGTATTTATTTGGCTAATATTTCCAGAACCCGTTTAGGCTGTTTTGGGGGAAAACTTGGCTCCCAAGTTTGGAGTTCTTGTTTAGGAAGAATACTTTCCTTTGTAGGATTGGAAGTCCGAATTTTGCTTCCCTTTTAGGATAGATTAGGATTATTTTAAGTCCTCTTTAGTATTCTAAATAGGACTCTTTTTATTATTTCTTTATTATTTTAGGAAGTAGCTATTTAGGAGGAATAGGAGAGCTTGTTCCTTACTCCTCCACCTATAAATAGAGGCCTTCGCCTCTCTTGTAAAACACACCTTTGAATCAAATAAACTCTTAAACTTAAGTTTTTCTCTTGCATTGTTATGCAATTCTCTTTTCGACTTTCATGGATTTGACTGTCGTCTAGATCGGCTTATCGTCAAGAGCATTCATCTCTTGAAGAGGTGCCTTCGACTTAATACTTCTGGTTCCTAGCTCTTTATAGCTAGTGTGTCAAAGTCTGATTCCATCCCGGTTCTGAAGGTTCATCTCGTTGCTAGGAGCATCAACTTGCGGTGGTTAGGGCCGTCTGCCCACGGTTGCGGTGTTCACATCTGTTGGTATCAGAGCACGGTTCAACACTAGGACCAACTCTATCCCAGTTTCCAGGTTTATTCTTGATTCATATCCCTTTACTTTCTGTTCTTAGAAAATATTTCAAAAATCTTCATCTATTTTAGTTTTTGTATTCAAGTTTCTATTGTAAGGCAGAAAAAGCTGGTGGCCATCAAAATCCATCAAAGAAAAATATCCAAAGAAGCCAGAAAACAGAAAAACAGAAAATCAAGCAAGGCCACCCTTGCCGAGTTCTTTCTTTTCGTTGTAATAGTGTGTTTAAGAAGAGGGGATAGATTAGCTTTCGTTGCTTGTGTTGTTAACCGAGCCACGACCCACTTTTAGCCACTAAATTGTTGTTTGCATCGAGTCCTAGAAAAAGAGTATTAGAAAAGAGAATATTAGAAAAAGTCTTTGTGTTCGTTTGTTATACTAACCATGGCAGAATGGAGGCTACGTATGATGGAGCTTCGTTCCATGAACTTAAGGCTAGCCCTATACGGCGTAGAAGATTTTGTTAGAAGGTTGCAGAGAAGAGCCGAAGCTAGGAGAGCCAGCACCGTGCCCAGGCCTGTGCCCAGCACTAGGCCCACCACCGTGCCCAACGTTGTGCCCAGGCCCGTGCCCAGCCCCGTCCTAGCACTAGGCCCAGCACCGTGCCCAGCTCTAGGCCCAGCGCCAGCCCCAACATCGCCCCAACGCCCAGCGCCAGCCCCGGAGCGGCCCTAGCACCGGCTCCAACCCAGCATCGAGTGCCAACACCATGGCCAGCGCCAGCACCGAGTGCCAGCACTAGGGCCAGCACCAGCGCCCGACCGACGCCAATGCCCGACACGCCTACGCCCGACCAGAACCCAGCTCCAGCACCAGACCAGCACCCGGAGCGGCCCCAACACCAGACCAGCACCCGGCCCCAGCACTAGACTAGCTCGTGCCCCAGCACGAGCTCAGGTACCAGCCCTGGTACCCACAGGTGCCCGAGCCCGGAGACCCCATACCAGCCCCGGTATGGTCCAAAGCCCTCAGGCCCGAGCCAGGAGCACCCGTACCAGCCCCGGTACGACCCGAACCCCCAAGGAGCGCCCATGAACTACCAGGTCCAGTCCTATGTATACTTGTGATTATTTTTATTATTTCTAAAGGACTACCAGGTACGGATTCGAGGACGAATCCTCTTCAAGAAGAGGGGGATGATGTGATCCTGGCCACCAAGACCGACGTGGCCATGACTCCACGGGCACCAGGCCTGAAACCCCCATGTTAACATGGGATGGCGGAACAGGTGACAAGAGCGAGAGAGGATTTCCCTTGAAATCCCCCATACTAGGAGCCCCAGCATCAAACCCCAAGGCTGATGCCAAGCCGGCCCCAGCACTGATGCTGGGCCAAGAGTACACCGGCCTCAGGCCTACACCAGCACCACCCCCGGAGCCCAGAAAGATGCCCAGCCCTGGACCAGGTAACCAGATCAGCACCAGAGCAGGTGACCAGGTCAGCCCCGGAGCAGGTGACCAGGTCAGCACCAGACCGACTCCCAAGGGCCCCAAGGCCAAGCACATGACCAGTGACCCTCTTAAAGAGTTCCTAGAATCCAGCCAAAGAAAATGAGGGAAGGCCTGGCCAGAAAGCTCAAAGGCCCCAAGCCAGGCCAAGCACAGGGTCACACACGTGGCCAAGCACATGGTCACACATGTGCCAAGGCCCAAATGGAGCCTCTCATGAATCCTTCGTCCCTAAAGATTCCCTAGTCCCCACGGACAATCCTCCACCATGCCAAGCCAGATTCGGAGGAGGATATGAGAGGATGGAGCTAGGCCAAGCCAAATTGATGCATGGCCTAAGCATCAAGGAGTGGAGCTCGGATGCTGATCAGAAAAAGCCCATGCTAGGAGCTACGATCAAGCCACCACCTGAGCCTGATCCCAGAGGAGAGAGAGGAGGAGAATCCAACTTTGAAGAAGAGCCAAGAGGACAGCCCATGGCCAAGAAGCTACGGGCCAAAACTAAAGTGATAAAAGGCCAAATCCGGATTTCTGGACAGATTCGTAGCCTGACAAAGATTGACGAATATGGGCTACTTGGAGACAGAATTCGGGCTGATGTCCAACATGAAATTTGTATCCCATGGAGTCTACTAATGATCTGAAAAGGGCTTAATTTTACGAATTTGTTTGGTATTTATTTGGCTAATATTTCCAGAACCCGTTTAGGCTGTTCTTGGGAAACCTGGCTCCTTAGTTTGGAGTTCTTGTTTAGGAAGAATAATTTTCCCTTGTAGAATTTTACTTCCTTTTTAGTGTAGATTAGGATTAGTTTAAGTCCTCTTTAGTATTCTAAATAGGACTCTTTTTATTATTTCTTTATTAGTTTAATAAGTAGCTATTTAGGAGGAATAGGAGAGCTTGTTCCATACTCCTCCATCTATAAATAGAGGCTTTCGCCTCTCTTGTAAAACACACTTTGAATCAAATAAACTCTTAAACTTCGGTTTTTCTCTTGCATTGTTATGCAATTCTCTTTTCAGCTTTCATGGATTTGACTGTCGTCTAGATCGGCTTATCGTCAAGAGCATTCATCTCTTGAAGTGGCGCCTTCAACTTGATACTTCTGGTTCCTAGCTCTTTATAGCTAGTGGGTCAAAGTCCGATTCCATCCCAGTTCCAAAGGTTCATCTCGTTGCTAGGAGCATCAACTTGCATTGGTTAGGGTCGTCTGCCCACGGTTGCGGCGGTTCACATCAGATAACTTGTAAACTATGTACTTTTAGTATAGATAAAATATATATACATAATAAACATTGATGATTTATTTTCTAATAATAATTAAGGAGAAATTTACGTTTTTCAGTTTTGATTTCTTTTCTTGGCATAGTTTCTGCATATAGTTGAGTTTTGATTCATATTTAAAAACTGTGTAAAAAATATCAGCAAGTACTCTTGAACCAAGTGGTAAGAACTAAGAACGTAGCACATTTCCTTTAACCACCGGGTTCAAACCCTGTAGATAAAAAGTAGAAAATGATGTATATAAATAGTGAGAGAGTCTCATAGAGGAAAATACCCTGGTAGGAATAATTTTTTTTTAAAAGCATATATATGTGCCTCTAAAAAAATTTATCAGAAACAAAATAAGTGCTTCTAAAAGGTGGCTAAGAAGACAGAATAATAGTTGTTTAAAGTAGCAATTACTAATAATTATATCTGCCACTAATTCTTCCATTAGTGACAGATAACATGTGCCACCGTATTTGCCTCTAAAGACCTTTAGTCACAGCAGCGTTAGTGGCACTTAAGCTATTTGCCTCTAAAACTCTACAGAGGCAAAAAAATGACTTTTAGAGGCAAATACAATGTGCCTCCGTAGCCAGGTTTTGTTGCATGTACATGAGGATTCCCTTCGTCCTCCGTGCAATGGATCATTTCGTCCCCCGAGTCATCGGAGCTGACATATTAATCTTGTAGCCATCCCACTTGATCAACCTCCTCCACCGCTTCACCACGACTGCTTGACACATATGATCCATTGTATGTTTGGCTATTTGTTGCGATCTGAGTTGGCATGACCCCCGACACCTGGGAGAAGTGGGACGCTCCTCTTCCATCAGGGCGTACAACTGGGCAACTTCGAAAATATGGTGTTGGCGAACTATGTCGTAGATGAGTTGCACCCCGCTATCATCTGTTATCGTCCGAGGAACGTAATGAGACAGAGTTCCGTGGATGAATACCGGCATTCTCCAAATAAATGATTGGATTATCTGATCCGGTTCAAACCCCATTTTCCTCCAGAACACGGTGATCAGGCTCTCCTAGGTGGCTCGTTTGGTCATCATGAGACGGACTTTGTCTCCCCCATCGTATGCTAAGCCGCTCCAATCTTGTACGATTCGCACCCCCCCCCCCCGAGTACACATGGATCTGAAATTCTCGTAAACTATTATGATCGACCATCTTTCGATGTTGAAAACTCTATGTAATCAAAGAAAACAGTTTGTTTTGGTTTGGTGACTATAACCCGAATTCAAACAACGTATTTATAACGATTATTTTCCCCACGCTGTAGGCGAATTCACCCATGCCCTAGGCGAATTTGCCCAACTGGGTTTTAGATTCGTCCATTATTGGTTATGACCGGTCAGGAATCCAATCAAAGTCACGGGCCAACTTCGAGTGGAACCTGGGCGAATTCGCCTGGTTCCTGGACGAATTTGTCCCAATCGTGGGCGAAAATACCTATTTTTGTGAATAGTTTGAAACGTATTTATATATGTAAATAGTATAATTTTTTTTCATTTATTTTAGTGAAAATGCATGTTAACGTGGCAAAGTACCATTATTTCAAATTTTTATTCTTTAATTTCATCTCATTTTCCAATAAAGTATATGAATGAACTAGTTACAACATTGCTCATTTATGAATAAATTAGATATAATTGTTAACAATTGAACACAAAATTATACACCTCTCCCCAAATTACGTTTCATATCATGTTCATTAGCCTTCTACAATTTAAAGAAAATATTGAAATTCCACTACACACTATTTATTGACAACTCTAAAATTCCCATACGAGGCCAAATCTTCATTTTTAAGCTAAGCTTATCCGAGCATGACATAGTATTGTTATAAACTTATAGCACTCACTAAAATGTTATGGTACAACTCTGACATATTATAGTCCAATCATGGTTAACAATGATTTATAAAAATTTGAGTGGTAAAACCACACTATTAGACTCACCAGTATGACTATTTAATATCGTTATGAAATTATGCTAAAATTGCTCCCACCAAGCAACAACTTATCATTAGTTTTTTTACGAACTCCCAACAAGTTCTAATAACTATTATTTTTTCCTCTGTAACCAAGATTTATCAATATCTATGAATTCACGAGAGGACATTAAAATCCAGACAGTTCATTATAATTTATTTTTTCAAAAATAACCTTTTTAGATACAAGAATTAGTTTCTAAGCCCCTTCTATTAATTCTTCTGGAAAACTTTCTAGTTGTAACTAATCACATAACTAAAATTTCTCACAAATTTTATGGATCAGGCTTAATTCTAATGGTTAGGTATGTGATGAGTATTGCTTGGAGTCTACAACCACAATTTTTCAATATTATGCAAATTTAACAAAATCAAAAACATTGAGATGATGAAAATAGGAGAAAACAATTCTCTCATTTTTTTTTCTTAAATTGTTTAGCCTTTCACCATTCTCTTCAAAAATATATATTACACTGCTTCAAAAAACTAGTAATCAATAGAATACATTTTAGTTCTATACAGAAGAAGGACCAGAGAGTCATCTCAAGCAGTAGATGGTTGTCGAGTCAGAGTTTAGTAAATAGTAAATTGTATGTACAAAAAGAACCAACTGCTTTGTGAATCGAAGTCGCAGTTTCCAATATGCAGAGCAGAGTACCATGTACGAGTGTTAGGAAGGAACCATAGAATTTGGAGTGGCCATGATGAGGCTACTCATCCATATCAGCCATGGACGACTGTGTTGGTGTGGGGCTGGCACTCCCACTTCTGGTCAATCTCAGTGCTTCCAAGGCCTTCTCGATTTCCATGGTCATGGCACTGTCCACGCTCCCAGACGAGAGCTTCTTATGTGACTTTTGCAGATGAAGCTTCAGTGAACTGCTGCTTAGACCAGCATTCTTCCCACAGACGGGACAGACTTTCATCATGGGTTTCCGTTGTTGCCACTCCATTGAAACTTTGCCGTGTAGTTTCTTGTCGAGCTCCAGCAACATCCTTGCAAAACCATCATTTGGCTGAGCTCTACGGTGGACTCGCCTTAGGTTGTTCCATGCCTGTGCAAGTGTGAAGTTTCTGTTCCAGACACAATAACAAAAGGTTAACATAAAACAAGTGTGGAGGGTTATTTTTGTGTTCTGGGAGATTTTTTGGCTTTTACTTTCTGAGCATCAAATACGCCAGAACCAAGGTTGCACTTCTACTTTTGCCTTCAAAACAATGAACTAGAACTTTCCCACCAGTGGACTCGATATGATCGATGTAGTCAGAGCCATCATCGAAGATACTGCTGATGTTTGAATCTTCGCTATCACATATCTGTTCAAGGATAGAAAGAAAAAGCAAAGCGCCTTAAGCAGAATGCAGACCGTATACTGGAATACCGTTGGCATATAGTAGTTCTTGTAAAAGAGGAAATGAGTGCAACCATGCTAGAGCCAGAGCAATCACTTACAGAATAGTTCCTGTACTCAAAAAGATCTTTACGCTGAGAATCTGACTGACCAATTTCATTAGCACACAGACATAGTATATGAGTTATTCCCAGGTGTTGCAAAGTGTAAAGAGACCTGGCAGCGAGAGCTCCGCCGATAAATAGAGAGCTTGTTATTGATGATGGTTTCTCGGTGTTGGCAGCATCAGATATTAGTGATATCCTCTCAAGGATGTGCTCTAGTCTCACCTGTAAGCGAGACATTTGTTGATGAAGTGGGATTCAATAAAATGTATCTATGAATTCCATAGCAAGCATGTTGACATATATCCAGTACATTTTTTTACCTTCAACTCATAGGCATCCACAACACCATGACTATCACTGCCTTCGAAAAAACCTGTGTTAAAATTGTTCTCCTGGCACAGCTTAATAACATCATTTCTAAGCATCTCATTCCACTGTTCGAGATCTTTATTTGATTCCATGTCACACTGAAAAGGGATTTTGATATTGAAATGAAATATTATTCATGGAGAGAGTAATGGACCTCAAAGAATCTAGGGCTATACTTACCTTGGCAAACTTTTGGAGGTCACGAAGCTTTGTTGTTAAACGGAAGCTACGAAGGTGATCTCCACCCCCCTTTGACAACCTCCCGTGCCAGTTCTCTCTTGTACTGGGAGAACTAATATCAGTTGTATCTCTATTTCCTAAATGTGCTGGCCTTGGAGCACTTCTCTGCAGCTCTGAGTCCGTGAGATCTGAATGGTTATCGTTGAAAAACTTGTCCTTGCTAGGTGGTGAAGGGCAACGAACACGTGGTGACTCTGGAGTCATAGAATCCTCTCTATCCGAGTCTCCTGAATTCACTTTGTTTGTAATGCTCAGGAATGTTCGCAGTAAGCCATCTAGCTTCTGGTGAAGTGTGAGAAGGAATATGTGGAATCCTTGGAGATCTCTGACAGCATTACGAAACCCACCACGAAAGTATTTAACGGATGAATTCGGGTTTGTATGATCCCGACCAGTGTTGTCATCCACTTCAGATGGAGAACCTAACTTCCCACAAGTTATATCATGCAACAAGTTTGAAGCATAGTCTGAATCATTCAGAAGCAACTCCACCAATTTAGGATAGCTATCATGGTCATTTACACGTTTCCCAGCTGGAGGTCTTCGAGGAACACAGGAATCTATAGCGACGATATGAAAACTGGAAAGATCAGATAGAACTGAGTCTTCTGAAGCCTGTCTTACCAGGCCTTGGCTGCTAGTTTTCTGTGATTCTGTTAGATCAGAAAGATCAGATCCTTGTGACATTTTTCGGTTGTGGGATTCAACTTTCATATCCAGTGAGCTTGACCTTCGATCATTTTGAAGAGCTCTAGCCATTCTTGGTTGTAGTTTCCTGATTGCAGAATCGTAAAACTCCCCCATTTCATCCAAATTTGTGGAAGTTACTTTATCTGCCAAAAGCAAGTTTGCCGAATTTCCACGCCATCTTAAATCACGACAGGGAAGTCTATCTTCATTGCGGATTATAAGATCCAACATCAACACCCTACCGAGTGCTGCTGCAGTTTTTTCTGCATATTCAGGCGACTCAAATGCATTGGAGCTTTCCAGTAGAGGAGATCCATGAACGTAACTGCAGAATTGAAAAATTTATCAACCATGAAAAAAAAAAAATTTTGGTAGGAAAATGACGCTGAGCGCCTTAATCATTAATTAGAATCGACCGAGTTTCGGTAATGCACTGCAAATAATGGATTTCGATCACAGCTTTTGTGACCTCCTTTTCTAAAGTACATGTAATCTGATCATCAATTTCCATGGTTGATCAAAAAGATAAAACAGTGGACACAGCCTAAGCAAATGAACAAAAGTAGGACAAGCTAGTGCTAAGGTTCATCATTTGTTGAACAAAAGTTGTTCCTATTATTTTATTGTATTATTATTCTGCATTCATCCTTACCTTATTTGTCAGGAATTACTACTACTACTTATTAGTTTAACCCGAATAGGTAATTGGACTAAAGTAGGTGTCTCAATGCTAATTTAGGTAGGTCTAGTACCTTTATTGTATAAAAGAGTTGTAAACCTTGCAGACAAATCCACTACTCTAAAATCATCAAAAGCATATGTATTGGAAGTAACAATAACAGCATATGTAACACTTGGTATTTACCTCATCAGAAATAGACATCGACTTAGTTCTAGAGCTTCCAAGAGTTCTGAACATGTCACCTCACCAACTTCATCTCCTTCCGAAATTGCAGCAACTTTGGCTTTCTCTGCAGCTTCCTTAATCTGGAGCCATTCTGGGCTGAAGTTGTGAATCACCCTAGCCTGCAACGAACCCGCGTACAAATTTAACATCTATAATATCATCCATTCAGGTAGATGCGTAAGAAAAAAAGGTTCCAGGGATATCAGTTTCTGGGAAAATGTAACTGCCTAGGCATGAGAGCACTACCTGTGGAGTTCGGACACCTAACCATCTTGCAAATTCATAGCCAAGGCGTTCTGATTGTGTTGACATCCTTGAAGATGAAAACTTTATCACCGCTGCTGCTTCCCTTGGGAACACATCACTGCTTTGAGGCTGGTTGAATAAGGCAAAGAAGACAACTCCTCCAGAATTTACAGTAACCTAGACGAACAACACAGCTGAGAAGATATTGAGCCAGCTAATGCAAAAATGATGGTACTGCAAGGGTATTATTTAAGAAATTTCCTTCAGAAATGTCTTTCTGCCCGGCCAGTGGAATACAATAAACCACACAGCACACATAAGTCGGATGTAGTTTGTGAATACAACATGAACATTTTACTATCCATGGACCATAATCCATCTACTCATATCCGATGGGAAGGTTGAGCAATCTGTGTATGAACAAAAATGTGGTAGGAGATCCCAAGGCATGATGCAAAAGCAGACTATTAGACAAAAATGTAAACCCACATATTAAAATAATTAAATCTCTCTCCACAAGTTGCAGCTGGTAACAACACTTGATGTGTTTCAAGGATTACAGAAGTTGGATAAGGTCACCTACCTCAAGCGCCTTATTCATGTCGTCCTCTGCTTGTTCAGTGCTACTGCTGTGCTCATTATGATGGAGTGAAGAAAGCATGTCCCAGGCAAAAGAACTGGAGTCTATGTCTAACATGGCAGCTTTACCAAGCCTATCCCACAAACTAATCTCCTGAACTTGCTCGGGAGGTGGATTGGTTTTTGCGTCAGAGATTTCTTCTTCTCCTGCACTGGAAGGCATACGTTGATAGCTCTCTTAGAAAGGAAGTAGACAAAAATATCATAACAATCATTCCTGGAATTCCTTGGACCCTCGAGTCACAATTCATCCAGCTATCTAAAACTCATAATTAGAAGGCATAGCTTCAAGAACAATATCATCAATTAATCAAACAACATGAAGCTCCTCAACAGTAACTGGAAAAGCAAGTGAATAAAAAATTCAATGGAACTGTTAACCAGTAAGAAGAAGATTTTTAACAGTAAACTTGAGTTAGCATCAAAATGGAAACATTGTGAATGGGCACCACATTAAATTGACAAATAATATCTGTAACCATAATTAGTGAAATTGGTAGAAGAAAGAGATGTAAATTAAGAAAGAAGAGAAATGGGTGATTACATGGAGGGCATACTATAACTAGGGAGGCGGTGGTGGAAACCAGGAGGACGATTTCTGCCACTTCGTTTACGGACCAACTCCAACCATTGTGTGAAACGATAAGCAGGACCTGCGGTTATATCTCCCAACATATAAAGCACCTGTTCAAAGAAACAGAAAATAAGGTGGATTAAATTGAAATTGGAGAAGAAAGGAAAAGCAGAGAAGAGAAGGTAGGTACCCGGGATGTGACGGTGAGAGGTAAAGGAGTATGAGGCTCGTCGGATCCCAATTCCAACTCCCTCTCTTCTTCTTCGTCCTCTTCTTGTTTGTCCTGCAATCCCAGCATATATGTATGGTATGTATGTATAGATGATTTAATTGAGACGTAATCAACAACAGAAGAAAAGGAAATTAGGAAGAAGAAGAAGGTATTGAATGAAAACACAGATCCAGAAAGTCGAAGAGAAGAGAGAGGATATGAATATCAAATTGTGATGGCCCCCATTAACATGTAAGCAAGGCAGGCAGGGTGTGATTAACAGAGAGAAAAAAGGGGAAATGCAGAAAGAGGAATAAGAGGGGTCAAATATAATTAGTAAGAAAAGAAATGTACCTGAAAAGTGGATGCGATGAGGGGGAAAGGCGAAGAAGAAGAAGAAGAATGGTGGCTGAGATGTTGTGCCATCTGGTATTGAGGTGGTGGGTCTTTCGTTTTGTTTACTTTTTTTGAGAGATCAGATGGAGAGAGAGAGAGAGAGAGAAGGAATTCAGATTCAGGAAAGTAGGAGGACTGGACTGGACTGGAGAGTAGCGGGCAGCATTAGTAGCAGTGTAGCAGTAGTAGTGCTGCAATCTGGACTCAGGGGGGCCAAGGAAGGAAGATGGAGAAGGTCGGTTGCTGCTTCATTTTTATAAGTTTCCCGCTTTTCCAGGCAGAAGAGTGATTGCTCTGCTCTTTCAGGGATTTCTTCTTTCTATCACTCTTATTTAAATACATACTGGATTAGTGGTCGGCAGTATTTATTTATGGCTCAATTATTTTTGCAGTCACCTACGTTTGTTGTTTATGTCAACGCGGTCATGTAACTTTAAACTCAGTCAACTTGGTACTTATATTTAAAACTTATATCATCATGGCCACTTTGTGTGATTATACACCGATTTCAGCAAAAAATGTCACGTAGGACTGCCATGTCACATCTTTTCATTTTTTTATAAATCAAACCTCAACTAATCTAACTGGTTCAGCCTCGTTTCCTCTCTACATACTGGATTTTTAAGAATTTTTTGGTGACGGCGGACGGAGACGTAGCTGCTCGGAAAGGCGAAGTGGCGGAGGCGGCCCGCCGCCGTCGGAAGAGCGGCAATCAAATTGTGCTGGCTGGATTCATTTTTTTCGATTTCAAGCACGTATATGGGAGTCCTGGTGAGTAGAGAGGATACAGTGGCCGTAGGAGGAGAACGTGACGACTAGGGGTGGAAATCGGTGCGGTTAGTGTTAACCGCACCACAAAATCAGTGAAATCAATAACCTTAACTGAACCGCTTTGAGTTGCGGTTAACCACTAACCGAACCGCGGTTATGCGATTAGGTTAGTGATTAACCACAAGTAACCGCAATTTTTTTAAATTTTTAAAGATCATATGTTTTCTAAATCCTAAGAACCAACGGTAGTCAATAATATTAACTCGAAAAAGTCCAATCCATGAATCCAATCCAGATAACATTCATAGTAACGACTCCACGAGTCTAAATCCATAAAATCATAAATATCCAACACGCGATAATCATTACTAGTTTCAAAATGCCTCATAAAGCAAATAAACATAACTTCAAAATACAAAATATCCCAATTCCAAACTCCTTCTTCATTAGTCTTGCAGAGTTGTCGACTCGTAGTGATTCTGTGATTCCAACCTATTAATGAATGAACAACACACATATCAGATAATAGACAAGCTGACAAACTGCTGTTGCTGCATTAGCCCTGCTGCTACTGCAATGCGCCAATGCCACAAATAAATAGACAAACTGCTACAAATGTGCTTATAAAAGACCACAGTACATGCTGAAGATGTGAAAATGTGCAATGGCTACAAAACAAAAAAGACCATCATCTCATTCTCAGAGTACATGATGAAGATGTGCATTATAGTGCATTGTGCATACACAATTACACACGCCAAAAAGAAATTATAATGCACTGTGCATTACACTGTACACGCCAACATAGAAATTAGAAACTCAAAGTGCAACTTCAGTTTATAAAGACACATGTACATGGCCTTAAATTCAAGATAAAAATAAATTAAGGATGAGAAGACGTACTGGCTAAGGGGGAAAATGTCTTCCGTCCTCATTTAACCGAGGTCCGAGGGTTCACCTCCCGTGTTTAGAACTGCATCCAAACAAAATAAACTAAAGTAAGTACTAACAATAAAGTAATAGAATGAGAAAACTATGAAATGACACTAAGTTTAACACTTACACATGAGCTGAACTGAAATGCAGAGGATGAGAGGACTTATCACAAAACAGCTGAGAAATATACAGCTAAGGAAACAAACAATGCTGCTGGAAATAAGAAATAGACAGCAAACAATGCTACTGGAAACAACAATGCTGGTTCATATTCAGCAAACAACGAACTATGCAGCTAAGAAATACACAGCTAAAGAAACAAACAATGCTGCTGGAAATAAGAAATAGACAGCAAACAATGCTGCTGGAAACAAACAATTCAGCAAACAATGAACTATGCAGCTAATAACATGGAGAAAAAGGAAGGAAACAAGAAAATCGTAGGACTAACAGAGCAAAATCACCTGCCGCAGAATAACAGAAAACAGAGCAAATATGCAAAATCAAGTCTGAATGAACTCTGAATTTCGAATAAGCCAAGAATAGAAATTACTCAAATTAGGTTTTGTTAGGGCTGGGAACTAGGAAGTGGGAGTATGTATATCATGAATTCAGAATACTCACCTGCAGAAAATGAGAGATAGAAGGAAGAGTCGGAGAGGAGAGTCGGAGTCGGAGAGGAGAGTCGGAGTCGGAGTCAGAGAATCAATCAGCGGCGGGCAGCGGACGGACGAAGTAGTGTCATGACGAAGGACTATTAGTATAATATATTAGTTCAGTGATCATTTTGTTATTTGACTTTCAGTGACCATTTGTAAAACAGTAAACCCGACCGTTTTTGTCGGTATTACTGTAGCAGTACAATGGCTAGTCTCAGCCGTGTCTGTCCTATTTTGGGAAAGGCTTACTCGATAAGAGAAGCAGAGCTCGGTCAGAATGGATATGAATCAAATTACAAACAAAATTCAAATCCGTTTCTCTCTCTGAAGCTTCCTGGCTTTTCCTCTTCTCTTCTCAACCCTAATTTCTCTTCTCTTCTCTCCGGTCACCGCCGGCAAGGCACTCAGGGACACTACAACTGGTATCAGAGCACTCGTCGGCTCAGACAAAGATGGCGGAAACCATGGAACACGTATTGCCAACTTGGAAGAACAGCTTGAGAACCTAAGGGCCACTCAACAGCAGAACCACGCCAACCTCACAGCCACGGTGGCCAGGCACGGGGAAACCCTTACTGCACTGCAAACCAATCAGAATGAGTTGCTGGTTTCTAACCAAAGAGTGGAACAAACGCTACAACGCCTGATGGAAAGGATGAACGAGGAACCCCCAGGAGGAGGAGGAGGAGGCTTTCCCAGAGGAGTGCTGAGGAGACATGACCAACTGGCTGCACATCTGCCCAAGCTGGACTTTCCTTACTTCTCAGGTACAGATCCAACCTCGTGGGTGAGGAAATGTGCTAAGCTATTTACCATCCATCAGATACCAGATGAACAACGAGTGGAGGTGGCCTCACTCTTCCTGGAAGATAAGGCAGACATTTGGTTCCAGGGTTGGTCAGCTGATAGACCAAACCCTTACTGGGATGACTTAACAGAAGAACTGATAAGGAGGTTTAGTGATTCAGCATGTGTTAATGTGGTGGGGAGTTTTAACAAACTCAAACAGACAGGAACGGTGCTGGATTACCAAGAAAAATTTGAAGATCTCAGGTCCAGGATGATGAAACTCAACCCTGCACTGAATGAAGCTTACTTCATTAACAGCTTCATCAGTGGTTTGGATGAGGAGATACAACCGGTGCTGCTGATGCTCAAGCCACCAGATCTTACAACTGCCTTTCTACAAGCCAGAATGGAAGAGGCATCCATTGAGGCACGTAAGAAGAAGTTCAAGAGCACCAACCGGTGGACCTCAGAAGGAGCTGGAACTTCCAGGAGACCTCCACTTAGCAAGCCAGGGGTAAACCCTAATGGGGGAAACCGAGGTTTGTGCTATAAATGTGGGGATAAGTACTTCTTTGGACATGTATGTACCAAGAAGAACTTAAACACACTGGAAGGGGCTGAAGAGGATGAGTCAGAAGAAGAGCTGCCGGATGCAGAACTCACGGAGGTGTGTATGCAAGCAGAGGGCAGTCCCAACAAAGGCTCAGCCATCAGGGTGAAAGGAAGGATTGGTAGGCACCCTATACTTATTCTGATAGACACAGGAGCAGTCACACCTTCCTCAGCAAAAAAATATGCAGACGAATTGCAGTTTAAACAACACCCTGCCACTCCAATGAAGGTCAAAATGGCAAATGGAGCTGCCATGATTAGCACCACCGAATGCAAGGGGCTATCTTGGTTGATGCAGGGTCAGAAGTTCACCTATGATGCCAGAATCCTACCCCTGAAGGAAACTGATTTGGTGCTAGGGTTTAACTGGTTGAGAACCATTAGCCCTGTGCAGATGGATTTTGACAAACTGCACATGTCCTTTGAGTGGGAAGGAAAGCCCATGGTACTGCAAGGAATAGAGGACTCAGGCCAATGCCAGTCCATGACCTGCAGCGAGCTGTACAAAAGCATGCTCAAAGGGAAATTGGCTATGTTGGTTGGTCAAGTGATGCCCATACAGGAACAAAGGGTTGATCCTTTGGTACCAAGATTCTTAGAAGGGGTTCTGCACAGGTTCAAGGATGTGTTCAGTACTCCAGCTGGCCTCCCACCTCCCAGGTCTTGTGACCATCAAATTCCACTGGTAACTGGCTTTAAACCAGTGAATTTGAGACCCTACAGATACACACCAATGGAGAAAGACGAGATAGAAAGGCTGGTTTTGGACATGCTGGATAATAACATCATTCAGCCAAGCCATAGCCCTTTTGCTTCTCCAGTGCTGCTAGTCAAGCACTACAACAGACGGACGATTTAGTGGCAGGCCGCGTCGTGCTTTGTGGCAGGCAGCCTGCCACTAAACACAGTGCTTACTCGCAGGCGGGGCCTGCCACTAAGCACGACGCGGCCTGCGAGTAAAGCAGCTGCGAGGAAGCCCAACACGTGGCAGGCCCCGCCTGCGAGTAAGCTACTCGCAGGCAGGTGGTTAGTGGCAGGCGCCTGCCACTAAGCTTAGTGGCAGGCGCGTGGTTAGTGGCAGGCCGCCTGCCACTAATATTAGTCACTTAAGTTTATGATTATTACTGTCTAGTCACTAAATTTCTGTTTTTTCATGTGTCATTCCCGTTGTTTCTAGGCAGTCACTTAACTTTCTGATTATTGTTATCTGGTCACTAAATTTCTGATCTTTTCTGTTTCATCCCTTTTCGTTTATAGGTAGTCACTCAACTTTTTTATCATTGCTATATGGTCACTAAATTTCTAGTTATCCCAATCGTTTCATCCCCATCTTGAAACCCTATGTCAATGGTGGTTTCAGATACATGAACTAAGTCGCCTTCCTGAAAAAGCTCCTCACATGTCAATTTTTGGCCTTAACAATCCATCTTTATAGTCTATGAACTTCTTCACCAGTGCAGAGAGATTGTGTGTTGTGGGCTTAGATTTGGAAGAAATGGGTTTCAATTGGGAGAGATCGGATGGTTTATTGGATTTAACGAGGGCTCTTGAGAAGGAGGAGGAAGAAGAAGATGCGGAAGAGCGGGAAGAATGGTAGGAATTGTAGCGGGACGCCATTAATGATGTGAAGAAGAAAATAAAGATGAGAGTTTTGATTGAAGAGGATGGGAATCAAGGAAGTGAAGCGGAGGAATTTGAGGAAGAAGAAGAAAAATGGAAAGAAAGATATATGGAGGCGCGGAGGGAGGATTTGTTTCAGCGAAAGTGAATTTCATAGGAGCAGACAAGCTAGTGGCAGGCCGGGCTTACTTCGCAGGCCGCCTGCCACAAGCTAGTGGCAGGCCGGGCTTACTCGCAGGCCGCCTGCCACTAGCTAGTGGCAGACCGCGCTTACTCGCAGGCCGCCTGCCACTAACAGCTGGCAGGCCTGCTGTTACTTGCAGCCCACAAGGCTGCCTGCCACTAAGCCCACCCCGCCTGCCACTAGCTTAGTGGCAGGCAGCCCGTTCGCCTGCGAGTAAATCATCTTTATGTTGTAGTGAAGAAAAAAGACAACACTTGGAGATTCTGTGTGGATTACAGGCAACTAAACACGATGACCATCAAGGACAAGTTTCCCATACCAATGATAGATGATCTCCTGGATGAGCTGCATGGATCCAGATTCTTCACCAAACTGGACCTGAAGGCTGGCTACCACCAGATCAGAATGTGGCCACAGGATCAATTCAAAACGGCTTTCAGGACACATCAAGGGCATTATGAGTTTAAAGTGATGCCTTTTGGCCTCACAAATGCTCCTGCCACCTTCCAATCCCTCATGAACCAGGTGTTATCTCCTTATCTCAGAAAATTTGTTTTAGTTTTCTTTGATGACATCCTGGTTTATAGTCCCACTGAAGCAGAACACCAGTTACACTTGGCCAAAACCCTACAGCTACTAAGGAGTAACCAGCTATATGCAAAATGGACAAAATGCTCGTTTGGCCAAGAAAGGATTGAATATCTTGGTCATGTTATTGACAGGAATGGGGTTGCTACTGATAACAGCAAAATTGAGGCTATGCTGAACTGGCAGGTACGAAAAACCCTTAAGGCCCTAAGAGGATTCCTGGGGTTGACTGGCTACTACAGGAAGTTCATCAAAGGCTATGGGGTGATTAGCAAGCCCTTGACTGATTTGCTAAAGAAGAACCAGTTTCAGTGGGGAGAGCAGGCTACTAAGGCATTTGAAAGCCTAAAAAAGGCCATGACTAATGCTCCTGTACTTGCCCTTCCTAATTTCCAAGAATCATTTAACTTGGAAACTGATGCTTCTGGTACTGGAATTGGAGCAGTGCTGACCCAACAGGGCAGACCTATAGCATTCCTGAGTCAAGCTCTAAGCAGCAGGAACCAGGGTTTATCAGCATATGAGAAAGAATATCTGGCTGTCTTGCTGGCTGCAACCAAATGGAGGCACTATTTGGAAGGGAGGCCTTTCACAATCGTGACAGACCATGAAAGCCTCAAGCACTTGCTAGGCCAAAGGATTCATACACAAATCCAGAAAAAAGGCTTGGTCAAGTTGCTTGGCCTGGACTTTCAGATAAAGTTCAGACAGGGAAGATTGAACAAAGCGGCTGATGCACTCTCCAGAAGGTTTGAGGAGGAGGCTGAGTGTAGCAGCATCACTGCTGCTATACCTGACTGGCTGAATAACATAGAAGCCAGCTATGAAGGAGATGCAGCAGCACAAGAGCTCATAGTGGCCACTGCAACTCAGGCAGCAGGTCCTAACCTCTACAGTTTTGAGAGAGGGTTACTGAAGTATAAAGGGGTCATTTACATAGGCTCAGCTGCTGGTATGAAGGACAAGCTATTGGAATTATTCCATGCATCTCCAGTAGGAGGCCATTCAGGCATCCAGGCAACCTACCAAAGGCTAAAGAGATACTTCTACTGGCCAGGGTTAAAAAGAGATGTGCTCAACTGGGTAGCAAGATGCCACATCTGCCAACAATGCAAGGCAGAGAATGTGCCTTACCCAGGGTTACTCCAACCCCTACCAGTGCCAGAGCAAGCATGGAAAGACATCTCCATGGATTTCATTGAGGGGCTGCCTAAGTCCAATGGTAAGGAGGTGATTTTTGTGGTGGTGGATAGGCTCACCAAGTATGGCCATTTCATAGCTTTGAGCCATCCCTACACAGCAAGCTCAGTGGCTCAAAGCTTCATGGAGAACATATTCAAATTGCATGGAATGCCATCCACCATTGTCTCTGATAGGGACACTATTTTTACCAGTGCTTTCTGGAAGGAAATGTTCAGATTGCAGGGAGCTCAACTGCACTACTCAACAACATACCACCCCCAAACTGACGGGCAAACAGAGAGGCTAAACAGGTGTCTAGAGGATTACCTAAGATGCATGGTGAATGGAGTTCCGAGGGCTTGGCTGCAGTGGCTACCATTAGCTGAATGGTGGTACAATACCAACTACCATAACACCTAAATCTAACCCCCTTTGAAGCTCTCTATGGATATCCTCCATCTGTTTTTGACTTGCAGAACCCCTTATCTACTGCTGTGGCGGCTGTGGAGGATAAACTCCAACACCAACACCACATTATTGATCAGCTGAGGGAGACACTGGCAAGAGCTCAAAACAGACAGAAGCAGCAAGCAGATAAGAACAGAATAGAAAGGGAATTCCAGGTGGGAGACAAGGTGTACTTGAAGCTGCATCCTTACAGACAAAAATCAGTGGCTCAGAGGACAAATCAGAAGCTGGCTCCCAGGTATTATGGTCCTTATGAAGTGCTCAAGAAGATTGGTGTTGTGGCCTATGAACTCAACCTACCAACTGCTTCAGCCATACATCCAGTGTTCCATGTGTCTTTACTGAAGAAAGCTGTGGGGAATACTGGAGTAATCAGCTCCAAGTTACCAACTGTGGATGATCAAGGTGGAATCAAACAGCTCCCAGTGCAATACTAGTTAGGAGATTCATTAACAAAGGAAACAAGGCAATCACTCAGGTTTTGGTACATTGGGCTCATCAATCAGAAGCAGATGCAAGCTGGGAGGATTGGCAGCCTTTCAAGCACCAATTTCCAGAGTTTGAGGAGGCCTGAATCGACTTGGGACAAGTCGAAGCTGACTGGGAGGGATTGTCATGACGAAGGACTATTTAGTATAATATATTAGTTCAGTGATCATTTTGTTATTTGACTTTCAGTGACCATTTTGTAAAAAGTAAACCCGACCGTTTTTGTCGGTATTACTGTAGCAGTACAACGGCTAGTCTCAGCCGTGTCTGCCCTATTTTGGGAAAGGCTTACTCGATAAGAGAAGCAGAGCTCGGTCAGAATGGATATGAATCAAATTACAAACAAAATTCAAATCTGTTTCTCTCTCTGAAGCTTCCTGGCTTTTCCTCTTCTCTTCTCAACCCTAATTTCTCTTCTCTTCTCTCCGGTCACCGCCGGCAAGGCACTCAGGGACACTACAAGTAGGGAGAATCGGAGAACTGTCATTGCCTCGTCGGAGTTCAAACTTGAACTGAGAACAATCGTCGGAGCTCGATCGGCGGAGTCGGAGTTGACTGACTGATTGTCGATTGTCGAAAGGAAAGGAAGCAGACTCTGAGTGAGGGAAGTTCGACGGTTTAGGGTTTTTTAGTAACATTCGAATGTCCGAAAATGTGGGATTATTTTAGGGGTTAATTTTTTGTGCGGTTATTTTGGTTATTTGTGGTTTAACCGTGCGGTTATCGGTTTAACCACTAACCGCAAAACTCCTAAATTGCCTACCGCAAACCTAACCACTAACCGCACATGCGGTTAGTGGTTAACCGCTAACCGCCAAAATTGGTGCGGTTAGTGGTTATAACCACTAACCGGTAACCAATTCCCAGCTCTAGTGACGACCTTGACGGAGCCGATGGGGCCAGATCCATGGAAGGAATCCACGAGGGAGGCGGTGGCACTGTCGTAGACAATGATTTCATGGCTGGAGGTGGGGTAGAGGAGGCTCCCATGGACGGAGAGGGAGGTGACCGGGGGATTTTTGGATCCAGGTCAGATAGTGGAGGAGCAGAGGAAGTCAGTGGAGAATGAGGAGGGGTTAAGGGGGATTTGTTGGGGGAAAGATTTATCAAGATGCTGCTCATGTTTGTTTTATTTCTAAGAATCTAAATGTGACATTTAGCATGAGGAGAGGGAAGGAGGTTGAACCGGTTAGGTTAGTGGTTAGTTTAGATTAGTTCAAGTTTTATTATAATAAAAAAGAATAAAAGATGTGACATGGCAGGCCTTCGCGACACTTTTGGCCAAAATCGTCGCATAATCACACAAAGTGACCATGCTAATACAAGTTTAAAATATAAGTTACCGAGTTGATTGAGTTCAAAGTTAAATGACCGTGTTGACACAAACAACAAACGTAGATGACCTCAAAAGTAATTAACCCATTTATTTATTGAATTTAAGAAAAATAACCCGTTGTTCTTTTTGCTTTGTCAAATTAACAAAAAGATCATCTGCTAAAAAAATTTATTCATGTCAACTTGACAAGTCCTTTTTCAGTTTAGTTGTTAGTCTTCTATTAGTTTTGCTAACTCATCTTGGCACGTTAGCTACTTTCGTCCATGATAGTTGCTATTATTATTTTTTAAGGTAATAAGCCAATATTATTAATGTTCATGAATACTATCACATTGTTTCATTGATCAATCACTACGGAGAATCCATCCCAATAAAAGGTGAATGTAGTAAAATATAACGCCAAACAAGTATGTTGGGCAACACTATTTTGCTCTCTCCTACTGAACTTAACCTCCAACCAAGGTTTCGAGCAATAAACTTTAACAATTTCTCCTAGCTCCGTGCTATCAGGGCAACAAACACTAATTGCATCAACTGCCTATTTGGCATCCGTCTCGAAGACCTCTTGAGCATATCTAACCTGCTCCATCCAACTTATTGCTTCCAGTATCATCCACTTCATTCGCTCGACAGTTACTACTCCACAAAATCGTACGGTACAATAGTAAGTCACATTGCGAGTCTCGAACCACCATACCTCCCCCTATTTTCCATCACATTCGAAAACCGTTGCATAAGTATTGCATTTGACTTTATCTGTGGGTGGTGGGTGCAACAGCCCACACCTAGGTTCAACCTGATGCGTACTTGTTGGTTACTTTTCCTTGCTAGTCTTGCAAATCTGCCTTGGCCATCTAAACAAACCAGTCATCCTGGGAGCTCTTATTCTTCCAAATGTGAGTTTTGTGCTCCTTCCACACAGCTCCTAAAATCATAAACACCATTTGTGTCAGTTACTCAATATTTCTCGAGGCGATAACCAACAACCATTCTCGGAAGTATGAGTAATCACTCAGGCCCGCCATCACCAACTGTCTAATTCACTCCTCTCTCCAACATCCTTGCGCCACCAAACACAAATAATAAAAAATGTCATGAGTTTTTGTCCGAGTTGCCGCATAACCCACACTCTCTTGGTACCATAATTCTTCTCATGTGTAAGTTTTATTTGGTAGGAACCACATCCCTACCCAGTCGCTAGATGAAATGTTGAACCTTGTTTGGCACTCGTACCTCCATATCTTTGTCCATTCCCTTAACACTTGCAGGTGTGTTCGGTTCGAGACTTGTTCCACTACTACGCAGTTTGCTGACCTCACTGTATACCCTCTATATCGATTGAAGTGCCATATGATCAACTCATCCTCTTTATTAACTCTTGACAATGGCACACATGTAATGATACCAAAATCCCTCTCGTTGAATAGAGTTTCTATCAACTCCTCATCCCACTCTAGCAATTCGGGTATCATCAACTCACTTATCACCATGTTCTTCATCCCCTCCATTGATGGTTTCGTGGGCAGGAATCCTTCATCACCCCGAAGCCACGCCTGGCTCCATACCCTAGTGGTGACCCCGTTACTGATTCTCCAACGAACTCCACAATCTAAGACAATTTGACAACCATATGCTCTTCCATGCAAGGCTCGGGCGAGGGTTCTTGTCGATTCTCCAACCCTCTTCAGCCGACAAGAAACTCCCTCTAGGAAAATATTTTGCTTTGAATACCTTTGTGACTAGAGCGTTAGGATCAGAAATAAATGTTGAACATTGTTTTTCCAGCATTGCTCGATTGAAGCATGTTAGGTCTCGGAAACCCCAACAACCATGTTCTTTTCTTATACACAACCTCCCCAACTCATCCAAGCCACTCTAACCCCCTCCACTTCTCATTGTACCCCACCAAAAGTTGTTATCCTCTCGATTTTCTCCGTTAGCATATTTGGTCTAAGATCATAGACTCGGATCCCCTCGGTAACCAGGATATTCTATTAATGTTCAACAAGGCAGTTCTCAACAATTCAAACATGTTCATAGTGGTGTGGCAAATAGTATTTGCTACTGCAAATTACTACATGAAATAGTGATTGCCGTAGCAAATACTAACTATTTGCTACTGCATTTTCATGTGTTGTAATTTTGCAGTAGCTAAAAGTCAATTTTTTTGTAGTGATACACTCAACCTGCTCATTTGACAGCTTTGAGGGGCATTTTTAAGCTGATTAAGCATGCAGATAAGTCAAGCTTCCCAAAAATATTCACCGAAAGTTGAACATATGATGCATTTGTTCAATTTTAAAACACATGACTCGTTAATTAATTTAATAGATACGCGATGCTTTTGTACAAGAGTCAAACGTATAAGACTCCTACCAAGACAGTCTAAACAGTTCAAGTAAAAACACTAGGAACTCAAAAGTGGATCGGACTTTCATCATGTACCTAAATGACGCTGCCTTGCTGCCCCAAGCAACCACGATCATTGCAAAAAGCAATGCAACAGCCATTGTTCTAGTCAAAGTGACCATTGTGCACGGCTCATCAACAATTATGGTGCAACTCACCACGACCATTGGAGCTTAATGAGCAATGAACATTGCATCAATTGCAACAGCTTTTGCTCATAACAACCAACATCAGTAGCTATGACATTGAGATAGCCAAAACTCAAACGGTCAAACCCAATTCTCATTTCCTCCTGAAACCACTCCACAGCCCGAGCCGACTGTTTGGGACAAGATGCTATTTTGTAGTTGTAGACTGCCTACACTTAGTCTAGGATTGCAATTCTTCACAATGGCAGTGTAGCAGTGTATTTATACACTGCTATTGTGAAGAACCAGCAAGGAAAAATATGCATATTATGCATAGAGGAAGGGGAGGGATGAGAGGGATCCTCGCCAGCAAAGCTCTAGTGTATCTCCAAAATGCCTTTTAAGAGCAAATAAGACAATCCTAACACGAGAATCATCTTTTACTTGAACATGCAAAAATGGGAATTATTGCTTAGGTTTGTTGAAGGAAAGGGGTCTAAGAGGCAAAGGAGGGGGCAAGCATGCATGCAACTAGCCAACTATTGAAAACCGATTCCATGAAATAGTCAAGGAAAAGACAAAAGAGATATATTGATACAAACAACTGACACAGGGAGAAGAAACAAGAAAGGACACTATCAGCTATTGTCTTACGACGAGTGGTCGGAATCTGTGGGAGATTTATGATTACCAACAAGTGAAGGCTGAAGATCAATTTCTTTTCGCGATGCTTCCCAAAGTTGTTGTTCTATGCTCAACTTCCTTAGCTCCACCAATCCTCGCTCAACTGCATCAAAAGAAACCCAACGTCAACATTCAAATGAAACCCACGTCAACAAAATAGAACAAGGCCCAAACTTACCATCTACAGCATCCTGTGAGGTTGGTGCCTTTCCACTTCGGCTGATCCAAACTTGAAGACGCTCATCTGCAATATCCTCTTCCACACCATGCACTTTGGCTCTTCTCCAGTAATACGTCAGCCATGCCTTTTCACATATCACCAAATATTAACACATTTATTTTTAACAGTCAAGTCATTGAAAAACACACTCTACTATGTTGGAGTGTTCATGATATTCGCCCTTCTATTATATACAAAGTTCAACTGTTACTGCTTAAACAAGGCTAATGATCAGGTAACAGTGAGTATCATTGCTACCGATGCCCTTCATACCAATTAAGCTAAGATGCAGGCAGGATCCACACATTAAAAGTCATGCGTTATGCAGGATCCACACATTAAAAGTCATGCGTTATGTGTTCCACTTGCCCTGATGAATGTGTCTGCACTGATGTACAAGGTATGGTTCAAAATTTCCTCTATTGACCGTGAACTTAAGGTGAAGTTGCGGGTTTATGCACTCATTAGAAGACCCTATTAGACAAAATCTATCCATCTTAACAACTAGCAAGTACTATAGTAAAGACCACTGCTATCCTTCCAACACATGTGCTTCAACCAGTCGGTTAAACAATCTACATTTGCGCTACCTTCTTTTGTTGTTGTTGTTGTTGGAACTGGGTTTGCCTATAATTTCCTATTATAATCAAACGTTCTGTCATAGACATCGTGAAACTCTACTATATTTCATAAGTAGTACATTCTTTCTTGAAAATCATTACAAGTTTAAAAAACAAGTCATGATAACTCACCTCCTTGAAAACAACATCTTCTGTCTCTGCTTCGCTTAACTCTGCATTGATCATTGAAAATTGATAAAATTCAAAAGTGTCCATCATGAAGATATTGTAAAGGATGCGAGTTTTATCCCTTACCAAAGGCTTCAGAATACTTGGGATCAGCCAGAGATTTTATATCTGAAAAAGAACAAAAGAAAGAATTCAATGTTGATGTGCATTAATTTTCTATATGTAAAAGCAAAAATTCTGCGAGAGCCTGAATGACGTGTCATAGTTGTTTGTTGGGTGTTTTGTAGCCTCTTTGTATATAGTTTTATTGGATAGCCTGTACCTCTTTCGTATTTGTTATAATCTAAGCAGCCAAATTCATCAGGAAATACAAAAACAAATTAAAAAACAGATGCTGGACCAGTAAGCTATTCATGATTACAAGAATTTCCTGTAGGCATCATCAATCACCAACAAAGATTACAGGATGGCGGAAAGTTGAAAAAAGAGACAAAATCAACAAAAAGACCATTCTGGCTTACAAAAACCAAAACGAAAGTGTTGAATGATTGAACCAAAGTAAAGCAAGTGCATATCAAGTGTATTGAAAATTTGAAATGCAAAGTAATTTAAGTAACTTACATGCTCGTCTCTGCTGAGCCAATGCAAGCACAATAGCATCCTCAACCTATAAACAAGAATTGCAGATCAACTGTTAATAACACAAGAGAATCAAATTTAAATATGTGTGATCCTTATCATCTGCAAGAGATTTTAAAGAAACTCCATTTATAGAGTTGTATGTACTTAAGAAGTTCAAAAATATAGACCTTCAAAGACGCTAATTCCCGTAGCCCCATTTCAACTGAAAGCATAGTCTCAATGTTTCCTTCTCCTGTTAAATCACTCAAATCACGAGCGGGTTTACTCCTGTCTGAATCACTGCCAACTGCATTATTACAAAAGGGGATAAATTATACACAACAATTTCAGGCAGTAATACATAGACAAATAAGCAAACCAGGGATGAAACAACTAACCTTTGTCCCATGTTTCTTCCTTTGCCTTCTGTCCCGCTGAAATGACAAGCTCAAATGGAAGGGGGGCCAAAGCAGACCAATGTTCATGCTTTGACGCTGCTATGTCTGTGGAAATGCCTGGGACATAGTAAGGCGTGGAAAATCTAACTTAGCCTTTACATGTGAACATTAGCCAGGGAATTGATTTAAACTATCTAATCATAGCATGCTGCTAGGAATACTAGTATAGTACATGCGTGAAGCTCCCTGTGAGAGGTTTGGCATAAACCAACAATATGTTCTCTTAAGTATAACTGTACCACATCTAATTATCTGAAGGTGAGATAAAAAAAACATTAAACTTTTTTCCTATTTCAATAGTCCATCCTTTCTCATTACGGACTTGGCTTTAAATTAGCACACAACCCTAATCCTAATGCAAATTGTAAGTTATCTGGTGCCACAGGAAGGAAGAATTTTTCTTAGTAAGATCTCTACCTTCCTAGAGTTAGACTAAACTATTTAAGCATTTGGCAAATCATTTTTATGAATAAAGAAATTAATTCTAGCTGAAGTCTGAGAAATGATGAAGTCGCACAAAGAAAAAATTATTCATCCAAAAAGAAGAATATATGTCTACTAAGGACCTCATAAACAGACCAACATCATTACCATGTTGCACAGCTAGACCCCAGTATCGAGCAAGCCAACATCTCTTTAGAACTACTTCCTCCTGAATCAAACAAAGTTCCAAAATTAAAACCCATATAGCAACTCAATATTATGAAGATCTACATACAAAAATACTATGAAAATCATTTACTGACCATCTCTTCTTGAGTTAAAATCATTCTCTCTGTCATGCTGCGAAGAGCTTTAGCTTCAGTCTCTGATTCTCGTAGCTGCTCAACAGCTGTTGCCGTCTCATCCTTTACAGCCTGGTTAAACAAGAAAGAAGTATGGAAACTGTCAGAAAATTGAATAATTATGAACAGGACCAGTTTCCCAGGCATATTTACTTTTTTCTACCTCAAGTTCCGCACGAAGAGATGCAATTTCCTCATCTCTCCCATCTTTTGTTTGCGTTGCTGCCCTTAGAGCAGCCTGTGACACATAGTTTAGTTCAATCAACCAAAACAAATGAAGTTTTCTATTGTCAACCATAAAGGCAATGAAGGTTCCATAGACTCACCTCTCTTTGACGTATTGCTGCTTCTTTCCTAAATATAAGTGTTATCACATTCAGTGTTATGGTATCAAGTAAATGGTAAAAGTAACAAGAGCTCAAGTCACCTGCTTAAGAGTTTAGCTTCAAGGGAAACACCTTCGCCAAGAGCAGCTACCTGTTATAGAAATTAAAATATATTACACACTAACCAATATTTTGGACTGTATCTGTTGGAAATGCAGTTGTAGCAGTATTCTTAATGTGTGAGAATGACAAAGTTTAAGAACCTGTTTCTCGAGTTCCTTTGCACGAGCCTCCGCTTCCTCGCGCCTTTCTTCTGCACGGCGAAGCTGTAAAGCAAGGTCAGACGTTAACTAAACGGTATTACATTATAAGGCAGAATAACCAAATTATTTCAGGTTAGCTTAACAAACCTTGTCAAGTATGACCTCGTTTTCCTCTTGCAGCATATCAAGCTAGAAACATGCAAGTTAGTAGTGCATCATTTCAATCAACAAGCTCAGTGAAATAATAGTTGGTGTTGCAAACAAAAGAATGTAAATAGTAACATACTTCATCACGAAGTGCAGATGCTTCACGCTGATCTCCATTGTCTTTCTTAAGTTGCCCCACATCTGAAGTAAACCTTCAGACAATAGCAACATTCAGCCTTGCATAATGCAAAGGCAATGCGAAAACAGACTGAAGATTCTATCAACCTTTTATCTCGGATCCTGATGGCTGAAGGATCCATGGCAGTTATAGGCATGGGAGTTCTTAAAGTTGAATTACTAGACGTCATCAGAGAAGTTCGAACAGACATGGTGGACCGTCCAGTTGATGAGGATCGAGGCTGAGTAACTTGCTCTACAAAGTTTCGACCTAACTAATGCAAAAATGACCAAAATTGCTATTAGGTTGAATCATGTCCACAATAATAACATTCAAATCTAAAGACTAGTCATAAACTCAAGATCAAAGATCAAGAGCTGCTGAGTTTATTTTCAAAAGGATTTCAATTCGTATTCTTATCAATTCCGGTTGTTGAATAAAAATATTGAAACGACACCTATTTTGGGAGGTAGGAAACGCTAAAATTACACGGCATATAAGAGAGTTGAACTACCGCAGGGGATGGAGATCTGTTCCCTCTAGTGAATGAAATGGCAGGAGTAGTACTATTCCTCCCGTTCTGAATACCACTGCTACCAAAAGTCGAAGGAGGATGAGCTGCCTGATTACTGAATCTAAACCCTAGATCATCATCGTCGTCATCGTCATCATCATCGGCGGTCTGCGACGCCATGACTTGAGCCAGCCGGTGAGCAGCTGCCTTGGCGGCTACATTCTGAGTTTGCTTGATCGTAGACATGCCTCCCCCGAGCCTGGAGCTCGGATGCGCCGGCGACATAACCGGGGAGGAAGTCCCCGTGCTGCTTGATCCACCACTCCACTGACGCCCGTATACCGGACTTCCGGCCCTTCTCCGATCCATCTATCTGTACACTACAAAGATAGCGCATCTACACACAATAACTCTACGGAAACGTATTGCCGTCAGATCGATGATTTTAAGGAAGTCGGATCATCACCGGGGAATTACAAGGAAGAAAGGATGCTGAATTTCGAAGCAGAAAGGTCAAAGAGAAGTCCAGCACCGTTTGAAAATGGAATTGAAAGGCAATAGACAGCTAGCTGGGTTTTCTTTCCATAGAACGGCAGGCCGTTTCACAGTCTGGTTGACGCCTTAGCCGCGAGGTTCGCGGGAGGCGAATCCGGAATGATTGGAGCGAGTTTCGCAGCATTCATCTCAGCCTCTATCTAATCTAAATTCCAATTTCTTCATCTTGTAAATGAGATTTTGCTTCGGCCAATTATTTATTTGGCCGAAGAATAAATTGAAAGAGAGAAATCCTAATTTTCAGGAAGTCGCCTTCACCGATGATAACACACTGAATTTTTTTTGTCTCTACAGTCAGTACGAACTCCATATAAAGTGTATATTATATAAAGGTTGTACAATGACATACAAAATGTATGAATTTCATACAGAATGTATAGTATACAACTTATATAAACTATTTACAACCCTACTGTACGAAAACAACAAATTATACAAAAATAAATACATAATATATCACTCTCGTACAAAGTGTATATAGTTCAAAGTATTTTTTCAGTAATTTTAACATTAAAAGTCTTGTAATTAAATGACGATATCACTCTAAATGGTGTTTAAGAAGGAGTTGATCATTAGTACGAATGATATGATCATAATTCATATGAGTTATGTTTAGAAATGGATACTTAGTAACCCCATTTTCGTATTAGTTATGTATACGAATTACGAATTAAGAATTCGTATTCGTAGTGAATCAGATATCAGAACGACTATCTCTTCTGTCAGAATGAAGCCCCAAGAGTCTTAAACACGCCCACCGAATCTTAGGACAAGCGAACACTGCGATCTTTGTATATAACTCTTTAAACAGACATAGTTAACTTTTGTGGATTTAGCATACAATCCCTTTTTGTTTGTGTTGTTTGTAGCATGGTGAGTATTTATACTAGGTAAAGTCATAAGCAGTAAGAAAATAAAACCACCCCTGGATTTATGAGCTTAAACGAACGTAGGTAATAGTAGTATATTTGAGATTGGTAGTACAAATTACAAAATAACAGAGTAACAGACATTGAACAAATGAAGAAAACAAACTGAAAGTTTACACCATAGAATCACAGATTACTTGTTAAGTAAGGTTTACTCATCCATTCTCCCAATAGCATCTCTTCTTATTATTAATTTAATGGATGATGATGATGAGTTTGTGTAAAAGCTCAATTAGTGTTGTAGTTGGCGGACAAGATGGTGAGGACGAAGAGTGAGGCAAAGGACATGTAAGAGAGAGCAACAGAAATGGTTGCTTTGCTGCAGAAACGGTGGAAGTGGCCACAAATGGGCATCCAACCAGAGTGGTCCTCTCCGAACATGGCCACTATTCCAATGGCCGTGGCAGCAGAACACGCAGCAAGCACAAGCACCATCGTCACAAGGTCGTGGAGGAACAGGACGAAGCAGTGATCTCGTGGAGCAACAACGTAGAAGCCGCCACTTTGTGTGCGTTCCTTTAATAAATAGAGCAGCGAACCCAGCGAGAAGGCGGATGCCACCAAGTTGGCCACCGCGAAGAACCTATGTATATGCAAGAAGCAGTAGTAGGCCGTGTTACTTGTCAGTTGCATCCCAATAACTGGAGTTAATATATATATACAATAATAATAATAGAATTGAATGATAAATGAAAAGGATAACCTGAGAGCGGAGGAGTAGTAGTAGCGAGCAACGAAGACGAAGCCAGGGAGGACCTCTGTGGTCTGTTGGTTGGTGAGGGTTGTAATGGCAGCCGATAGTGCGAATGCGAAGCTAAGAGCTCTGAGGAGTACATGTACTCCCAGCTGCTTGTTTTTGGTTACAGGGGAATTATTATTACTTGGCTGCTGTTGTTCTTGTTGTTGTAGGTACTTGGACGCCATGGAAGAAGGAAAGGAGAAGAGCTGGTAGGGAGTTGTAACGGAAGGGAAATCCAAAAGTAGGAATGAACTCATGAAGTGTGTGAATAGGAAAGTAATAATATAATATAAATAATAATAGGGGAAGGAAGGAAGGAAGGGAAGGGAAGGGAAAGCTGGGAAGGTGGTTATGGCTTCTTTCACTATGACAAGGGTTGGACGCATACGGAAGAATATTGTTCTGGGGATGTTGGTTTTGTTCTACCTGTTTGGGGCTAAACAGACTTGTCATTTTGCTTCTTTTCTTTGTCCGGATTTTCCCTGTTTTAACACCCACATTTCCTGTGTTGCTCTTCCTTTTTATTTATCTGGGCAAACAAACGCTTTAGGATTATGTTTATGTGTCTGTAATATGGCTCTGTGCTTGCTTTATTGCGGGATTTGCAATCTCTTTCCTTGGACAACCTTATTTCAGTTACCAGTTTTGGGCATTTTAATCTACTTTCTTTTGTTCAACCTTTGAAATACTTATACACAATGTAGATATGCATACACCTTATAAGACATCGATACATATATCAATTATATATGTAACAGCATTTCGACAAAAAAAAAAACACATAAGCTTAGTTCATCTCCAAAAATTAGAAATTTTCAAGCTTTATACACTATTATTTGCTTATTAAAACTAATAAAAATAAATATTAATTGATCACTAGTGATATTGAAGTTCAAATAAAATTAAAAGCAATATACTTAAATAGTTCATGTAACACCCACTCTCGATTTTCGTGGTTGAACCGGAAACGAGTACTACTAGTGATAACTGAGATTCAACAAAACATAAACCGGAATAAAGACAACATATATCGTTGTAAATGACATAATTAAAAGATAAGCGGAAGTGCTTCCATTATTCAAATCCCAAGAATCCATTTGACAACCGTAAATCCAAATCCAATTTACATTTATAAACCCAAACACAATAATCAACATGAATGACTCCAATCCGAAAAATGTCAATTGATGTAAACTATAAATCAATCTTTAAGTCCTCGGTCACCGTCCTTTAGGCAACTGTTCCATCCAAGCTCTAACTGCCACTTCATACTTCCAAACCACGCGCTCACTACAAAAAACAGGGGATTTTGCGTCGCTTCAAACGACAGAGGATGGCATCGGTAGGTCAAAGACCGACGCCAAATTCATGATGCGCGTTAATGGTGTCAGTTGTGAGAAAGTAAATGGTGTCGGTCATACTGATGCTATAAACCCGCGTAAATAGCGTCGGTCCTCGACCGACGCCAAATACCTAACGTATAAAAACACCAACTACCTAACGTATGCAACTGTGACTAATTTATCACAGTTCCTTAAAAACCATGAATAATTAGTCACGTTTTCTAAAAAACTGAGACTAATTAGTCACGATTTCTAAAAAAATCATGACAAATTGGTCACGGTTCCCTAAAAACGTGACCACATTAGTCACGGTTCTTAAAAACTGTGACTCAATTGGTAATGATTCTTACGAAACCGGGACCAAATTAGTCATGGTTCCTGAGGAACCGCGACTAATATTTTCCCCAAAGAAACACAGATTGTCACACTAGCAATCCTTGTACGAGGCAATGCTTCTCTTCCTTCTCCTTCTTCGCTCTTTCTTTTCCCTCCTCTTCTTCTCTTCTTCTCCCTCCTTTTCCTCTGCACCGTCCCTCTAACCAAACTTCCTAAATCCCTCCAACATCCCTCCTCTCGACGACCACCACCAAGCTGTCTCATCTTCTTCTTTCTTTGCCCGTCGCCCTAGCGATAACAAAACCCCTCCACCAAGCCTTTGAACCACCCCTCCACCATTCCTCCTATCGCCAGCCACCGACAAATCACCCTTTCTTCTTCTCCTATCGCTGTCCACCACCAAGACATCTTCCTCCGCCAAGAATAAGCTACATCTTCCACCGTCGCCACAAAAAACTACTCTGATTGGTATATCTCCTTCTTTCTTCGGCCGCCAAAGTCAGATCTGAAACCAAAGCCAGATCTGAAACCGAAGCTTGACACCAAAGCCAAATCCGAAACCAAACCCCGACACGAAAGCCAAATTACAAAATTTTGGGCGACGGCGGCCGAAGGCTCGCCGGCTGCTCCGTGGTTGACTAAAGAAGAAAGAGGGATTGAATCTGCAAACCATAGTACTTTTAGTGACCAAGTTGCATAACTGGAAAAGTCGAGGGGTTGGTAGTGAAATTCGTGGACTGATTTGGTCATTAATTATGATAACTTGACAATTAAAATTGGAGTGACTAATTTGTATAACGTAAAGAGTTTTAATTGGAACATTTTGTTAACTTTCTAAGTTTATGGATCAGTTTGCATAACGGAAGAATTTGAGGGTCTAATGATATAATTCGAGGAAACACTTAAAATTGGGTCACTAGAAAGTTTTAAAGAACAATTTGGTCACTTGATTGGTCACAGTTTTATAATGAACCGTGACCAATACTTGTCACGATTTTATATGAAACTGTGACCAATATTGGTCACGGTTCATTATAAAACCGTGACCAATAGTCGTCACGGTTCATAATAAACCGTGACCAAACTCTTAGTCACGATTTCATAAAAAAATCGTGACAAAATAAGGTCAATAAGGTCACGATTTTAAGAACCGTGACTAACATGCTAAAAAAACCATGACCAATTAGCAATTTTCGTGTAGTGCCCCAAGAGTATATGGCGTGTATTATGTGTTGTTGTGCTTGGTGTATGACGTGTATATGTGTGGTTGACTTGATTGGATGCTTGGTTGACTGGGTGGCTAGAAATCAGAGTTTCATTTCCACAAAGTGTGCATATGTTATGTGGCTGTAATTATTGTACTGCTAAATGGTGGATGCAGGAGGATGATCCCCATGAAGGATCATCCTAAGAAGGATGAACATGAGAGTGGCCCTAGACCTAGCGACATGATCGCCCCTGTGCACTTTGTTTTCACAGATGGGGTGGTCGGCGAGGTTAGCAGTCCGCTCGTAATAAGTGATCAGGATGTGATCTTGAGTGTTAAATGGTTGGTGGGAATGAGTTGGGAAATGGATTGTCGTTTTATGATGGTTGTTGTGTTTGTTATGAGTTGAATTGATAGAAACTGAAGGAGCCAACGTTACCCTAGGATTGTGATGTAGAATTGGAACTGTGTTGAGGCCTATCGATGGGTAGGGGTGTCTCAAGGATCCTACAGGATGCGTCATAGGCTTTCCAGTGAGAAAAAGTGTGTCTCGCACCCTCTATAGATGAGAGGGTAGCGGTGGTCGGGGGGTAACGGGGGAACAACTCCTTATGGCGCCTAATTGGAATCACCTAGACTTACATTGATGAATGTTGAATGTGTGTGTGTGTGTGTGCGCGCACGTGCGCATGTGTGTTGTGTAATGTATGGTTATGGGATGAATTATGTTGATCAGTGACGCTGGTTTATGAATATGATGTCAATGATGATGTTTGGGGCGATGCATGATGGGAATAGGGATAGAGGAAATTGATTGATCATCTAGAACTATTATTTTAGGTTGTTAAAATGGATTAGACGTAGGTATGGGTCCCAATGTTGTTTGATAGTGTGGGAGTCTGAGATGCTCCCTAGGTAGATTCGACGCATATTTAAGTCTATGGATTCACTCAGTTTCATTAGGAAACTGACCCCCCCCAGTCATGACTGAAGGATGGTGACCGAGGACATGGAAATCGATTTTGTATTTTATTTCACTTGACAACTTTGGGATTTCATTGTGATTTATTAATGTATTTGATTTAGAGATTTGGTCGGATGTGACCTGGCTTGTATTTAAATGAGGGATACCGGTTTGTATTTCAGTGTTTTATATTTCATTTAATTCGTTTCCGCTCGAGCTTTCATTTGGTTTATTCTTTACTTTTGATCGATTATGTAGTAATTACCCATTTCTGGTTCACTCATGGGTTCAACCATGAAAACCAGGAGCTAGTGTTACAGTTAAGGGAGCTCCATGACTGCATTAAGAAAGCTTAGGACAGAATTGAAAATATTATAACTTGAGACGTACTGAACGCGAGTTTGATGTAGGGAGTTGGGTCAATGTGAAGATTTATTCATTTCAACAAAATACACGGGCTCGACAACATTACCAAAAACTAGATCCATAATTTTATGGGCCTTTCAAGATCATTGTGTGTGTCGGAAGGTTTAATATAGCGGGAGTTGAGCCAATGCACAAGTTCACTAAGTTTTTTATGTTTCGAGTCAAAAGGTAGCTAGAGTAGATGTTCCTCAGGTTATACTGGTGCCACCACTAGTTGGTGAGGAAGTGACCGACAACCATAATCAATATTGGAGAAGAGGGTTTGTCGCTGAAAGGAGGAGGTGCTCGTCGAATTTAGCGACTATGAGGGAGTTTGTTATGTTTCATGATTCTTAAGCAATTTGTCTAAACGGGATGGGGTATTGTATTGAGTAAGGGGAGTTATTGGATTTTTCCCACCTACGAAGTCACTCGACTGAGTTGGAGAGGGTATTTATAGTCCCTGTCTTGACCTCCAAGGCTGAATCTCGACCGCCCACCAGAGTTCCTAGGATGTTGACACGCGTCCTTGTAACCCTAGACCCTGTTGGGCTACTGCAAAGATCGTTCGTGGGCTGGGCCCTGTCTGCTGAATCGTCGGGCCCGCTATTGCCGTTACCTGCGTTTGGGGCGACTAGCTCGTGGGCTGTCGTGAGGCCCAATCGCTGGGGTTGGGCCTATCACTTATGTTTTCAACATTATGTACTAATAAAACATAATTTGAAATATTTATATTTATTTTTGCGATGTTTGTACATGTAATCATTTTAAATAACTTTTAACTATAAAATTTAAAGAACTTAAAATACTCGATGGACTAGACCAACCGGGGCATCGGCTTGCTGTTAAACAAATTGGTCTTCCTTGATGGTATCAAGGACCAATCTAAACCATTGATTCATTTTTAAATCTAATGGTTTAAATTAAAGGGGTATAAATGTCATTTCACAATTTAATTTAATTTCTTCTTTTTAAAATTTAATTGCTTATGTCGCCGGAAAGTCTCCGGCGATCGGAGCTCCAGCGACCGGTGCTCCGACGACCGTGCTCCGGCGGACGGAACTCCGGGACCGAAACTCCGACGATCGGAGCTTAGATGATTTTTTCAACGACTTCTCTGACGACCGGAGCTCCGATTTCGAAAAATTTTTCAGCCACTGGACCATCGTCGTCGGACCTATTTTTCTGGAAAAAAATTTCAGTGACGTTTCGTACTCGTTTTTAATGTGTACACGTTTCTGTATATGTGTATGTACACACTTCTGTACATAAACTGTGTACACGCTTTATACATGTGTACATGTTTTGTACACGTTTATGTACATACATTTTTGTACACGTGTATACTAATCTTGTACACAATGTGTACACGTGCACATACTCTTGTACACGTGCATGCATTCTTTGTACACGTGTACACATATTTATATATGTGCACATACTCATTATACACGTATACAATATCTTACATTTTTTATGTACACGTGTACACACATTTTCGATGACACTTCGTACTCATTTTTAATGTGTACACATTTATGTATATGTGTACGTGTATATTTCTGTACAAAAACTGTGTACTCATTTGCACACATTTTTCATACACGTGTTATATACGTGTACACGTTCTACACACGCACATATTTATGTACTTACATTTTTGTATACGTGTACACTTATCTTGTACACATATTTTTTTGTACACGTGTACACATATACGTGCACATACTCATCGTTCGCGTGTACACAATATCTTACATTTTTATGTACACGTGTACACACATTTTATACATGTGTACACCTATTCGTACATGTGCACACTTATTTTTTACACTAGTGTACACATATTTTGTACTCGTGTGCAGATATTCTGTATAAATCATGTGCACGCTGAATAAAATAATGTGTGTACACCTTCACACACTATTTTTTATACTAGTGTACACATACTTCGTACTCATGTGCACACATTATGTATAAACCATGTGTACGCTACTTAATAAAAGAATTTTATTGTTATATAATCTAAAAAACACTCAGTGGCATAGTGGTAGGAACTTAGTTTTGCAATAAGGAGGTCAAGGTTTCAAATCCCCTCACAAACTATTTTTAAAATAATTATTGTGGTGTGTCGGTAGCAAGCAGCGACAGAGGAGTGGTGCCCGGCGGCCGGCGGCGGCGAAAGGTGCCAGTGGCAACCTGCGGCGACGATCGGCGACAGGAGGCGAGGAGGACGGCGGCGGCCGGCGGACGGAGGGAGACGGTGGACGCTGTCGGAGGCGGAGGACGGCGGCCGACGGCGACGGAGGGCGTCGGAGATCCGTCGACAATAAAATGATGATTGGGCACTTTTGAAAATGTCCAAAATACCCTTGTGTTTTAGACCATTGGATAATTAAAATTTAATCAATGGTTAAGATTTTTCCTTGATGCCATCAAAGAACCTATTTCCTTGATCTCAAGCTGGTCTCACCAACGGGTCGATGAAAAATCTAGTTTCATATTTATGGGATTTTGTTTAATTAAAATTTGCTAGTTTAAGTCATTGATTAAGTTGGGTCATATTGCATAAAATTATGATTTACATGTGAATTATTTAGAAAAACTATATTCCAATTTTTATAGCATTAAAGTATTTTGGTTTGGATATAGTATAATTTACTCGATCACAAGTTATATATGTTGTATGTTTATTGGTTTATCAACCGCTTTAAGGGCCATTTTCATGTAGTAAAAATGTAGTTGATTTTATCATAGTTTGGTATGCATTTAGAAATATTGTGCGACCTTACTTGATTGAATTTGAGTTTAGTCAAATAGAGGTGAATGCTAGAGCTCATCTATCTACTATATCTACTATAATATATAAAGCAAAATAAAAGACCCCTCATTTTAAAACCCTCTCCTTAATTCTAGCTATTCCACCAATTACAATGCTTTATCTAACTAATTATTATTTAAATTAATTTTAAACAAAATAATAACATAAATTTTTGTTAACGGCTGTTATTAATTATTATTATTTAAAAATATTCCACTACCCACGTTTTGTGGGATTTTATGTTTCATTCAAATTTTAATAAACCTTCACCAATTGTTTTTAATAAACCGATGATAAGTTTTTTAAGTTCACTTTTAGTATTTCATTAAAATTTAAATATGCTAATATTTAATACTTATTCAATTAATTCATAAAAAAAATACTTATTCAATTTAATTTTATCTTATTTCTTTATCTAATAAACATAAAAAATATCAGTTTCATACCCGTTGCCCGTTGTTTATGCTATTATGAGCTTTAAAGTTTTCTTTCCAAGTTAATATTTATAAATAATTAAATATTATTTATTTGACTTATCATTTTTTGAAGTATTAGGTTTACTTTTATGACTATTCTCATCTTTAAGTGAATTCATCATCGTGTTTGAATTTTTTTTTCAACAGAAAGCTTTCTTCACTTGTAGCAAGCATTAAGATTCCACATCACATTATTGACAAAAAACTCTAAAAAAGAGACAGACAAAATCGTTATTTGTTAAACCTTGCTTATTCAAATATGACGTAGTATTATTTGAGCACGATTTAAACCTGGCTAATGGGACGGGTACGAGTACCGTACCCATTAACGAAAAACTCATCCCGTAGCCCGAACCTGTTCGGGTAGTGGGTACCCATTAACAAAAATTATATAATTAAAAACTTATAACGTTATATTTATATACTTATATTTTTATGGATAGGACTACGTGCTCAAATAACACTACGTCATCTTTGAATAAGCAAGGTTTAAAAAATAAATATTTTGTATGTCTCTTTTTTAGAGTTATTGGTCAATAACGTTATGTGGAATTAATCTTAATGTTTGCTTTCAGTTGAAGAAAAATTTCAAACATGATGATGAATTTACTTAAAAATTATAATTTAAACTCAATTTTAATTTATTTTCTCCTTAGCTTTAGACATATTGCCCATTAGCAATTTTATTATTTTATTGAAGGGGCAACGGGCCTATACACCTAAAAAGTAATTTTATAAATATATATTAATTAAAATAAAATTGAAACTATTTTTTTATTAAAAATATAAAAATATTAAACTATATTTGATATTAAAAATGATATTTCTATGTACCAAAATAATATTTAGTTACTCTATGGAAAAATCACCAAAAATTCATTTAATATTCATTTACATGATTTGAATAAGTTGTACATAATTTTAAATTAAATACTAACACAAAATTTTTAACATTAAAAATAATTATTTACATATATCAAATAGTAACTGTACATACAATTATCAATAGCATCTCCTACTTAGAAATTCATGATATGTTAATAAATATGCAACATGTAACTTATCCACGACATTTATATGTATAAAATAATGGGAAAATAACACTTTGCTCTCCTTTACTTTGCCAACTTTACAATAGATCACTCTGTTTACCCCCTCCTATGTCGACCAATTTGCATTTTGGGTCCTTTCGTTCCAAGTATCGTCATCTTAATATTAAATTTGTACACATCTGCGCACCAATGAAGAGAGATATCGGAGGGAGGAGACGAAGAGATGATCATGGAGGTTAATTGGGGAGCTACAGTATATATATTCATATTCTCAATTAAAAACACTTAGAAAGCTAATACATGGTTATAGGAGCTAACATGGTGAACTGAATTCGAATCAATTAACGTTTAGAAGACAATAGTTGGAACAGAGGGACCTAAATGACAAAGTGGTCTAAGTAGGAGGGGGTAAAAAGAACGATTTATGGTGTATGAAACTATTTGTTAAGTTGAAAAAGCAGAGGGGTCAAAAGTGCTATTTTCTGTAAAACAACCAATCAAATTCACTAAAATTAAATCAGCATCTCAATAATCAATAAGAATTTTATTGATGGTAAAAGGTATAACGATTGGTGTAATTTATCTTAATAATAATAATTTTGTTTCATATTATTTGTTATTTCTTCTGAAATTTAGAATTATATATCATATGGAGGTTGGACCAACCGTTATGAAGATTGGTGTAATTTATCTTAACAGTAATAATTTTGTTTCATACTATTTGTTATTTCTTCTAAAATTTAGAATTATATATCATATGGAGGTTGGACCGGCCGTTATGATGATTAGTGTAATTTATCTTAACAGTAATAATTTTGTTTCATACTATTTGTTATTCTTCTAAAATTTAGAATTATATATCATATTCATATGGAGGTTGGACCCGCCGACGAGCGGGCAAAATACTAGTCTTATTATAGGTTTGAAAGAGTAAACAACTTTAAGAAATAAAATTTTATCCAGCCAACAGACTAGGTAGAAAGCTAGTTTCTATCTCGATACTTTCTAGGAGTAGACATCTATGCCAAACAAAAATAATAAAGTGGGTAAACTGCAACCACCGTAAATTCAAGTGACATACTGTACTATTTTCTCTCACAACACAATCAGGTTAACCGAGGCGGCAAATCCCTGCCAAAACTCTTATTTCTTAGTTAGCTCTTTTGCACATTGGGGGAAAGTTTCTCTGCAACTGTAAGAGCGCTTACGTCGATCCCAACTCCGACGAATATAGCTATTCAATCTCTATATGTCTTTTTGCCCTTTTATTCCTCTTTAACCTAGTTCAAACGCATCTACCTTCTCGAATCGGTGCTAAAAATCACTGTTGTTGTTTCTTCTTCTGATTTTCGTTAACAGACCATTACAAGAGGAAAGAAGAACGGTGATAATGTGGGGGATCGTTAGACAAAGTCTTTGCCGCCATGGCTCCTCGGCTTTGGTATATGTTTTTACACTTTTAGACGATATTAAAGGAATCGGCTGCATCTGGAGTTTCTAGGTTTTTCTTTTGATCTCTTTTTTTTTTTTTTTTTTATGTAAATACTCATTGTTTGCGTTTGATCGGATCAGTCTGTGCAAGGAACTCGCCCTGGGATTCACATGTTAAGGAGTCTCTCCACCTCTGTTAAAGAGGTAACCAAATTTCTGATCGGAATTCAGTTTTTGTTATGTGGACATTTGACAGTTCTCAACTGTACTCTGCGCTTCGTTGTATTTGCAAATTAGCTGTTGTGATGATTGTCTCCTTGTACCTATCTTTTTCATTTGATCCGTACGAGTATGGATGTCAGCCAGGGTTAATTTTTATGCTTTCCGGATCTCTTTGCTTTCATATAAAAAGCTCTCTTCTCTTTGAATTCCGAACGAACAATAGATGATGATATGTCTCGACTCTGTTCCTCTGGATCCTGAAACCTTGATATTTTTTAGACCACTTAAGTGAACACTTAAATGCTAATGTGATTTATTTTATTTTAATGAGCTATAGGGATTGCTTTAAGCTTTTACTCGATGTATCATGGTTGGCGTAGTCTTTAGTTCCCTGCTAAGTATACCCATGAATGCTTTCGCTCCTTTCCAAAACCATGCCACTTCTGGCAGATTGGGTTCCCTTTTAAGGTTTCTCAGTTTTCTGTTAACCTTTTCAGATGAATGTAAGAGAAGCTCTCAATTCTGCCATTGATGAAGAAATGTCTGCAGATCCAAAAGTCTTTTTGATGGGAGAGGAGGTACATAACACCTGAAAGGCATGGCTCGTTAAAATTTACAGTCCGACTACAATTTCTTCCATATTTATACTATTTTTTTTTATGTAGGTTGGAGAATATCAAGGTGCATATAAGGTTAGACTTTTTATTTCTATAACAAAGTTATAGTTTTAGTCTTATATTCTTCAATAGAGTCTAGTATACTGATATTCTTCCTCCATTACTTATCAGTTAACCATTAATTGATTATCAGATTTCTAAAGGTCTCTTGGAGAAGTATGGTCCTGATAGAGTCCTTGATACTCCAATTACCGAGGTAGTTCATTGTACCTCTGTAGAGATATTAAATTGCTGTTTATTTACTAGGTATTTTTTTGGCATTCTGATGCAAAAGTTTGCTTTATGGAACTCTCTTGTATCTCCTTTTTGATAGTGGACATCTTTACTCACTCCATTCTTTGAATTTAGGCTGGCTTTACTGGTATTGGAGTCGGTGCAGCTTATCATGGGCTTAAGCCTATTGTCGAATTCATGACATTCAACTTCGCCATGCAGGTAAAAGTATATGTTTTGTTGTTTGTTATAGGATCTCTTTATTGTTTAGTGTAAATAATGTGCTACGCTCTTCTCTGATTACCATCAAAGAACTATTAAATTGATTGATACATCGTATATTTTGTGCTGTGACTTGGAATTTATTCACTTCACTAGATTTTTTTAATAAATGCTGGCTCTTGTCACTTGATTGGAATCATGGTGTTATTCTTGGAGTTTGACTTTCTTCCAATATTTTTTCAGGCTATTGATCACATCATTAATTCTGCTGCAAAATCAAACTACATGTCTGCTGGTCAGATTTCTGTACCTATAGTCTTCAGGGGACCAAATGGTGCGGCTGCTGGAGTCGGTGCCCAGCATTCACATGTAATCTACTAATCCCAACATTTTTTGATTGGTGGTTCACTGGTTCTTATTTTCTGGCCTTTTAATCTAAACCACTGATTTATTTAAGTCACCACCCATATATGTAGTGATCATATGTAGTTTATGAATCTGTGTGATCTCAGCTGGAAAATTAATTAGTAGAGCATTCCTTTTTTTTTTTATGAATAATTAGTGGTTATATTTCATCAAAAAACATGAAGGGCATACAAGCTATGACTAGCTACTCAACACCAAAAACACCTACTCAAACAAGTCAATCAACTCACAGCTAATTACAAATTCAACTCCTCCCGGATCTCCCTACCATTCTTATGACAACTTGCAAAGAGACTAAGGTCCTGTCTAATCCTCCCACATAGGCCTAGCTCATCAATCTTTGTCTTTGCAAAAACTCTTCGGCACCTCTCACGCCAAAGTTCACTGATCACAGCACACCATCCTAGCTTCTTAGCGTTGCTTTTTGAGCTGGAATCACCCCACCTAGTTGTCACCATGTCCACCATATTGTCCCAAGATAATGCTGCCAGCCCTGGGAAGAAGTTCTGCAAACAGTTCACAGCAAAGGTACAGCTGACAAACAGATGGTCTCTGCTTTCAACACTCAGATTGCACAATGTGCAGGTCACGTCCACACCTGGGTTCCACTTGATCACCTTATCAAACGTAGATATACGATCTTTTAAAATAGTCCAGAGGAGTAGACTGTTTCTTGGAATTGAATATCCTGTCCAAAGCAAGGAACTCCAACTGACCAGAGGATTTTTGTTCCTGATTGACTCCCAAACCACAGAAACCTTGTATTTTGGCATATACTGTCCATCCCACATTATATCACCCCCAGCATCAAAAGTGATGTGTCTCCTGGCTTCTTCTCTGAGTTTCATAACCTCACCCCAATGCCACGACCCTGTAGAACTGTTAAAGCTCCAAATATCACAGCCCTTCACTCTGTAAGCAAACACCCAGGCTACCCACAGGGAGCCGCTCTGAGTTAGGATGTCCCAAAAATGTCTCATGACATGAGCAGAGTTCCAGCTACACAACTCCTTGAAACCCAGACCCCCCTCAGAACGTGGGAATGCCATATGGTACCAAGCAACTTTCACTCTCTGCCCTTCCTTCTTACCCCACAAGAACCTAGCACAAATGCTTTCAACCTCTTTCAGAACTGCCTTAGGAATAACAAACATGGATAACCAATATTGTAAAATTCCATGAACAACTGAATTAATCAACTGTACTCTTCCTGCATAGTTCAGACACTTAGCCTTCCAGTCTTTAACTCGACCTGTAATCTTGTCCACTAAGGTCCTGCAATCTGCTTTTGTAATCTTTCCTGCAGAAATAGGCATTCCCAGATATTTCATAGGCAACTCCCCCTTACGGAATCCAGAAACAACAACTAGCTCATCTTTGTCTTCTCTGCTCAGCCCAGCAAAGTATATATCAGTTTTGTCTGGGTTGAATCTTAGACCTGATAGAGCATGGATTTATCCAGGATGGACTTGACTTGGAGGATAGCTTCAGGAGAGCCTTTGTGAATACCAGCAGGTCATCGGCAAAACAAAGGTGAGTTACACCTACTTTCTTGCATTGAGGATGATACTGGAAATTCTTCTTCTGGACAGCTTCAACAAACAGGCAATCAAGGATTTGCATAGCTAGGACAAAAAGATAGGGTGAAATGGGGTCACCTTGCCTCAAGCCTCGTCCTCCACTGAAATATCCATAAAGGGATCCATTGAGATTTACTGAGAACTTGGAAGAATGAAAACAGGCCATGATCCATTGAATGAAGGTATTAGGGAAATTCATGGCCTGCAAGAAGCTATTCACAAAAGACCACTCGACCGAGTCAAAAGCCTTCATTAAGTCAATTTTAATAGCACATCTCAGAGAGGCCTTTTTGATCTTATACCTAGCAAGAATCTCATGAGTCAAGATAACATTCTCAGAGATCATCCTCCCTTTAATAAAAGCTGTCTGTGACCGACTAACTAAAACAGGCAGAACTTGGCTCAACCTATTAGCAAGGACCTTAGACAGTGCTTTGTAAATGATATTACAGCAGGAGATAGGCCTGTAATCTTTCATACTGGTTGCATTTGCCTTTTTAGGAATCAATGTGAGGATAGTAGAATTGATAGAGGGATGGATAGAACCTGAGTTGAAGAAGCTATTCATTGCAGAGTAAACATCCTCACTTATTGTGTCCCAACATCCTTTGTAAAATGCAGCTGTATAGCCATCAGGGCCTGGGGCTTTTTCAGAGGCCAAACTAAAGAGAGCAGCTTTCATTTCTTCTTGGTTACAGGAGCCTCCAGCATATCTGAATGGGTAGAGGATAACTTCTTGGTGACGATCCCTCCTAAATCTGCACAGTTGGTAGTAGAAGTACCAAGAAGATTTTCGTAAAAACGGACAGCAATTTCTGCCATCTCCTTGGGTTTATCAGTAAGAACACCGTGTTCATCCGCCAACTGCCTGATAGTGTTCTGAGTATTCCTTGCAGTAACATAGCGAGCAAAGAATCTACTGTTTCTATCACCCTCTTTAATCCAAAGAGCCTAGCTTTAAGTCTAAGGATGTTCTCTTCAGCTTTAACCAGGCTCTCCAAATCTTTTTCACAGTCTTTCATATTAACCATATTAGCTTGAGTTGGAGAGTCAAAGAGCTTAGTCTTGTACCTCAACAGCTCACCTCGCTTATCCTCCACCCTTTTTTGGATATTAGAATAGCAATCCTTATTCAAACTCTTTAAAGACCTTTTTAAAAATTGCAGTTTCTTTGAAAGGATGAAGAAAGGATCACCTCTTACTCTCCTTCTCAAGCATCCCTAGCAGGTCTTTGAACCTGGGTCATCCATCCAGCAAGTGTAAAATTTGAAAGGTTTGGGTGATCTCCTTTTGACCAATGCAAATCAACAGGGCATAATGATCAGACTCCTCAGCAGGGATAACAGTAACAGTGCTAGTCACAGCATTCCAACCAAGTTCACCATGAGTGTCTTTACGCTTCCAGCATAGGACTCAGGTTATTAGTCCAGGTGAAAAGTGCCTGAGAATGTGCTCAACAGATTACCTATCACAAGTCAACTAAATCATCCTTCTTAAAGGAAGATGGGTGTTGAGCTTCAGAGATTCAAATGGCATTAAATCTCCTACTATCATCCAAGGGGTGCTACCAGGAGAAATGCTCAACAGATTATCATACAGCTCCCTTCTTTTCCCATGTTCATTCGAAGCATAGACCACAGTTATCGTGTAAGGGACAACTCAACCACAAAGTGCACAAACTGAGAGTTTTCCATCAGTACTCTAATAGGGACATTCTTCTTCCATAAGAGCCAGATTTTCCCAAGGTCCCCCTCATAACAAAAAGCAGCTGACCAACCCAAAAATCTCTTATTATAAAGCAACTCTGTATTTTTCTTCCTTATTCGAGGCTCCAGAAGAGCAACTATGTCAATATTATTTTTGTGTATGTAAGTATTTACAGTATTTACCTTAGACTCCTTATTAAACCCTCGAATATTCCATATCCAGAGCTTGATCATTTCTTGTCTGCTGCCTGGTCTTCACTCCACCTAGCACTGCACCCTTACGTTTCTTACCCTTACTCCCTGGCATGAAATCACTGAGAGTAGGCTTTTCAGGAACCTGCAGAGCCTCATTGCCAGAGTCATCCTCACTCACATCAGAGCACAACATCTTAAAACCTGTCCTATGGACCTCAATTCCTTTTACAGGGCTATGAACCTCCAATCCCTCCGTTTCTAAAGAAACTTCAGGTGAGTTCACTTGGACTGGAGTACCCTCCGCTTCAGTCGAAGCCTCAGGTACTTTACCAGCCCCCCCTCCAGCCCCCGAGCCAGCAGGTTCTTCAGTAGACACCATCTCCCCTTCAGTAGAAGGTTTAACCATGTCTACCTCAGAAGCCACACTGACCGGATCAGCGACGGGCTGGGTTACCACTCGAGACCAACCTTTCCTCACTGGGGCCCTATACGTACGGTTCTGCGGGAATAAGATCTTCACACATCTAATCTCCCCACCTCCCACATGAACCTTCAATTCAGTTGCATCATTACGATTACCACCTCTCAGAACACACACACGAATCTGCGATCCTTCTCTAACAGACTTATGAACAGGTTTCCCATATTGACTCGCTAACCAGCTAATACCCTTGTTCGTGAGCAAGACTGGGGGACATCACAGAAAGTGATCCAAGAAGGCTTTTCTTGTGGGGAGAGATCGATAGGAACTATACCTCGACACCACTTCCTTAGGATCATAGGCTGATGATGAACATGCCAAGAGCGAGCCAATACCAAGTCGCGGGTTTCCAGAGACGGAAGTTCCATGAGTAAGAATCCCGGGGAAATCTGCGAGACAAAAATCGGATCTCCCAACCCCCAGAGGCGATTCACCAGAGACGTAATTACCTTGAGGGGAGGAGCAGTACCGACGAACTGAGCAACAATCGCACTCTCCAGCTTTTGCACTCCCAGATCGATCACATCTTCAGGGATCTGCAGAATCCCATCCACCACCGCTGCAGGGGCCTCTTCAACAAAACTTAGATCAGACTGCAAATCAGATGCAATCTGCGCCCAAGTTTTCGCCATTTCCTTTCATTTGCTGTTATTCTTTTTTTAAGCATCCCAAAGCCATGACAGCACACTGCTTACTAGCTTATGTTGGTCAAGTAGATTGCACTGTTTTAAGCATCACACTACCTACTAGCTTATATTGCTAAAGTCACTGTTGTAAGTATCACACCGCTCACTATTTGCTTGCTTATATTGCTAAAGAAGACGGCACCATCTTCGGTGGCACTCTCAGTTGGATAGTTTTTTATGGGGTTGTGCATTTGGATTTCTTTGCTTTGTACGATGAACCTGAAGCTATTTCCTGATGCAAGTTTGTTTCTTTGGAGAGTAACAATTTTGCTAAAATTCTTTGTTTAGTACCTGATTTTCAGATTGTCCTATTTCAATTTGTAGCCATACAGCTTTATAATTGGCTATGAAAATTAGCAGTTAACCTCTTATTATGAGGTCAGAATAAGGATGAGATATGCTGTAAAAATTGATATTGTGCTCGTTTGCAGTGTTATGCAGCGTGGTATGCTTCCTGTCCTGGTCTGAAGGTCCTTGCTCCGTATTCATCAGAAGATGCTCGCGGTCTTATGAAGGCTGCCATAAGAGACCCAGATCCAGTTGTCTTCCTGGAAAATGAGCTCTTGTGAGTATTCTATTATTCATGGGTCATGTGGTAGGCTTCTGTCGGTCTAATAGCTAACCATACTTTAAGTCGTCATCCTTAGTTATAATTTTCTCCTGTAGGTATGGGGAGTCTTTTCCGGTTTCACCAGAAGTTCTTGATTCTAGTTTCTGTCTTCCAATAGGAAAAGCTAAGGTGCACATCTTAACGATTTTTCCTTGTCCTCTCCTTTCTGTTTTGTTTTTCTTTGGGGAACATTTGTACAGCCTTGGTGTTTGGGGAATCATTAATTCTTTAATTGTACATGTTGATAGATTGAAAGAGAAGGCAAGGATGTAACCATCACTGCTTTCTCAAAGATGGTTGGTTATGCTCTCAAGGTAAGCTATTCTCTGTGGTATGGAGTATGTTAATCATCTAGATTCATGCATAGTGACTCCAAATGTCTATTATTTGGTCACTTTCTACTAACTAATCTTACGCACTACGTAGGCTGCTGATAATCTTGCAAAAGAAGGGATAAGTGCCGAGGTAATTAACTTGACGTATGCTCGTGCTCTTTCATTAGCTATAAATTTTTTCTGCTGCAGGGAACTAAGTATTATTTGGTATTAATACAGGTTATAAATCTTCGTTCTATTCGTCCGCTTGATCGATCCACAATCAACAACTCTGTCAGAAAAACTAACAGACTCGTTACTGTTGAAGAAGGATTCCCTCAGCATGGGGTTGGTGCTGAGATCTGGTAAACATCTCTAAGTCCCACCAGAAATAGCCTGCCAATCTGCCATCGCGAGGTCCATCCTGAGTTTGTTTCTTTTTGTTAACCCATTGTTATTCATACCTTGCTACAGTGCATCAGTTGTTGATGAGAGCTTTGAATATCTTGATGCACCCGTCGAGAGGATTGCCGGAGCAGACGTTCCCATGCCTTACGCTGCAAACCTAGAGAGAATAGCTGTCCCACAGGTTCATAATCCAAAAGCAATTTGATTTTCTACTATTATACGTACTCAAACGAGATTACAACCCACCCATTAAATGGCTCTGTTTGCTCACTTTGCAGGTCGAAGATATTGTCCGTGCCGCCAAGAGGACCTGCTACCGATCAGGTTCATTGGCTGCATCAGCATAGTTTTATGAATCCAAATTAGAACCTAGCTAATTTGGGAGTCGTGTGTTTTTATTTTTGGATCGAACTCGATTTCTATTTGTTTCTCAGTTTGTATGAGCCAACTTTGTCGGCAAAGATCACTCAGACTGGACGCTATTTGCTTAGCGTATCCGCTCCCTTTGTGGAAGGCAGTTGTAATTAAATTGCACCAACTGCTATAATAAAGAGTTTACTACACAAGTTAACGGATAGATCAGTAGAAGAAGGATCCATGTCGTTGAAATGAGGCTGAAATTGCTGCTGAGTGTAGCACGTCACAACGTATGCATCATTTGTAATAGTTGGTCATTCATCAATGTTTTTGGGTTTTATGACGAGTTGGTCATTCCGTCAAGTCTTCATCCATTTTTTTTTGTTAAGTGATGATATTAGCAATCCAACTCACTTTTTTGTTCATGTCACCCACTTCCATGTCACCCAATCATCCACCGCCGACGATCGAGATCCTCGTTAAAACTACAGCAATTGGGGTTGTTACTGAGAAGTGAAAACTAATTTGAAGTAATGCATGTTTATAAATCAGTTTGTATTGGTGCTTGGTTAGCCATTATGTGATTTCAAGTCTAATGTGTATAGTTGAAATTTTTGTAGGGTTTACACTCTGAGTGACAAAGGGAGGGAGAGAATGATCAGAAGGTGGAAGGTGGAGTAAAAAAAGCGAAGAGACTGTTTCAGACTCTCAGTTACCTAAATATTCAGTGCAGAGTGGGAAGCATTCAGAAATTGGATATCGTTTTTGGGCAGGTACGAAACAGCTCCACCTCCAACAACGACATCTCGTTTTGATTGTTCTTGGATCTTCCTCTTCTCTCGCCGTCGCCGATAAGGATCTGATTTTTGTATTGTATTTGGAAGAGATCTCTTGCGGAGGGGGAGATTTAGTTGAGCAGTTGCATAGAGAAAATAAAGGCGGAAATTATTCTTTTCATTTTGATGGAGACTTGACGGTATGACCAACTCATTACAGAACCCAATAGGTTAATGACCACTATGTTACAAACTCAATATGTTAGTGACCAAAATAGATAATAAGCCTACAGAAGATTGTGAAAGTTGAGTATGAATCAAATAGGGTCAAATACTTAAAACGTACCGAAACTATAGGCTGGGTTACAAACTCGCCCTAACACTTTAATCCGTTATAGAGTGGTCATATTACTATGATACGTGTTACAGATTAGTCCTAATGACGTTATCCATGTACGTACTTTTTCATTCATTTCGCCACATCACTGTTAGCATCTCATCAAAGAGGTCGTTTTCCGTGAGGAAACAAATTGCAGTGGAATTAAAATTCGGAAGAGATTCGATTGTTGGGGATGACCTTAATTCCTTATGGATTTTAATTTCTTGTTTTTTACTGTACTGTGACCATATGGTTTTCAAACAAAGGACCACCTAGCATTACTAAACTACCCTTCTTATCAATCCGAACAATCCCTACATTTTTTCTACATCTCATTTCATTTATGCTGCTGTTACACAAAATACTCAAAAAAAAAAAATGAAATTTTTTTATTCGACCAAACATCAATATTCAAATAACCCAACCTATAGTTTCAAAACTTTGTAAGCCGAATCAAATATAATGCCAAGTTAAATAATTTTGAGTATTTGAATTAAAAACAGGAAAGTTATTAGGGTCGGGGAAACAATTAACAGTTAAATTACCTTGATAATAATTTAATCTAATAAGATCATTTAACTGAAGATAATGGTGAATATTTTCCGGGGATTCGTACCGTCAATGGTGCATGCATTGGTGCGTCTTGTTTAATTTCCAAGAAAAAGGGTTGCATTTGTTGCATGGTTTCATCTCCTTCCTTCTTTTCACGGCCATCTAAAGCGCGTGGTTCTCAAATTTCACTGATCTCCTCCATTGTTTGTTTCGTATCCGTACAATACAGATACTCACCAATCCCCACGTCACATTTGTCATTGATTTCTTTCTCACACCATTTTTCTCGGAGAAAAAAAAAAAAAAGGGAGATCTCCTCCCCATGACCGTCCATTGATTTTCCTTTCCTTTCCTTCCCTTTCCTTTCCTTTCCTTTCCAACTCACTCATTCTGCTTTATACGTCGCTTCACTCTCCTCCTATCTATGTTATTTCCTTCCCTGCTAAGTTTTCACTCTCCTCTCCTCCTACTACTCTTTCAACCTTTTCTTCTCACTAGAATTTCATTTTCCTCTTTCGTCCATTCGTTTCATCTCCCTAAGTTGCTTTTCCTGAACCAAGAATGGCCACGCCGAGACACCACATTCAAGATCTCCGGAGGACAAGGTTTTCCATCGGAGACAAGGAAAATCCTCTTGCTGCCATGCTTGATCAAGCTGTCAAGTATCTATCTGCTGAACTCTACGCCAAGGACGTTCACTTTCTCATGGAACTCATTCAGGTTTGTTTTCTCTGTTTTGCTTTTTCTACTTGAAATTTTAGTACGGAACTAGGTTTCTTTTCAATAGTTCATGCGCTAATCTTGTTTGATATAATGGTAGAATGCGGAGGATAATGAGTACTCAGAGGGAGTTGATCCTTCGCTGGAGTTTGTCATAACCTCTAGGGACATCACCGGGACCGGTGCACCGGCGACGCTTCTTGTATTCAACAACGAGAAGGGGTTTTCTGCCAGGAATATTGAGTCAATTTGCAGTGTAGGAAATTCAACCAAGAAAGGCAACAGGAAACGCGGTTACATTGGGGAGAAAGGTGACGTCCTCTCTTTTCCCCATTTGTCATCTTGCTTCCTGCTTTGAAGTGAAAAAACGTATGACGACGAATGATTGCAGATACTATTTGCTGTGGAACTTATACTTTTCTGAAAGGGGGAATTTCTGATCCGTTAGTATCGTTTTGTTTGCAGGAATTGGGTTTAAGAGTGTGTTCTTGATCACATCTCGGCCTCACATATTTAGCAATGGATATCAGATTCGTTTCAATGAGAATCCCTGCCAACACTGCAAGCTTGGGTACATAGTTCCTGAGTGGGTTGATGATGACAAACCCTCCCTTTCAGATATTCAAAAGGTATACGGCTCTGGCTCCCCGCTGCCGACCACTACATTGGTCTTGCCTCTGAAGCCTGACAAGGTGAAACCTGTCAAGGAGCAGTTGTCTAGCATTCACCCTGAAATCTTGCTGTTCCTTTCGAAGATAAAGCACCTCTCTGTGAGGGAAGATAATACTGATCATAATCTTAACACTGTTTCCGAGATAGCAATTACCAAGGAAGTCAATTTTGTGAGCAGGAAGAACATGGATGCAGAGTCGTATACTCTCCATCTGTCAGCAGACAGCAGTAATGAAAATGATGGTCAATGCAGTTACTATGTGTGGAAGCAGAGGTTTCCGGTGAAACGGGAGTACAGAGTTGAAAGCAGAATAGACGTGGAAGAATGGCTGGTGACTCTAGCTTTCCCTAATGGAGAACGTCTTCACAAAGGAACACATTCACCTGGAATCTATGCGTTTCTTCCTACAGAAATGGTCACCAACTTTCCTTTTATCATTCAAGGAGATTTTATTCTGTCTTCGTCTAGGGAAGCGTTGCTGCTTGATAACATCTGGAATCGAGGGATTCTCGAATGTGTCCCATCTGCATTTGTTAATGCGTTAATATCTTTGGTGAAGACCATCGAAGGTGCTCCAGTTTCTAGTTTGCCTCCAATGTTCAAGTTCTTGCCAGTCAGTGCTTCTTCTTATCCACTCCTGAATACTGTGAGGGAATCTATTCGGTTGAAGTTAGGGGAGGAATGTATTGTGCCGAGTGAATCCTGCAATGAGCAGAAGTTCTTCCATAAGCCCAATGAAGTTGGCCGTCTTGTCCCTGATTTCTGGAATATCCTGAAGAAGGCGAGGATGCAAAGAGTAAAGCTTAACAATCTTTCATCCCACGGCTGTTATATACTGAACTCTGCATTTGACCTTGAGGTGTATAATGAGGTTCTGAATTTTTTGGGGGTGGGATTTGTCGCAGATGAATGGTACACAAGGTGCATTCAGAGCTCTAGTCTCTTGAAGCTGATCTCAGATGATCTATACGTAGAGGTACTCCTTTTCATTGCTGAGAATTGGACAACAAACCTGAAAAACGCAAACATGAGAGGTGTTCCGCTATTGAGACATGTTGGTGCTGATGGAAATGTGTCCATTTGCAGCATCAATGAATCCGCTTATAAAAAAAGTGGGAGGGTGTTGTGTCAATCTAGCGGATCTTCATATGCATCACTACTCATTGATTGGAATAAGGAGTTCTGGAACATATCTCCATATTTTTTCATCCCAGAAACCACTCAAGCTGCATTAAGATCTTTTGGGAAGAAGGAAATAATCACAGATTGGCTTAAATCTGGGGCTGGACTTGTTGATGTGAACATGCATGAATACTCAAAGTCGCTTATTGAGTATATAGGTACAGACCATGACCTTACAATTGCTTATGCTCACTTCTTGTATCGTTCCTACTCTGCCGATTTTCTGTCAGACAAGGAAGTTGACAGTCTGTGTCTTGCGATGCCACTCGTTGATAGCTATGGGAAAGTAATAAGATCACGGAAACAAGTCCTTATCCCTGGCGGTGAAAGTAAATGGTTGGAACTGATTGGTACGAATCCTTGGAGAGGAGAAGGTTTCATCGAGTTAGGAGAAGACTACTCACAGACAAGACGTTTTTGTGGAGAAACCTCAGGCGGGAAACTCTTCTTGGATTTTCTTAAAGCTCAAGTTAGAGCTTCAGATATTCCTTATTTATCTCCTCCTGATGCCGAGATTCCTACTGTCTCAGGACCACTTACGAAGAAGAATGCATTGCTTTTGTTAGATTGGATTCAGGATCTCAAATCCAAGGGAAGACCAATTCCGAAGAGGTTCCTTACATGCATAAGCAAGGGTTGTTGGTTAAAAGTTACGATGAACGGGTCTTCTGGCTATAAGCCACCTTCACATGCATTCATGCTTGCCCCGAAGAGGACAAACTCACAATGGGGGAGTATTTTACAGGATGGATCTGTGCTGGCGGATATTCCCTTAGTGGACCTCAGTTTTTACGGTGAAAGTATTGTTTCATACGAGGCGGCTCTCAAAGCAATTGGAGTGATGTTTGAGTATGACGAAGCTTGTAATTATATTGGCCGCCACCTCATGTCACATGTTGATTCCGCCACTTCGACGAGAAGCACTGTATTTTCAATACTTAACTTCATTAGATTCCTGAGGGAGAATGGTCTGTCCCCGGATACTTTTATTTCGAGTATAAAAGAAGGAAAGTGGATGCAGACGACATCCCAGTCTTACCGCTCTCCCCACGAGTGTGTTCTACGGAATCGGAAATGGGCAATTGCAGAGCAAATCAGTGAACCTCATTTCATCGATGATTCTTATTATGGGAAGGAGATCCTTTCTTTCGACAAAGAACTCCGGTTACTTGGTGTGAAAGTTGACTTCACGGGGAGTCACGAGCTTATGGTCCAACACCTGAAATCAAGTGCCTGCTTGTCTGGTCTGACAAAAGAAGCTCTTTTGCTGATTTTGCAATGCGTTCGTTATTCTAAGTCTGCTACCACTACCAGAGTTGTCACGATTGTACAAAATGCTAAATGTCTGAAGACTAGTTCTGGTTACACCTGTCCGGGTGAAAGTTTCTTGTGTGATACTGAATGGGGCTGCCTTCTGCGAGTTTTCCGATGTTCCCCAATCATTGAAAATGAATTCTATGGGAATGATGAAATCATATCCTACAAGGAAGAGCTGAGAAAACTTGGAGTGAAGGTAGATCATGTGGATGCCATCCAAGCTTTTCTTAGCACTTTTAAGCAGCAGGTGTTTGTGTCAAAGATCACGAAGGAACATGTTCTTTCTTTTCTCTCATGCTACAGACGGTTGAAGGATCTTGATAAACCTATTCGTGATATCAGAAAATGCATTCGCTCAGAGAAGTGGCTACGGACAAGGCTGGGTGATTATAGATCTCCAAATGATTGCATTCTATTTGGTCCGGACTGGAAATATCTCCGTGCAATTACTTGCCTCCCTTTCCTTGATGATAGTGGCAATGGCTACGGAATGGGCATTCACGAGTATGCAGCTGAGCTAAAGACGATGGGAATGGTTTCTGGACTGGAAGATGGGGCTAAATTCGTGCCTGCTTGTCTTTGCTTCCCTGATGATGCATCCACCATTAGTTCCACAAGCGTCCAGTCACTGTTGGAATGCATCAGGATTCTACTGGATCAGAAAGATTATTCATTTCCGGAATCTTTTACTAACAAGGTCTCTGGAAAATGGTTAAAAACTTCTTTTGGTTACAGGGCTCCAAAGGATTGCTGCTTGTTTAATTCCAGTTGGGGGACAGATTTGAAGAATACTGATGGACCTTTCATTGACGAATCCTTTTATGGTCCTAAAATTTCATCGTATGAGAAAGAGCTGAATAAGATAGGAGTTCGCATTGATGCCACTGAGGTATGCAAGCTACTTTCCAGCCAACTTGATAGGCACTCGGAACTAAATACCATAATTCGAATATATGATTTCTTGAGAGTAAACAAATGGAAGGCGGAAGAAGAATCGACGGGCAAGATTTGGTTTCCCGATGGCAGTATCTCCGGGGAGTGGGTAAATCCAGGAGATTGCGTTTTACGTGATAGAGACGATCTCTTTGGTTCTCAGTTGTACGTTTTGGAGAAACATTACGGCAGCAAATTGCTGGCCTTCTTTCAGGAAGCATTTGATGTTCGAAACAGTCCAACGCTTACTCATTACTGCGAGCTTTGGAAGGAATGGGAAAAATCACGTCACCGTTTGTCTGCTTCCCAGTGTTGCGCATTCTGGAAGTTTTTTGTGAGGACCAAAAGTGCACGTACTGAAGAAATCCTGGCTGGACAGATGTTGAAGCTCCCTGCTGTTTCAGGGTCTGGCGAAATTGTCATGTGCGACAAACGGGACGTTTTCATAGCTGACGATCTCGTTTTGAAGCACTGCTTTTCAGAGTATCCAATATTTGTTTGGTATCCTCAACCAAGTCTGCCTTATCTATCCCGGACTAAGTTGCTGGAAGTTTACAGAGGAATCGGAGTTCGTGGGATATCTGAGTCGGTGCAGAAAGAAGAGAACTCATTAGAAGGCGGGAATCAGGTGTTGGAACAGGTGAAACCGGAGAAGATATTCATGGGGAAAGAGCTAGCTAAGATAATACTGGGGTTTCTAGCTGAACCATGTCTTGAAATGGAAGCAAGTCAAAGGCAGGAAAAAGTGAAGGCCCTCCTTAAACTGACAGTCTTTGAGACGCTGGAGCCAATAACCGTAACATACAGCCTGACCCTGTCTTCTCCTGGTGAAGCCATAAGAGTGAAGGCAACACAAATGATCCGGTGGGACAGGGACGAGTCTAAGTTTTATGCACAGAAGCTGGAGAGGGACAGTGGGAGCAGAAGTGTGACTGAATTGGAATATGCTTGCCGTTTCTCTGAAGTAATAGCTAAGGGTGTGTTGTGGGAGAAAGAGGATAATGTTACTATAGCTGCACTCTCCGGTATAATCAGACTGGCTTTTCTGCTGAATTTTGATGAAGCAGCCGTTGATTTCCTGATGAAGGCCAATAATCTTCAGATCTTCCTGGAAGACGAGGAGTTCCTCTCTAAGGCATTTCCTTCCAGTTAGGTGCATGCATCGTTATCCTTGTAAGTTGGAAGATTATTGACTTTATCTCTTTCATTTGTGTTGCTTAATTGGAGACATTATGTGAAAATTAAATGCTTCTTTTCTCTGTCAATGTGTATGCAGCGGAAGCAGTGAGATGCGGCCAGGCAAGAATAGTAAAGTTGGAACCTCTTATTGTGCTTATACGTGCACCAGTATCAGTTTTCCTTACTTTGTTGACTTGATGATAATGTTGTGACAAACTTGATCTGTGGATTGTTTAGTTTGATGATAATATTGTGACAAAACTTAATATGTGGGTTGTTTAGTTGAATCAGATTGACTGAATGTCTGATATGCAAACATGAATAGGTTAAAGTTTGTAACTTTGTGTTTCAGATAATGAAATTCGAAATCGGGATCAGATTGACTGGATGGATATGATAATGCACAATTGAATTAGTTAGAGTATGTTACTGTGTAAGGAAATTCGAAACTGAGGTGCAGTTGAGAGCTGATCTTGTTGTGTGGATTGTTCAGTCAATCAGATTGATCAGTTCAAGTCCTGTTACTGTAAGTTTGACAGAACAAACTAGGAAATGGAGGCTGTAGTTAGCAATTGATGTTGATCTTGATAAGGTAGATTGTTGATTCAGTCGGATCAGTTCAAATTTGTGACTTTGAGTTCACACTTGATATTATTAGAATTGGGTTTTCCTTATTTGAAAAAAGAATTGGATCTTCTCTAGTAACCATCCTCCCTTGAATCATAAGCCAAACCTCATGAGACATGTGCTTTCGAATACTAGGACTCTGCCCAGACTAGCTTATACCACTACTTTGTTGTTGTAATTGCTGTCTGAGAACCGAATCTGATTCATAGGACTGCTTTGTTCCTCCATCACAACACAAGATACCATCAATCACCACTTTAGTAACTAGATGAATCTCCCACAGTGATTAAAACACCAGGAGATAACAATGAATGATGCCAAGAGATGATAATCAAGCATTTGTGATTCCTACTCCATCTCCAACTGCTACAATAGGATAGGACAAGAAAAAGTTGCCAGCTTTCTTGCTGTTTCACAATCACAATACTTTAGATACTGTCATTAGCACCATAGAATACACATCACATGAAACATCTTCGCTTCGGACCAAGAACCTAGTGCTCACAACAGCAGGACTCAATATTCAACTTAATACCACTCTTACAGAACAACCATATTTTCCTCTTACAAAACAATCAACTCTAGTTAGGGGTCGTTTGGATGTGAATGTGTTTCACGAAATTGGGGTGAAAAGACACTTGAGTCAAATTATTCCCTAACCTCTCTGCCAAATCTAAGCTACTTTCTTCCTCAGTACATGGAAAATAAAGGAAAGAGAAGATATATGGAAAATAAAAAAGGAGGAGGTGGGCTACGTAGGTTGTGAAATAGGGTTTCAAATAACCTAACATTTTAATTCAACTCCAATAACACCCTTAACTATTTTGTTATATTAGTTTAAAATTAACAATGATGTGTATAATTGATTGGGATCTACTACCATTAGGACACCCCCTTAGTGTCCTCATATTAGGACACCCCTTATAACCATAGGATTAGAAGGTAGATCTAATGGCCTAAATTAATCTGGACAAAATAGTAATTTGAAACTCCTATATATTCTAAATCATATTAGGGTTTCACAAACCCTAATTCTATTTTACATCTCTCCCTTCAAAGCTCCTGCCGTCGTGCTCTCCTCCCGCCGCCGCCGCCAGCCACTCCACCGCCGCCACCACTCGCCGCCGCCAGCCCCACACCAGATCTGCCGCCAGCCTCGCCACCATCATTAGATCTGCCGCCAACTTGTCGCCGCCGCCCATCCTCGACGTCGCCGCCAGCCCACACTAGATCTACCGCCAGTCTCGCCATCATTAGATCTTTCGCCAGCCTCGCCGCCGCCGCCAGCCCCACACCAGATCTGCCGCCAACCTCGACATCATTAGATCTGCCGACGTCCTTGCCGCCGCCGCCAGCCCCACACCACACCAGATCTGCCGCCAGCCATCTACATCTCTACCGCCAGCCTCGCCGCCGCCAGCCCCACACCAGATCTGCCGCCAGCCTCGACATCATTAGATCTGCCGACGTCCTTGCCGCCGCTAGCCCCACACCACACCAGATCTGCCGCCAGCCATCTACATCTCTGCCGCCTCAAACCCTCGCCAACTCTACTTTATTCGGTTTATAGATCTGGGCATCCTTTAATCCGTTCGGAGATCCGCCATCTAGATCCGACCATCTAGAACCAGCCATCTACATCTTTGCTTCTTAGTTTCTGGTCATTGGTTATTTGTAGTGTTCCATATAGTTAATTATGGAACATGTTTGTAGTGTTCCATATGGTTCATTGTGGAACAAGTATTCAATATTATTGTTCCATTTTCAATTTGATTCAAGGTTTTATGATTTTCTGTGTTCCGATTTGGTAATAAGGAACAAAATCGATAAAGTAACACGTTCCATCACTTTTGAAATGAAACACTGTTCCGGAACAATCAAATAGGAACTGTTCCGAAATGATAAAAGAGGAACAGTTCGAAACGATTTCCACAAAATAGCAACTTTAAAAGTGTTAGAAACTAATATAAAATAAAAACCACCGGAGATACACAACAAAAACCGGCGAGCATAGAGAAGAAGATGAAGAAGTAATTAAAAAAAGATAATTAATTTATCATAAATTAAATGGAGCAAAATAAGAGGTGTCCTAATGATTCAAGGTTTTATGATTTTCTGTGTTCCGATTTGGTAATAAGGAACAAAATCGATAAAGTAACACGTTCCATCACTTTTGAAATGAAACACTGTTCCGGAACAATCAAATAGGAACTGTTCCGAAATGATAAAAGAGGAACCGTTCGAAACGATTTCCACAAAATAGGAACTTTTAAAAGTGTTAGAAACTAATATAAATAAAAACCACGAGATACACACCAAAACCGGCGAGCATAGGCAGACGGAAAACAAAAAAACCGGCGAGCATAGAGAAGAAGATGAAGAAGTAATTAAAAAAAGATAATTAATTTATCATAAATTAAATGGAGCAAAAAAAGGAGCAGAAAAAGGAATAAAAATCAGTAATGTAACTGCAAATCCGAAAATTAATAAACAATAATTAAAAATCTGTAAAATAAATAAAATATTGAAATTACCCTTAAGTCCAATTAATATAGGCCTTCCGATCTTTAAGATTAAATCCTACGGCTCTAAGAGGTGTCCTCATATGAGGATACTTTGGGGTGTCCTAATGATAGGATTTCCCTAATTGATTGGTGGAGGTTGATTTTCTAAAAAATACTGCAATTGTTTGCCGTCACCACACCACAAAAGTTGCCATTCAATACCATATGCAAACCGTTAGTGCAATTCAATATGACATATCTTTTGTTGGTCATAAATCAATGTCCATCCAGTGCCATTTACTACATTTGATTGTTACCATCTTTTCCAACCACACTCAAGAGCATTCCTTTAATTTCTCCGTTCAAAAAACACACGTCCAATCCAAACACGGGTCGACATCCATAAAAACCTTTTTTTTAAGACTTGAAATACCTACAAAAAATCTATGAAAAACACCTTATCTTTGTTTTCGTTAATATCGACCTCTACTAAAAACCTACCCTTGGGGTCGACTCTTTTTAGCCCGACAATATATATATGGTCGAATCTTTTTGTATTCGTCCTCAAAATTACCTTCCAACATTGACTTTGTTTCCCACTTTGCTCAAAAACACTTTTTATAACTCAACTCCAATGCATTATTTTCCTTTAGATCAACAATTATCTATCTCACATCCTGATTAGTCAAAATATTTCACTTTAATTTCCCACAACCGATATATAATTGAATGGCAATTGAGTGGTTTAGGTCGTCTTTTGATTGGTTATGTGTTTAATTCTGATAATGTGTTTATGTCATCTTGCAGTCCATTTTCACATTTCTCAAGGTTTTTTTTGATTAGTTTTCAGGTCATGACATGATAGAGACCATAAATAAGAATCCATAAGTTCGAACGGTGATCAATTCAGAGTCCGGATGCTCAAGATATTGAAATTTGAACGAAAGGACACAACGCTGGCCACGCAAGCGGCGCGCATGGAGGCCACTTCGTGGGTCACCGCGCCAGGCGGCACTCGCGGCAAGGTTGGCCGCCGCATGGACACCGCCTGGCAGCAGCTTATAAATGCTTGATTTTCGGGTTTTTCATACACTTTTCGACCTAGGCTCGTCTCCATAGTGATTTTGACGAAGGGGAAACCTCTCCAAAGCCTGCACATCATCCCTAGGCACCCTTCACTCACTTCTAATCATCCCCAAACATCATCTACACCTTGGAAACATGATTCGAAGAAGAAAATGCCTCGGATTAAAGACTCATGACCTTGTTCTTCAGTTTAGGTTTTCTCTTTCCTTCTTCTCTCATGTGTAACTGAACCATCATGGGTTAGATTTTTGAAACCCTTAGGTTATTGACTTATATTGATTTGTTGCGTTTTGTTAGATGAAGATGAACTTTTGTTGTTAATGCAATTGCATAGGTTTTCCTTGTTCTTCATGTGTTTTTGCCATGTTTGAGTGCTATGCTTGATTCTGGCTTTGATGCTTGACTTTATTTGTCCTGAGAGGTTTATTATGTCATAGAGCTTAAGATTATTCGTTTGATTCTTCGTTACACTCGAGAGAGGGACGAGAGTTAGGTTCGCTTTGGGTGTAAATTTAGTGAGGCATTTTATCGAATACCTAGCGTGCGTCTTACATTTGGTCAATTAGTGATGAGGGTCCTATTGGTTGGTGTTTGGCCTATCCTAAGGTCTCATTGGAGTTTTAGGACCCGTGTTTGGTCTGTCTATTCGTTTAAATGCATAGATACGAGTTTTGTTCATCCTAGATTCACCAACTTAGTCAATTGTCATGATCCTTAGGGGGAAACTTATCTACGCCCTTCCATTCTCATCCTCCCTCGTCTTAATTGTTTTTTTACATTGTCTTGGTTGAATCCACCTATTTCCATACTCTTTGAGCCAGTGCTTGAGTTTTGTATTGTTATAGCTTGAGCCAGTCTTGACTTGTATTTGTGAAATGTTGATTGTGAAGCATCCTACCCCCCATTGAGCAAACTCTCTCTACGAGAGTAAGCCGAACGAAGGGACCCTGCGAGAATACGACCCTAGCTAAAAGTTAGGTATCTTTGTTGAAGGAGGTTTTCCTCCCGATCACATCCCTATTAGGATTCAATCGAAACCTTTCAAGGAAAGTATTTGCTATCCACTTTGAGGTTCCTAGTTTATTACGAAGTAGGCGAGGACAACTGTGGGGCTTGCCAACGGTCTTCAGCATTAAAGCTTCTTTCTTCCCATGCCAACTTGCGTACACTCACCATCCACACTTTTCTGGACAAATAGCCTCCATTTTTGTGTTATAACTTTTCTTCTAAATAATATTATCGCCGATAGAAATTGAATGATTGACGATGATTTCTTTGAACTTATGAGCACTTTGAAATTTCATACCCGAAACCAATTGTATGTTTTCGTAATCACCCTTACCTTTATGGAATGGTTATTGATCTATACGGTGGATAGAGTCTTCATCAGACAGATTGGGAGCAATGTGTTCAAAATATGAAGATTTCCTGTGAATAGAGGCCAGAGAATGCAGATCAATCTCGAGATTGTGGTAAAGGTGAGCATATTCCCCATCTACATATACATTTTTATCAACCCGATCAGGCCTAATCATATTTGTCTGGTCATTTTCTTCATCAAAGTCGTAAAACACGTTGCATTCCTTTCTTTTCTTCAAGATTGAACCAATAATGTTTACATGGTCGTCATTATCTGAATTCATGTTCACAAATTCGCTTGCGACTGAATTTTCACGATCTATATCATTCTCATCGTCATCACTAGCTTCATCATCACCGTCAGCTCCGTTTTCATTGTCTCTCACCATGTCTATAGATTTTGTTGCTTCTAAAAATATGTGAATTTCACCTTTTGCAGAATCAACTAGCAATCTGTACACCACATCGACATCTGATAAAATTTCATGCAATCCAAATGCCATGCTCTCTCCTGGTGTCAGCTACCAAATCTTCTCTACCGATTTGTACTTCAAAACTTCTTTTGCAATACCATCTCAAAAAAGGAATAGTGACCATCACTTACAAGTGCCGTATCTATAACCCCTCCAACATATTGTGGATCCTCTCTTGTTATATCCATAAATCCACCATAATTAATAATTAATAATTAATTCAACTTTATCATTCATCTAAAATTATAGTAAACACCCTATATACATACATTCGACATATAATAAGGTTATGTTGTTTATTCTAAAACAAAAAAAAGTGTATTATGCATCCTTTCTGAAAAAGCACCTGGCCCTGATGGCTTTAGTGTGTCTTTCTTCAAGGTATGTTGGTCCATAGTTAAGGAAGATGTGATAGCTGCTGTTTCTTATTTCTTCTATTCAGGCATAATGCCTAGTTTTGTGAATTCAGTGTATCTTGCCTTGGTTCATAAGAAACTGAATGCTAGTGAGATGAAAGAATTCAGACCCATATAGTGTTGAAATGTGGTGTATAAAATTGCATTTAAGGTCCTTGCAAAAAGATTAAGTCAAGTCTTGCCTTCTATAATTGGTTTAGACCAATCTTCCTTTGTTAGAGGGAGGTTAATTGGGGATAATGTTCTCTTGGCAGATGAGTTATTAAGGACCTACACTAAGAAGCAAATTACTCCTAGGTGTGCTTTGAAGATTGATCTAATGAAAGCATTTGATTCAGTTGAATGAGACTTCATTCTAAATGCTCTTACTGCTTTTGGTTTTCCCTCATTATTCACTCACTGGATCAAAGCTTGTTTTGGCTCCATGATGCTTTCTGTGAGTTTTAATGGAGTGTTGAAAGGATACTTCCATGCTAAGAGGGGGTTTGGATAGGGAGATCCTATCTCTCCCTATCTATTTGTTATATCTATGGAGGTCCTAGCAGGCTTATTTGCTAGAGCTAGCAACAAGGGGACCTTTCATTTCCATCCTCAATGTAAAGGTACTAGATTAACACATTTGTGCATTGCTGATGATTTGATTGTGTTTGCCAAGGCTACTAGGCCTGCTATTGAGGGTGTGATTTCAGTTTTGAATGAATTCAAAGAATGTTCTGGACTTCAGTTCAATCCGGACAAAAGTGAATTCTATCTAGTAGGGGTTGAGCCTAATGATGCAAATGAGATATATGCTGCTTCAGGTATGTCCCAAGAGAGCTTACCTTTTCGTTATCTTGGGGTACCATTGTGCTCTGGTAAGTTGAAGAGGAGTGATTGCAGGGTTTTAGTTAACAAAATTACTGCCAGAATATCAGAATGGACAGCCAGGTGTTTATCATATGCTGGTAGAATTCAGCTAATTCGTTCTGTCATTTATGGGGTGCTGCAATACTGGATGATGATTTTTGTTTTACCCAAGTATGTGCTAAAGGAGGTGGAGATGACTTGTAATCGCTTCACATGGAGTAAGCAACCTGGAGAGAGAGCTAAGGTAGCTTGGCAGTTCATTGAACTTAAGGATCTACATAGCTGGAATTAATGCAGCTAATGCATTGAGACATATCTGGGCTCTCCTAACTAGGGGGTTCTTTATGGATTGCTTGGATATATAAATACATAATTAAGCTCAGTGGCGGAGGCAGCTCATGGGAAGGGGGGTCATCTGACACCCCTGGGAAAAAAATTGCACCAAAAACCCAACTTCCCTGCTTCCACAAAGATTTGAACACCTGACATCCAGACCCATTAATTACCAACTAACAGCTTTACCACTCAGCTAACACCAACTTATTGTATACACGTGTCAAACAATATATGTGTAGCATTTTAGAGAAATAAACAACAATACCCCTAAATTGGTATTCCGACGTTTCACTTGCTTTTTCTTTCCCAAATACCCAAACAGATGCGATTTCAAAATAAAAACAGCCTCTGCAACTCTATAATTGCAAACAACTATTTCAATAAAACTGAAACTTACATTTTACATTAGCGAATTTGGATTACCAAGTTCAAGTAGCCAACAACTATTCTCATGTTGAGAGAGAAAGAGAGAGAGAGGGTGAGGGGTCGGGTTGTTCCGGTGAGTGTTTTGGGTTTGGTCTTGGATCGGCAGAAACGTAGTCTTCATATTAGGGATGTTTTGGCAGTCTTTGAACCTTCGAATCGTTTTGCATCGACGGATTTCAGGTTGGTGGTATCCAAAGGGATTCTGTCACATTATGTTTTCATGGATGTGGAGGAGTTGATTTGGTTTAAAAGCGTTTTGGAAGTGGCGGCGTCTAACCGATGGGAGCTCCCTCAGAGATGTTGTTTCACAGGGAAAAGAAGAGAAATCAGTTTGTGTTGTGGGAAGAGTAAAGGAGTTCGTTTCCTCAATGTGGCGGAGAGATGTATTAATGGTCGACAGTTTTTCGTTAATATTCCGGGGGAAGTTAATAAGGAAGGTTGGCCGGAGTTGCTGCAAGTTTTGAGTCGTCTAGCTGAGGAATTGGTGCCGGCTCCACCTGAGGTTAGGAGAGAGAAGAGTTCCTTCGTTGACAAGGTGAGGGGCGGGCAATTGGTCGTTGAGGGTAGCTGCTCAGTGTCGACGGAGGCGGAGGTGTTGGTAGATGAGGTGGGGGTGGAGGAGAGATTGGAGTACCTGAATAGATGTCTATGCTTTCGGTTCGTGAATGAGAATCCTTCTGGTGTGAATTGGAAGCTCTTTCGCAACTGGATGCATAGGAATTGGGGGATCCAAGCGGCTTCTAAAATTTGGAGCTTAGAGGATGATGTGTGGCTCTTAGAATGTGAGTCTCCCGAAGTAGTAAGGAGAGTTATCGCCTTGAACAAATGCAGGTTTGGATCCGTTCGGATCTTCTTGGACAATTGGACAGCTGGGGCGGGGAGGTCGTCTTGCCTTGAGGATCAGGGGCTGGAATGGGTTGTGGTGAAAGGAATTCCACTTCACCTCAGATCAGAGGACTTATTCCGAAGGATAGGAGAACTGTGCGGTGGGTTCGTTGAGTTTGACGTGCAGAGATGTGCCCTTAACTCTGTGCGTCTCAAGATTTTTTCTGCGTCGTCTATTCCTAATCAGGTGAGCATTCGTTTTAGGGACGTCTCCTTCTCGGTGAGAGTGGTGAAGGAATCTGGGAATCTGAATGTTGAAGGGGTTAGGGTGAAAAGCTCGACGTTGGCTGGGAAGGGTTCGACTGGGGGCGGAATACTAGCGACGGTTGACTGGAGACGAGCTCTGGAGAAAGGGAAATCTAAAGCATTCGAAATAGGCGAATCTTCGAGAGGCGAAGGTAGAGCTCGGAATTCTCAGGGGGTTTGGAGACCTCGCGGTTTTAAGGTTAGGATGGGGTCAGAGTTTTCTCCGGCGGATATAGATTCGGGCAAGGCGAGGAAGGAGATTGGGATGAAGGACTTCGAGTTTCGCCGGAGGAAGACAACGGCCGACGAAAGGGTGTCGGAGGTTTCAACGATGGGACAGGAGGTTGTTTCTTTTTTCGTTGGGTCGTGTGAAGAGAGTAGAAAGGTGGAGTCAGAGAAGTTTCCTGATGTGACATTCTCTGGTTCTTTGGGAGATGTGAGCGACAGTTGGGAGGTTGATAAGAGGAAAGTGGGGATTTTTGCAGGTCTGCAATTGATAGAAGGAGTGGGGATGTGTGTGGTAACTAGTAGGGTTTCAAAGGCTCAAAAAGAAGAATTCTGCCGCCTCTTTTTTTATGGAGGGAGGCCAAAGTTGGGCCTGGCTCATGAGCCTTATTTTAATTGGGCCAAATTGATTAAAGAAGCAGGAGGCTGGTGGAATGGGTTTAAATCCAAGGGTTTGGTATTGAATTTAGGCTCCAATTATGATTTTTCTGTTGGGCTTGCTGAGTGTAAGTCATCTTTAGGAACAGAGGAGCTGCATGACGAAGCTGCTAGAGGGGAAATGACAGAGGATTTTTCAGAAGAAGATAAGATTTTAGATGCTGTGGGTAAAGTATCTCAGCTACTGGAGCTGAGTAAGGAGGGAGGCTCGGATAATATGTTGGATTCAGTCAAGTTAACTGCTAAGTCAGTATTGGGTCGGAGGAAGGGGTCTAAAGGAAAATCCTGGACAGAGAGAGAACTGGCTAACCTGGGAGCTTCGGCCGAGGTGTTGAACGAGGTTCGACGAGAAGGAAATGTACGGGTATGAATTATCCCATCCCTTTTGCTTTTGATGTTTAATCTCGTGAGTTGGAATGTTAGAGGTATGGGGTCTCCGGAGAAAAGATTTCAAATTAGGAATAGGTTACAGGATTGGAAACCCTCCATTGTTTGTTTCCAGGAGTCCAAACTGGATGAGTTTGATGTTTCTTGTGCGCGTAGTGTTGCTTTTGCATCTAGGGTGTTGTGGACAACTAAACAGTCAATAGGTTCGGCAGGTGGGATTATAACAATGTGGGATGCAGATCAGTTTGAGATTGAGGCGCAATGGATAGGCAGATTCTGTGTGGTTAACGTTTTTAGAAATGTCGAAGATTCATTTTGTTGGATGTTAGTAAATGTGTATGGTCCATGTTCTTGGTTGGAGAAACAGGCTTTCCTTTCTGAGTTGAGTGATATTCTGGAATGGTGGGCTTTACCGGTGTGTGTTGTGGGAGATTTCAATTTGATTAGGACTTATGAGGAGGCGATAGGGCTGCCGAGAGTGCAACGCGAGTTGGATTTGTTTAATGATTTTGTTGACGAGGAAGGACTGGTGGAACTTCCGTTGAGGGGAGCAGCCTTCACTTGGTCTAATTTTAGAGCGATTCCTTCCCTTTCGAGACTGGATAGGGTGCTTGTATCAGTGGAGTGGGAGGAATACTTTTTAGGTTGCTACCTTGAGGCAAAACCCAGATTTTGTTTTGATCATTGTCCTATAGTGTTGTGCGGGGGCTCGAGGACGGTCATCAAACGTCCTTGGCGGTTGGAGTTGATGTGGTTTACTCATGAGGAGTTCGGCTCTGTGGTGTCTAGTAGTTGGCAGAGTTCTTTGGTGGGGAGAAGCGGTCTCTTGGCGGCAGCCTTGAAGCTTAAGAGGCTCAAAGAATATTTGATTCAATGGAATAGGGAGGTTTTCAAAAGGGTGGAGGAGCAAATTGCTAGAGCTCTCGTTTTATTAGCGGAGTTTGATCGTAAAGAGGAGGTGGGTTCTTTGGATGAGGAGGGTAGATTAGATCGTTGCAGATTGAAGTGTTCTTTGACTCAGTTATGGAAACAAGAGTTTATCATGTGGAGGCAGAAATCTAGGGAAAAGTGGCTAAGAGACGGGGATAGGAACACCAAGTTCTTTCACAGAGTGGCTACTCATAATCGAAAAAGCAATTTTGTGGAAAGACTTTGGGTGGATGGGGTCGAGATAGTCGGTCACCTTGCCCTCTCTAGAGCCATTCCACCTTTCTTTGAACGTCTGTATACGGAGGACTGCAGGATTCGTCCGTTTCCCCTTGCAGTTAACTTCTTACAGATAACAAGAGAGGAGGGGGATGGGTTAGAGAGACAGTTTTCTGAAAAGGAAGTGTGGCATGTCATCAAGTTTTCTTCTGGGGATAAGGCGCCGGGTCCGGATGGTTTCCATATGGATTTTTACAAAAAATTTTGGGATTTGGTCAAAGGCGAGATTATGGATGGTTTAGAGGAGTTTCATAGAACGGGGAGTTTACCAAAGATGGTCGGGTGCACGTTCTTATGTCTTTTACCGAAGAAGGAGACGGTGAGTGATATTAAGGATTTTCGGCCAATTAGTTTGGTGAATGGCATTTACAAGATTCTCAGTAAAGTTCTTATGGAGAGACTGAAGTGTCCTTTGAAGGGCATAATCTCTAAATTTCAATGTGCCTTTGTGGGAGACAGACAGATTCTGGATGCAGTTTTGATCGCCAACGAGGCCATTGATTCGAGGGTGAGAAGTGGTAAGCCTGGTTTGGTGTTTAAACTCGATATTGAGAAAGCATATGACCACGTTAATTGGAATGCTCTCTTAACTGTTATGGTTAAGATGGGTTTCCCAGAACGTTGGCTTATGTGGATGAGATCTTGCATTTCGTCTCCTTTCTTCTCCGTTCTGGTTAACGAGGAAGCAGCAGGTTTTTTTGCGAGTTCGAGGGGTTGAGGCAGGGAGATTCGTTGTCCCCCTTCTTGTTCTTGATGGTGATGGAGGTGTTGTCTAGAATTTTATCCAAACTTCAAGAGGAGGGTTGGTTAAAAGGATTTTGCCTTAATGAAATTCATAGACGGGGGGAGGTGTCGCATATTCTCTTCGCTGACGATGCGATAGTTTTCTGTGATGCGGAGAAGGATCAAGTTCATACGTTGTTAGCGGCACTTATCTGTTTTGAGGCGATTACTGGTTTAAAGATTAATGTTCACAAGAGCTCTCTTTTTGTGGTGGGGGAAGTTAGGGAGGCGGAGGATCTTGCTAGCAGTTTTGGGTGTGCTCTCGGGTCTCTTCCGACGACATACTTGGGTCTCCCTCTTGGAGCTAAAGCAAAGAGCGAGGTTATTTGGGAGCCGGTGGTGGCGTCAGTGCGTAGAAGGTTGGAAGGATGGAAAGCTAGGATGCTGTCGTTTGGTGGAAGGGTGATACTCCTAAAGAGTGTACTTTCCAACCTCCCGTCTTATTACCTTTCCATTCTGAGGGCGCCTGCAACAGTCCTGGCAAAGATGAGGGTATTCAGAGACGTTTTCTTTGGGGAGGTTCGGAGGATATCAGAAGGCTTCATTTGGTGAATTGGAACTTGGTAAAAACGCCAATGAGCAAAGGAGGTTTGGGGGTTATGGATCTGATGTCTTTTAACAAAGCTTTGCTCGGGAAATGGGCGTGGCGATTTGCGCGTGAAAAGCAAGCTTGGTGGAGAGAGTTGATGATTATTAAATGTGGTGAGGGTCCTTCTGAGTGGCAACCGGTTTGGAATCTGTCAAATGCAGGGGTTTCGTTGTGGAATTGGATTGTCAAAGATAGCGTCCTGTTTTGGGATTTCGGTTTTGTCGATCCGGGAGGGGGTTGGGTGGCTTTTTGGGATGATATTTGGGTGAGAGGTGTGAGGATGAGAGAGTCTTTTCCGAGGGTGGCGGCTAGCGCCGTCAACCCCAACGCACTTTTATTTGAGTTTGTGCCTGACTGTTTCAGGGACAATTGGAGCTTGCCATTACAGGTGGAGTTGAGGAGTGGAGCGTTGGAGGAGTTTCACCGGTGTTTAAGGTTCTTGCGACAGCTTCCACAAGAAATGGTGTCGGAAGGACCGGCATCAGTGACATGGCCTTTGACGAGTTCATCAGAGTTCTCAGTTAAGTCCTTTAATTCTCAGATTCGCAAGGACAAATTTCCAGGACTTGATGACTTTCCAGTTGACATAATTTGGAACAAGGTGGTGCCGGTGAAGATTCAATGTTTTCTGTGGTTGTGTTATCACAATCGGATCTCGACCCTTGATGTTTTACAGTCAAGAGGTTTTTCACTTCCAAACAGGTGTGTGATGTGTGGTATCGACGAGGAGTCGAGTAGTCATTTATTCATGCATTGCACTTTTGTGGCGCCGATATGGAGCAAGATTAGTTCGAGACTTTCCTTCTTCGGGCCGTTCCCAGATAGGGTATCAGACTTGATTGCAAGCTGGAAAGGGCTGAACTGTCTCTCGACGTTTGCTATCATAAAAGGGGTAGTTCTGCATAGTTTATGCTGGCATATTTGGTTGGAAAGAAATGATGTCATTTTCAGGGATTTGTCGCCTTCGGAGTCCAGGGTGTTCTTCAGAACAATTGGTTCGTGTTGTGTCTGGCTCAAGGCTCTCGGGAGGATTTCTCAAATCGAGTTTGAGATGTGGATGCGTCAGCTTACGGCTATATGAAGATTGATCTAATTGATGTGGCCTGCTGTTCTGATGTTTTAGGGGTTCTGGGTTTGTTTTCGTCCATTGGGGGCTGGGAGTTCTTTTGGGGGCAGTAGCTTTTGGGGACGTTCCTGTTGGGATTTGAAGACAGCAGTTGTCTGGTTTTTTAGTTTTTGTACAGGGGCTGGATTTTTGTTACTCTCTCGCCATTTAATGGCTTTTTATATATATTTTATACCATTCATCAAAAAAAAAAAAAAAAAACTGAAACTTTTTTCTTCTCTTTCTTGCTTTCCATCTGATGCAATCGAATCTTTGTTGTCCGTCACTGTATTATTAGTGGCTGAACTCAATCCCTTGCATATTGAAGGTAGTTGTCGCCTGTCGAAAGAGGAAAATTCTAATCCTAAACTCTGAATATTCTTCAGAGGTAATACAGCTCAACTTCTATAGTTCTACTGACTATGATAATTATATATTTGTTGTTTGACCTGTTGTGTTCTTCTTTTTTATTTTAGTTTAAACATATAGATGGAGAAATACTATTCAAAGAAAGCAAAAACAACTCACAGAACTGTCGAAGAATCTAATTTGGATGCAAGCAAAGAACTTCCTGCTGTACCAACGTTGATGCCATCTCAATTACCTCAATCTTCGATAGCGATTCAAGCTGCAGAATTGCATCCAAGTAAGTCTCCCTCATTTGTTGTCAATGGAATTTAGCTACAAGCTGATCCAGGACTAAGACAAAGATTATCAAGTTTTCATCCTAACATACAAGACGAAATTAGGAGAGCTTATATTGAAAAAGGTCCTTGTCAACCTCGAGGCCATTCATTCCCTTTCAAAGATATTTGTGGGAATAATAAAAATCGCGACGTGGTTCGTTGTAATTGTAAACAAAATTTTTATATTATATGAACTTTATATTTACAGTTTATTAAGATAAATTTATTTTATTTTGTCAAGACATTAATCGACACCCCTAAATCAAAATCCTGGCTACGCCACTGATTAAGCTTATGGACTTCTGGAATCTGAGTTCAACGACTGGTTCGTGGATATGGAGGAAGTTGCTTAAGCATAGGGACAGGGCATCACCAATCTTCTCTGTTCATGCAGGAGTTGTTAAATGCAGTGGTAATGCTATGGAGAAGTTAATATTAAAGTTGTCTGGGAGCTCATTCGACAAAAAGCCTCTGTGGTAGATTGGTACAAATTGGTGTGGCTAGGAATGTCAATTCCACGTAATAGCTTCATTCTATGGCTGATTATGTTGGATAGAGTGACAACCAAGGAAATGATGGTTGCTTGGGGGTTGACTTTGGATATTAGCTGTGTGTTGTGTTCAGGAGGAATTGACAGCAAGAGTCATTTGTTCTGGGAGTGTTCATACTCTGCCCAAGTGTTGAAGAGTTGCTTTCCTCAAATATCTGATTTCACTGGCAAGGTGTACTAAGATTTGCTTCTGGCAACTTTACCTCTAATACCACCCGTAGCAAAATTTGGAGACTTGTTTGGGAGATGGTTACAAGCTATATTTGGAGAGAGAGGTGCTCTAGAATATATGGAACTTTACATACTTCGGCGCAGGACTTGATAGCTAACATTAAGAGGGAAATCCAATTTTTTATTCTTGGTAGAAAAAATGAGCATTGTTGATTAGCTTGTCTTTAGTAGTTTGTATATTTTCCTTTGGTTGCTAGATTGTACACCACTAAACTTTCCATTTTGATAAAAAAAAAGTGTATTAAAGTATAAGAATTATTCTAAAACATAAAACCCACTACGACAAACTTTTGCATTAGTTTATGTGAAAGTACCCATATTCAGTGAAAAATGACAAAGAAACAATCTACTTTTTGTGCTTCTAACATTATTGCAGAAACAACCAACATTAGTAAAAAAATATGAAAACTGAATTTACCTCTCAAAATCGAGAATAGCAACCACTGTCGAGTTGCGAATCATTTTGAAGGTATGTTATAGTTTCAGCTCATCTAGGTTAGGGTCTTTGGTTTTGCGTTTCCAATAAGGCTTTAATGTTAGATTATTATGATTATTTAATGTTAGGTTATTTCTCGATTAATTTAAAGGTTTTATTTTGTTGAGTTTAATATTATATTATTATTAATGACATGACACTTAATAATATATCTGCACTATCCTAGTCACAAAGGAGAAGGAAACATCGTTCAATGAGCAGTTAATGGATTTGATGGAAAATAAAAAAATTAGGATAGATTTGGTATTTTTATAATTATGAGATAGATTTGGGGGATTAATATAATAGTTCAGGCCCTTGTTATGAAATTATCACAAAATTTTCTAATAGGTACAAAATGAAAATGTAACTTTGATATAGCCAGGTAATAATGACTTCTAGAAGATGGTCAATATGTAAGTAAGACATGGTTAAAATGTGTTCGCAACGTGTATGATAGGCCTCGTATGATATTACTTAATGTATTCTCTAACTCATATTTTATCATTTAGATTGAATGATATACATAATCAATAATCCAAACAAGATAGGCCTTGTTGAGGTACAAAGTAATGTAGAAATGGTTTACATTGGTGTGTGAGGAATGCAAACAAAGATGATATTATTATTTTTTTTTTAATTACTACAACATGCATCTACTATGAAACAAGGTTAACACTTGTATTTCTTTTAAGCTCAATTGCAAAAAAATATGGAAAAGATGTCTCGTATAACAAGATTGTCACATGTTTTCTTGGATGTTCTTCTTCCCTAAAAAGGAAGCGATTTATTCTGAGAAATAAAAAGAAAATGAGAGAAAAATCAATAATAAAATGGTATAAATAAAGTATATTAATATTAAGAAATTGGCTTTTTAAGTAGCTATAATTCATTTATCAGGGCACCTTTAGGAGTTTTGTTACAGCATTTCCCCTTGGCTTTGTTACTATAACCTTCTTTAACTTCCCTCCTTGCTTCCTCATCGTTTTTATTATCCCCTGCACCACCCCCCATCAATTTATTAAATGAAAACGTAAAATAAAGAACAAATAAGCAAAAAAGTCATATGTATTATATGAACCCTACACCCTTTTTTTGTTTGACTGATTCAGGCGGCAAAACCTCAACACTTGTTAACCTCTGTGTTTTGATTTGTTTTTCATTCTCATCCTTGTCTTCTAAATTGTATTCGTCTACACAAATAATATATGTTAGCGAAAAGAACCATGTACAATATGTATTAATAGCAATATTAAACGTACAAGAGATAAATTTACGTACCAAAGCTACTAGTATCCTTGATTGTGGAAGCCAACGATTCTATATAGTAGAACCTAAAGCTCGGGGAGCCAGGGGATATATACCTTTGACGAAGGTCATCATCCTCCTCCTCATCATCCTTATAACTCATCTCTTCCTTATCTCTTGCCCCATTACCTAGACTTTCAGATTGTGCTCTCATTTCACTCCATGCAAGGAACTCGGATGCCACCTTACTTATAATTTCATCATCTAACTCTGCATCATCCTCGGGAGTCCCCGGGATAGGCGTTGCAGGTAGACTTTCAACTGCATCCTTAAATTCCTCGCATGTTTCCCCCACCGACACATGCGGCTCAGGTCTACCTTGTTGTTTGGTGGTGTTCTTGATGTTTTCATCATCAATGGTGGAGGAGCAAGATCCTCTTTGACTATCAACATAATAATCTGAGGAATTGGAAAGGGTACGATATCCTTTATTGTCATCTTTAAGAAGTTCTTTCCTTGAAGAGCCTTTACTTGCACATGCCTTTATGTCTGCTAGCCTTCGCATCAACATCGGGCGAATCTTTGCAGGCACCATTATTACATCCCCAAAATTATCCAATTTTGACGAATTACTACCCATATCTTTCCAAAAGACAAGATTAAGGATGATGTTGTGTAGAAACGAGAAGCCTTTTTCTCAATGAGAGATGACCCCCAAGTTGAGACGATGATTTCTCCAATTGTTTGTTTTTCAACATAGGAGGAGGAGGAGATGAATGATATGAGAAAATAACAACAGTTATATTTTTTGTTTCATTGGTTTTTCTTATGTTCATGTTGTTGTTTTTTTTTTTTTTTTTTTTTTCTTTTTTGTTGGTGAAATGGAGTTTAGTCTTCTTTCTTTGCCGATCATGTTCTGTTATTGATTAATAACTACCGAGATGGTTGTTTCTTAACCTCTAGAATATTATTAGGATTCGAAACAATAATACCCTTTTTTATGACGAGGATATAGTTCTTGATATGAAATTATTTGCTTTTTGCATATTAATTATATTATTTCTGAGAATTATAAAGTCAAAGAAAAACCATAAGAACCAATAAACTTCTTAAAGATTTTATGAAATGATGCGATGATAAGAAATTAGTTGGCTATTCATATTTTATTATGGTGGTTCGAGAAATTTTTATTTTTTCAACTCTTTGACTAGACACATTTTTGAAGATATCATGCACCTAACCTTAGGCTTGGCAAATGGGTGGGTCGGGGACGGGTTTGCTATATCCGATACCCACCCGTTCACTAGACGGGGTTTTACCCGTATCCACCCGCTCAAGTCATTTGGGTATGATTCTGAAACCATCCCCGCCCATGGTGGGTGAACGGGTTTACGATCTGCCGGGTAATACCCACTTAGCCACATTTTTGGAAAACAAATCGGTCAGATCAGACACAACGCTGTGGGAAATCGAAATGACAATCTCAAAATGGTATTTAAAATGAATTCAGCAGTAGCCCAATAACAATTTTTGTAATGGGAAAATGAATTCAGATGGAAAAAATAGAAACAAGAATGTGACTAACAATACTAGGAAAATTCTCAGCAGTAGGCCATGTTCAAAACAAGCTAGGAGAAACAAAACAAGCTAGGAGAATACTCAGCAATAGGCCATGTTCAGCAGCATAGTTGCAGCAAGTAGAAACAAAGGTAGAAAAGAAGCAGGTAGCATATAGCAGCTCCTCCTAACTCGTCTAAGCTAATCTAATTGAGAATGAAATAAAACCATGTTCAGCAGCAGGTGCAGGAAGTAGAAACAAAACTCAAAATTATAAAATGCAATAGCAGCTCCTCCTAACTCCATAGTGCATCAGCTCTCTAACTCCATAGTGCAGCAGCTCCTAACTCCAGTCGGTATAGCAGCTCGTCCTAAGTCCAATCCAAGCTCCGAAACTTCAGTGATACTGCAACAACAACTCTCACGCTCTAGTGCTAGTCCAACAACACAAATCAGAAGCACACAAATCAGAACAACAATCATTTCAGTATCAGCAGACAGCAGGTAGAAAATGCAGAACATGCTTCGAACTAGAGGCCATACCTACTAACCGGATTATGTATAATGAGAAATCTATAAGATTTCTTATATAAGAGCTTTATTTTGGGCCATTGGATTTTATTGTACCAATCCAATGGCTGATCCGATTTGGGTAGTTATAAGGGTATATATGTCAAATATATTATTGAATAACTACCAAAATTTGGATATAATTATGAAATAATTATTGTACCATATTAAATTTTGAAACCCTAATTAATTTTCAGAAATTAACTGCTTCTTCTGTTTTTGGCCGACGCAGTTAAATATCATTCTACTTTTTGTGGCTGGCAGTGATTAAACTCCGACATTGACCAAAATATGGCTATTTCAACCTCCGGCACGGTAGGAACCATGCGTCGGCACTGTGGCTCTTCTCCTTCCTCAGCGCTGACGGTCCATCGACGACGAAGCCTCATTCCGGCGAGTTTCATTGCTGGCGGTGGAGAATGGAAAAACTCATGCCGATACACCATTAAATTTCAACATAATCAACAACACCTACATAAATAAAAAATAAGTGTCAAATTTCATAACGAATGGTGCAATTTAAAGATAAAGGATATTATTAATATGAATGGTACAATTTAAATACGAATGGTAGCAAAACATATGAATGCTATGATTTAACCACGAATGGTACATTACACAAAAATGATATCATTAATATGAATGGTACAATATCATTACGAATGATACTGAAACACATGAATGATATAATTTAGCCATGAATGATACATTTAAAAAAAATAAAACATATGAATGGTACAATTTAACTATGAATGGTACAATTTAACCACGAATGGTACATTACAAAAAAATGATATCATTAATATGAATAGTACAATATCATTACGAATGGTACATAAACACATGAATGATACAATTTAACTACGAATGGTACCGAAACATATGAATGGTACAATTTAACTACTAATGGTACATTATTAAAAAATGATATCATTAATATAAATGGTACAATTTCATTACGAATGGTTGGTGAACCGCCCGGTCGTTGTTCGGGGTTCAACCAAATAAAAACTACTAATGCTAAAAAGCGTATAGCAGATCGTATTCCGAGGGCTTTCTATGATTGGTTACTTCAGAACTAGCAAAATACTCGAAGGAAAACACGTTGTGCGTGGTGTGAGTTCCACGACTTCTACTTCTAAGGAATGCAGAAAAATTAAAAAGATTAAACTAAAGCAGATTGAGAATTAGGGTTTGAAAACAAGGATGACAGACGAACTTAGACTTTGAATCCCCCTTCGTTCCCCAGAGCATTGGCAATCAACAGATCAACGGATTTCGATTCTCATTCAATCAATTACTAAGACATCACCATAACTCCTTACCCTTAGGTTTAAGACCGGCGAACGTTCGCTCTATCCGTTCTAACTACCAAGATTAACTAGCCGCCCGGGTACGGTCGCCTCTCGCAACAACTTAATTAATTGGTGTGATTACTAGTGATTAATGAGTTACTCTTGCAGTGAATTAATCCTAACCGGTTCCTACGAAAGGCACACTCCAATTATAAGGTTAATTGTTCAATTCGATGTTCTAAAGTAAGGCGAGCGTTCGCTTCTATCCTTAGCTTAACAAGAATCTAATCTAGGTGATCAATCCAGACAAGAAACATGAACAATGAAGAACGAATCAAACATGAAAAAGAACTGATTGAATTTCGAATCTAATCACCGCCGATCCGTGACCGCTTTAAAGCCCTGGGTCACTTAGGGTTCATCTAGTCTAAACTCTAAAGGGTTTAGCTACTCATGATTATTACAAAAGAAACAAAGACAAGGAAAGAGTTCATCATTCAGAGGAAGAACAGAAAAGAATCTGAAAAACCTAATTTAGACGACTCTGGCAGACTTTGGTCTTCGGTAAGTTATACTCCTAGCTCCGGTTCTCCGAGATGGAAGGGATGGCGTCACGATCTCTATCCGGCTCTTCGAACTCCAGCTCTTCGCTCCATAACTTCAGAGAATTCTGATTCGAAAAGTTGTGTGTTTGTAAATTATGATTGTCCCCTGCCTACCGCCGCCGGGTTAAGTATTTATACTTAACCCTAACTGATCCGGATTAGTGTATTATTTTCGCCGAAAATTCCTTAAGAATTTCGGCAAAAATTCCTTTGTGTTCGGGAGTGCTTTCTCTGCCTTGTATTTTCGGTCCGAAGAGTACAATGTTTTTGCCGAAGATGTCCTTTGACTCGGCACCAGTTGAATGCACTAATATTTTCGCCGAATATGCAAGCTCAATTTCGGCGAAAATCTCTTTTTACTCGGGCAGGATTTTGTTTGACTTTGACTGGCTCCTTGGATCGATTCCAGTTTGATTCCTTGAGGTTCCTACGCCTTAGACACGTCCATGGCTACTTTATTTGACGGCAAAAACCTGTGCTAACACAAAAACACTAGAAAACCATCAAATAGACCCGAAACGGGCCAAGGTAACACAAATGGCACGAGATAGGGCAATCGATTGAATATTCGTTATTCTACCCTAAAAACCATGTCTTAAACAAAGAAATGTCGCTTAAATTAGGCTGATAATCACGTCAAATCGAGTGTCATCAATGGTACAGAAACATATGAATGGTACAATTTAGCCATGAGTGATATATTTTAAAGAATACATAATACAATTAATATGAATGGTACAATTACATAGCGGATGGTACCACATCAATAAACGGTGAAATCATATCGATCACAAAAATATGCAAAAACTGCAATTCATAAATTAGTGATATCAACAACAAAAAACATCATGATTTTAATTAAAATTAAACGACAAGCATCGTGTTACTAACATTCGTCATCAACTTCATGAATACTACTATGTTCGATTAACAAATGACCGTCCTTATTGGCTACATGTTCATCAACAAATGATTCATTCAAATCAAAATCATGAAGAACGTCATTCCTGTTTGAATTCATTTCATGAGAGATTGAAAAAATTGAAAGAAACAAGTTGAGAAAGCAAAGTTTTGACCAAGAGTGTTGTCTTTAGATAAAAAAAAACCAAAACCACAAATAACAACTGCCCACTACCACGTTTGTGGATTTATAATAAATATAAATTATTTTTTTAATTACTATACATTTATCGATATGCCCTTTGGTACATTTAGTACCACTCGATTATGGTTATTACGGTTACAAATCTAACGGTCCAGATTCGAGTTCTTAAATAAGAAATATCAAAGATTTCTCACCTTAAAATCTCCCCTTACTAACAATGATTTAGGACCAAGAAGATCAGAGTTGCGGCTCCATGACTGGCCATGACACTACAAGAAAACATCAATACATAATTAAAAAACACAACTCAGCAACATTCAACATAACTTTATAATGGACAGAATGAATTCAACAATTCTCAGTCCTCACCTTTATCTTCAGGCTCTTCTTCAGCAGCCATTGCAGAGAATAGACCCTCCAAATCGCTAAGTTTGGTATCAGGCTCTGCATTAACACAACAGTTGCATAAATAATCAGTAAGAGTACAACAAAACAATAATGATAAATCAGATTACTAAAAATACAGATCGGAAATCACAAAAGAGTAAAAGAAACAATTAGAACTAATACCTCGACTAATTTCGTCCTTCACCAAGCTTCTAGCACACATCATAGCTTCAACAGTTGAATAGCGTATTCTGCTCCTGTGGGGATCTAATAGCCTCCCACAAGATCTGAAAGCAGATTCAGATGCGACAGATGTGACTGGTATGACCAAAAAATCTCTTGCAATTTGTTGCAAAGTGGGATACTTGGCACCATTGAGTTTCCACCACAAAAGTATATCAAAATCAGGCGTTCTTGGAATGATTTGCTCAGCCAAGTAGTGGTCAAGTTCAATAGTTACTAATGTGGTCCTAGACTTTTTTCTTTGGCTCATAAATAACTCAAAGTCCAAATCAGTAGCAGAAGCAGTCGCAGTAGAAGAAGAACTAGAACCAGCTTGAGTACTAGATTTAGTTTGATAAGCCAAAACCAAATCACAAACTATCTTCTTCACTGAATCACCAACCAAATCACTATTGGTAATGCCAAGTTTCGTAGCATAATACTCAATGAGGTGGAGTTTATACCGGATCCAACACTACAGCTACAGCAAGTACTAGATGGATGTCATCCCAATATTTTGTAAATTTAAGCCACATTTTTCCAGCAATTTCAGAAATGATAGGATTGGTATCAACACGCCAATTCATTAATTCCAACCTAAGATCACAAACTTTCGAGAAAAAAAGATTGGCAGTTGGGTAGTTGTTACCAGATAGTAACTCAGTGGTTTCAGCAAAGATTTTTAGTTTCCCAACAATAGCAGTAGCAAATTCCCATTGATCAATACTCGGGACAGAGTCATATTGATTGTCTCTTTGTCTCAAACGGTAGAACACATCCTTGTACGGAATAACAACATCAAGCATTTCGTACGTGGAGTTCCACCGTGTTGGACAATCTAAAACCAGCTTTCTTTTAACATTAACTTCAACATGCCTAGCTGATTCAATGAAAAATCCGACTCTCTTCGGTGTGGCAATCCAATAAGCTACTGATTCTCGTACTTTATCAATACCATCCTTAATCACATCTAAACCATCCTTAACAATTAAATTAAGAATGTGAGCAGAGCACCTCATGTGTAGAAGAGAACCATCCATTAACAAATTAGATGGCACGATTTTGTTTCGAAGTAAGGAGACCATGGAGTCATTGGTAGTACAGTTGTCGAGTGTAATAGCAGACAACTTACTATCAATGTTCCACTCCAACAAGCTTTTACAAAGGCGGTTAGCCAACCGCGCACTTGTGTGAGGAGCTGGAACATAAAGAAACCTACAAAAAGATGAATGTTGTTCACTTCTACATGAATTGAGTACAAAGAAATGAGGAGGTCTAATTAGAATTTTATATTTCTTGAGGATTACCTAACCAAGATGCTTCGAAGATTCCAGGAATTATCGATATAGTGGGCAGTTATTGCCATATAACCTCTTTTCTGATTAGTGGCAGTCCACATATCAGTTGTCACAGCTACTCTTCCCCGATTCCCAATTATTTCCCTTTGAAATTTGATCTTGGTCAATTCAAGATGTCCTTCTTAATGGTGTTGCGGCATGGTACTTTAAACAATGGCTGAAGGGCACAACAAAACCTCTTGAAACCTAAGTGGTCAACAATACTAAGAGGGTATTCATGGATTAGGATCATTGAGCACAACATTTTCTTGGCGACCTCGTAGTTATATTCAGTGGCTACTAGTTGTGCTTTACCCTTAGAGATAAAGTTTGGACCGAGGACTTTTTGTTGACCATCATGAATTTTCTTACGAATACAAGTTCGGATATGGTTTCGAATGTGAGAAATGCCACTATTGGATTCACCACTTAATAACTTACGACAATATTTGCACTTAGCCTTCATCACCCCATTCACCCTCACCCTACTACAATGGGCCCAAACATCAGAGGTTAATCTGCTTTGATCTACATTTTCGTCCCCTACAATAGCAGCAGGTTGAGGTTGATTTTCAGGATTGGCAGGTTCAGCTAGGTTTGGAATAGGTTGGTGTGGAGGTTGGTTATGGGCAGAAAGGGGCTGGGGCTGATTGTTCGGATCATTATTAGATCCTTCCATCTGTTTAAGAATGATAAAAAAATTAATGAATCGAATCGAATGACTAAAGAAGGTTGAATTAATTACAAATAGATTTGAGAGGAGTTGCATTCAGAAGTGTAGGTTAGTTGCATTGAAGAAGAGAACTGATTAGATTGAACTTAGTTACATTCAGAAGTGTAGGTTAGTTTAAGAACTGATAAAACTTCGAAAGTGTAGGTTAGTTTCAGAACTAATTAGATTGAACTTCGTTACTACTCAGTGAGCAGTATGGGGTTGGTTAAGAGTAAGAAGAGAAGAGGTTGGAAACACAAAGCTACTATTAACCGAAGATTACAAATGTAAATGAACATTACAAATCAGTTAGATGTTTAGACTATAGTTGCTGGATATTGGAGATTAAAGAGATGAGTAAATAGTTTGAGCTGAATCTTGATTTCAGAAAGAACATAAGCTAGATATTGGAGATTTGAGGTTAAGTTTTCAGAAACCAGTAGGACAAGAGAAGGAAGAAAAGGTAATAGATATTGAGATTAAGAGTTCAATAGGCTATAATTGCAATAACAGTTAACTATAAACAAGTAGTAACAGTATGAAGAACACTGAACAAGAATCGACATCAGCATGAACATTGAACACGTATTAACAAGTATGAACATTGAACAAGTATTAACAAGTAGGAAGCAGAGGTTTAAGCATTAAACTAGGCTTAATCAAGTATAATTTAACAGTATGAACATAATGTTAGCAGTATATGTACAAAAACAAGTATTAAGCATATGAAGTCTTAGCAGCAGAGGTCTAAGCAGTATATTTAGTCCGAAGCATTAATAGGTATTAACAATATAAACATATTATTAGCAGTACATTCATCAAGTATTATTAGCAGTCTAACCAAAGCATTAACATTAACAAGTAATCAAGCATTAACATGAACAAGTAATCAAGCATTAACATGAACAAGTATTAAGTACATTGACCAAGAATTAACGTGTAGGAAGTAGAGGTCTAAGTATTAACAAGTATGAAGAATATAAACATATTATTAGCAGTACGTAAATGACTATATGTATAGAAAAAAGTATCAACTATTAAGCATATGAGGTCTTAGTATATTTAGTCCAAACAAATATATGAGTTTTTGAACAATAATTAACAAGTGTAAGCAGTATATATGAGGTCTTAGCAGAGGTATAAGCATTAAACAAGTAACAAGTATGAACATTGAACAATTATTCACAAGTATTAAAAGTTACACAAGTATATGTACAGAAATCAACATGCCTTAGTATTAACAGAAGTCTTTAGGCTTTCAGTTTCTTCTTTGGGATTGTAACAATAGCAACAGTTCCTGCAAAAGCGAGTGCATAGAAAAAGTTAATCACAAGCAATCAATAATCAGTAAGCATATAATAGCGAAGAAATTGAAGTTAACCCTTACCCCTAAGGTTGTAGACTCCGCAAGGCACCACAAGGATGGGAGAAGCAAATTCCTTCTAACGATTCTGGGATGAAGGATGAAGAAAACCCTAAGACTTGATCCTCTATACATAGTACTGTGAATATAACTACGAATTGGAAAAGAAAAACAGAACGAATCAAAGAAGGAGACGACTTAGCTGTTATCGAAAAATCCGAGCAAGAATCGCGCGACCCAAGACTCTGACGATCCAATTGTTGTCGAACAATCCGGTTGATTAACATGGTGAAAATCTTGGAAAGATGATTAGAATATGGATTTTAGGTCGAAAAAGGAGATGATACGACAGATATCTTCGGGATAAGGCTGGATTTGCCAATTTAGGGGGGAGAGGGAGGAAATCGCCGCGCCGTTCGGGAGAGACTGAGGTGAGGAGGGTTTGTTTGAGTTGAGAGTTCAATGAAGGGAAGGAAGAATGAGGCAAGCAGCTAGGGTTTTAATTAGGATTATATATGAACATAAAATGACGTCGTTTTATGAGGAGGGTACCCACCCGGCACAGGTCCGGGTCAAGTACTGAAATTCTAGAACCCACCCGCAACTCGGAGTCAAGGGGTTTTGACCTCGCCCGGCCCCGTCAAAAGCCCAGTCAAAGCGGGCTAAACCCACCCATTCCGACCGGATAGTGGGAGGGTACCCATATCTAGGCCGGGAATTGCCAAGCCTACCTAACCTCGTTTGACGCACTTGACGACCATATCAAGGTTTGACTCTCACTTGAGAACGTTTGTCATTGACTACTTTAATAATTTGTTTGGATTGGCTTATCATCACCATAAGATTTTGTGCCTTAAAAATCTTTCCTTGAGCGTGGGAGAGAAAGGAGCGCCCTCAACTCATGTTTCTTATCTTTCCTCAAAGAGTCTCTACTATTTGAAAAGGTCTTTGGCGCTTTTTTCCCAAATATAACACTTTTGTTTTAATTCAAAATGTATTCCTTCCTGAGAAAACTTGTTATCACACATTGTACCTTTTTATTCTATCACCTCAATCTTGTCAATGTATCTTCACATATCTTTCTAGCAAATTGTTCATCTTCTAGTTGTTCACTCTTTGCGTGTTTGTTTTCTCTTATAACTTATCCCTTTATTTGACCGCATCCTGACAACCATTCTATACACAAGTCATTCCTTACAACATCAATGATGTGTTCTTTCGTGCATTGAAACACTCTTTCATACCAGCTAAGCAAAGTTTAGCTACCATTGCATCATCATCTGACCCAAAATTATCGAATAAGAAAATTCCTAACAAAGGCGTTTAGATCCCATCGACTTCTATTGAGCTCTTTGTGTCAACCAGTTTACAGAGAACTACACTTTTGATGCTAATAATTGAGAATTTTGTTCTCCGATCGTCGTAGAAAGCAGGTTCAAAAATACTAATCTACCTAAGTAGACTAGGTCTTATTCCAAATTCATTACTCAACATAAATGATTCAAAATTCCCCAAAACGTCAACTGAATAAAATACAAAACCATCTCCTAGGTCCTTCGTCACCGCTCTTCATCCATTTGTTACATCCAAACTCGAACTGCCAGCAAATACTACTCTAAGCACAACTCACCAACTACTTCTAACTGAAAAGTGAGACTTAGCCTAAAAGCAGACTCTGAATTTTGTATGTGAACGTTCGTCTCGTCATCTTGGTTCCACCAGTCGTGACGGTTCATCAATCGGAGCTCTAACGGACGAGTTATGCTCGAATTTTTTATTTTTCGAAAATCATACCAAACAGTCCCTTAGAACCAACTTCCAAATAAACACCAGATTTAAACTGATGACAAACTGATCACTTAACTTTTGGTGCTTGCAGATCAATCATCGAATTTATTTAGGCTGCCCAAAACCTCATCCTTTTTCTCCGGTCGATTCCTTTGCCGCCGTCGAACCTCTACCGCCGACGGCAAGCTCCACAATTCTTGGAACTCCGTCATTCCACCTCTGATCTGACGCAGGCCTTCTCCAAGGAAGTGGGTGCCCCTAGCGCTGATGATGAAGCGTGGTAAGGCTTGCGCCTCTACCCACTTAGATACATAATCAACGACGACAAGTATGTACTTATTATCGTTGGAGGGTGTGAAAGGTCCCATAAAATAAATTCCATAGACATCAAATATTTTGACAGTTAAAGAGATATTTTGAGGCATCTCGTTTTGGTTAGAGATGTTACCTGACCTCTGGCAGGCATCGCAATGGTGGACGAAGACATCACAGTCGCTAAAGATAGTCGGCCAAAATAATCCGGTTTCAAGCACCTTCCTTGCGGTTTGGTTGCCACCAAAGTGTCCACCGACTTAGCCCTGATGGCAATGGCGCATGATGTCAACAACTTCGAGGTGGGAGATGCATCTTCGGATCATCCCATCAGTTGCGATTCGGTATAAGAATGGATCATCACTGAAGTAGGACTTGGCCTGCTTTGTTAGCTTCTTTTGTTCATTGTAGTTGAGATCCCCCGAGATGAAATTGGAAGCTAGGTAGTTGGCGATGGCGGTATACCATAGTTCCTCATGTGCAGATGCATTGCTCAGAGTTTGAGCATGAGAAAATGCCGATGGACCGACGGTGATGCTATGAACCTGTTCTTCAGACTCAAGGTGCAACAACTCATCAGGGAAAGAATCATCAATGGGAGAGATAGGGGATTTACCTGGTTGAGATTCCTCAAGTCAAGAGAGGTGGTCAGCCGCTGCATTTTCAGCTCCCTTCTTGTGCTTGATCTCGATGTCAAACTCCCGGAGCAGAAGAACCCATCGGATGAGGCGTGGCTTAGAATCTTGCTTTGCGAGGAGATGGGGCAGAGTAGCATGATCCGTGTACATGATAGTATGAGAGAGCACCAGATACTGTCTGAACTTGTCAAACAAGAACACGATGGCGAGAAGCTCCTTCGCCGTCATAGTGTAATTTCGTTGAGCATCATTAAGAGTTTTGCTGGCGAAGTAAATGGGGTGGAACCTCTTCTCCTTTTTTGCCCCAACACAGCTCCAACAACAAAGTCGCTAGCATCGCACATGATCCAAATGGTCAGCTTCAATCCGGTGTCGTGAGGATAGCGCGGTAGTAAGCTTAGTTTTCAGAATTGAAAAGCATCAAGGCAAGCTTATCAACATGAAAGGAATATCCTTCCCTAGAAGCTTGGTCATCGATAGAGTGATCTTTGAGAAATCATTGATGAACCATCAATAAAATCCAACATGGCCAAGGAAGCTTCAAAAAGTCTTGAAAGAAGATGGTGGTGGAAGGCTAGCAATGGTCTCAAGATTGGTGCGATCGACCTCTATCCCAAGCTTGGATGCCTTATGTCCAAGAACAATGCCTTCGGTAAACATGAAGTGGCACTTCTCCCAACTTAGAGCTAGGTTCGTCTCTTAACACCGAGCTACCACCTTATCCAAGTTAGCAAGACATTGAGAGAATGCGTCGCCATAGACGGAGAAGTCGTCCATGAATACCTCCGCACCATTCTCTACCAAATCTCCAAAGATGGCGAGCATACATCTCTAGAAGGTGGCTGGAGCATTGCACAAACCAAAGGAATCCATCGGTAAGCAAAGGTACCCACCGGACAAGTTAAGGTCGTCTTCTCTTGGTCGTCAAGCTCAATTGGGATCTGGAAGTAACCAGAATCCCATCCAAGAAGCAATAGAAGTCATGACCAGCCAACCTCTCAAGCATCTGATCAATGAATGGCAATGGAAAGTGATCCTTCTTGGTGGCATGTAACATCCCCGCTCAACCAAACGGTTTGGAACTCAAGATCGGTAGACTAGGGTACTGGAATCAGTGCTCTTAAGCTCCCCTTGAGTTTTGGGTCATTCGGGTTTAAGTTGGGTCGAAGTTGCAAAGAGGGGAACGGTGATGCACCAAAAAGTGCCGATTTTGGACCCTGAAGTGCGCAGGCGCACTTTTAGAAGTGCCAGGCGCACTTTTCAATTAATTCAGCAAACTTTCGGCGGAATATTCAAAATGTGCGCCGGCGCACTTTTTGACATACCAGGCGCACTTTTCGTGCATAAAAGATGGATTTGCACGGAAATTCATAACTTCTTTCCCCTTTCTCTCTCCCCGAAAAGCCATTGACGAACCTAGTGCGAGCAATCTTCGAAGGGTGATTCCGGGAGCTGTAGAGGTCGGAATTGAGTTCCGTTTGTTGCTATGGATTCGTAGTGACGAGGAGAAGAGATCGCTAACATCCATTTTGGGTTTCTGGGTGTAGGTCGTGAGCAGTAAGGAAGGGTAGAGCTACGAGTTTGGTGGTTGGGAATCGAGTTTCTGGGGAACTAGAAGACGATTAGAGCCTCGTCTTCTATTTCAGGTGAGGGCTTAGCGTTGTGTAAGTAGTTTGGACACGTGAGGAGTTTCAATTGGACTTAGAACAAAACCTAGGTTATGCATGAAAATGATGAGCGTGAAAGGGGATAAATTTTCTGTGAATGTACTTGATTGCTATTGATGATTGCCGTGGTTGATTATCCGTTCGGGAGGAGCACCGTCCGGGTTACCACTATGTGACAAATGTGGGAAGCGTCACTTCGGAGTTTGCCATCTGTTGGCAGGTGTGACCTGTTACACTTGTGGGCAGCGCGGACACAGGAGTCTGAACTGTCCAACCAAGAGAGCTACCCCAACTCAGTCTGTGGGATCGGTGCAGGGCCCTAGAGCTCCGTCTGGGAGTTACGGAGGGAGAGGAGGAGGCAGCTTTGGTAGGGGTGCTGGACGAGGGACGGGAGCTAATGCCACACCTGTTGGAGCTGGAGGGGAGCAAGGGAGGCTTTATGCTCTTACCAGGGGTGCGGCAGAGAATGCGAACGATGTGGTGACTGGTATGATCTCGATCTTGGGCCTTTCAGTTTATGCTCTGTTTGATTCGGGGTCAACCCATTCCTTTGTATCTGAGAAATGTTTGAGTAGTTTGGGGTTGTAGTTAGTAGTTTGGGTGTTAGTTGGGGCGTCAGAACTCCTTTGGGGACTTCTGTTCGGGTGGATAGAGTGTGTAGAGGGTGTAAAGTGTTAGTGGGAGGTGTAGAGTTCTTGGCTGATTTGGTGGTGCTTCCTTTCAATGAATTCGACGTTATCCTCGGCATGGATTGGTTGGCTAGGCATGGGGCTTTGCTTGATTGTCAGAAGAAGGAGGTGTTGCTTCAGGTGGGAGGTGTCGGCCAGGTGGTGTTCAAGGGTGTTAGGAAGAGGGAGTCCGCACCTATGGGAGTAATTTCAGCAATGCAAGCTTTTTCTCTGATTCAAGAAGGGTGTGAGGCTTTGTTGGTGCAAGTGTCAGTTGAACGGAATGAGGAGTTGGAGAAGGTACCTTAGCTCGGGAGTTCGCGGATGTGTTTGAGGAACTACCTGGGGCACCGATCGAGCGTGAGGTGGGTTCAATATAGAGTTGGTCCCTGGAACTGCTCCAATCTCTATTCCACCTTATCGCATGGCACCGCGGAGTTAAAGGAGTTGAAGGAGCAATTGCAGGAGCTCTTGGATAAGGGGTTCATCCGCCCAAGTGTATCACCGTGGGGGGCACCGTGTTGTTTGTGAAGAAGAAGGATGGGTCGATGCGGATGTGTATTGACTATAGGCGGTTGAACAAGGCGATGATCAAGAATCGTTACCCACTTCCAAGGATAGACGATCTCTTCGATCAATTGCAAGGGGCTGAAGTGTTCTCGAAGATAGACTTGAGGTCGGGTTATCACCAGTTGAAGGTGGAGGAAGGATCGGTGCCAATGACAGCCTTTAGGACCCGCTATGGACACTATGAGTTTCTGGTGATGCCGTTTGGTCTCACCAATGCTCCCGCCGCGTTCATGGCTCTCATGAACAAGGTCTCCACGAATATTTGGATAAGTTCGTGATAGTGTTCATCGATGATATCCTCATTTATTCTAAGACTAGAAGGAGCATGAGGAGCACTTGAGGATTGTTTTTCATAGGTTGAGGGAGCAGCAACTATTTGCCAAGTTCTCGAAGTGTGCCTTTTGGTTGGAAGAAGTATTGTTTCTTGGGCATGTGGTTTCTAAAAGAGGCGTGGAGGTTGACCAAAGAAGATTGAAGCGGTGGTTAATTGGTCTCCACCTAAGGATGTGTCGCAACTGAGGAGCTTCTTGGGGTTAGCTGGTTACTACGAAGGTTTGTAGAGGGGTTCTCTACCATAGCGTCTCCTTTACATAAGTTGTTGAGGAAGGAGTCGAAGTATGAGTGGAGCGAGGAATGTCAGAGGAGCTTTGAGGAGTTGAAGAAGAAGTTGACTTCAGCTCCGGTGTTGACTTTGCCAGTAGAAGGTGGAGAGTATGTGGTGTTTAGTGATGCGTCTTTGCAAGGATTGGGCTGTGTGTTGATGCAGAATGGGAAGGTTGTCGCTTATGCCTCCCGACAGCTTAGGGTGCATGAGGTGAACTACCCAACCCATGATTTGGAGTTAGCTGCAGTGGTGTTCGCCTTGAAGTTGTGGAGGCATTATTTGTATGGTGAGACGTTTAAGATCATGACCGATCACAAGAGTCTTAAGCACCTTATGGATCAAAAGGAGCTGAATGGTAGGCAACGGCGTTGGGTGGAGCTCTTGAAGGATTATGACTGTACCATTGACTACCATCCTGGTAAAGCTAATGTGGTTGCGGATGCTTTAAGTCGAAAGGAGTTGGTGGATCTTAGAGCTTTAAGGGTAGAGATGCAGTTAGATGATGTGGGAAGTTTGTTTGCCAAGCTCAACATTAGGCCTATGCTGAATGATAGGATTGGTGAGGAGCAGCTCAAGGATGCTACTCTGGTGGCTATTCGAGGGGAAGTTGAAAAAGGCATGGATAATGGATTTGAGGTAGTTGGCGGATTGTTGAAATGCAAGGGTCGAGTGTGCGTGCCGGAAGTAGAGGAAATGAGGAAGGGGATTTTGGAGGAGGCTCATTCCTCGATGTATGCTATGCATCCCGGGATGACAAAGATGTACAATGACCTGAAGTTAAGTTTTTGGTGGCCAGGAATGAAGAAGGATGTGGCTCGTTATGTGGCGACTTGTTTGGTTTGTCAGAAGGCTAAGGCGGAGCATAGAGCTCCGGTGGGTTACTTCAGTCCCTACCTATTCCGGAGTGGAAGTTTGCGGACATCACCATGGATTTTGTATCGGGTTTTCCGCCGACTAGAGAGGGGAAGGATGCCGTGTGGGTAATAGTCGATCGTTTGACGAAAGTTGCGCATTTCATACCCATTCGGTTTAAGCCTAGTGTGGAGGTGTTGGCAAAGTTATATATAGAAGAGGTGGTAAGGTTGCATGGGGGTTCCTCAATCCATCGTCTCTGATCGGGATCCGAGTTTCACGTCTCATTTTTGGGAGGGGCTGCATACAGCATTGGGAACTAAGCTCAAGTTCTCGACGGCGTATCATCCTCAGACGGATGGGCAATCGGAGAGAACGATCCTTACTTTGGAGGAGTTGTTGAGAAGCTGTGCTATGGAGTTTCAAACCCCTTGGACTGAATTGCTACCTTTGATTGAGTTCGCCTATAATAACTCGTATCATAGTAGTTTGAAGTCCGCTCCTTTTGAGGCCTTGTATGGGAGGAAGTGTAGGACGCCTTTGTGTTGGGATGAGGAAGGCGCGAGGGTGTTGTCGGTCCTCAAGTTGTGCAAGAGACGGCTGATCGGGTTAAGATTATCAAGGAGAGATTGAGAGCGGCTCAAGATAGGCAAAAAGGTATGCCGACGGTCGTGCTAGAGAGCTGAGTTTCAATGTTGGGGAGAAGGTATTTTTGAAGGTGTCGCCGTGGAAAGGGCTGATGCGTTTTGGTAGAAAAGGGAAGTTGGCGCCTCGGTACATCGGTCCTTATGAGATCCTCGCTAAGTCGGGTCCGGTGGCTTATGTGTTGGCTTTGCCGAGGGAGTTGGAAAGGATACACAATGTGTTTCATGTGAGCGTGCTTAGGCGGTATCATGGGGACCCTTCTCATGTAATTCAGCCGGAGGAGGTGGAGATTGAGCAAGACTTGACTTATGAGGAGAAGCCAGTCGCGATTGTGGATAGGCAAGTCCGGGTCTTGAGGAATAAGCAGATTCCGCAGCTCAAGGTGGTATGGAGGAACCATGAGAGCGAGTCGGCTACTTGGGAGACTGAGGAGAGTATGAGGCGGCGGTACCCGAGTTAGTGGAAGTGTATGATTCAGGTATTAATTCCCCTTGTTGTATGCTTTTGTGTTTGCTTGTTGTGGTGTTGGTTCCACGAAGGTCTAGGGTGTTCTCGGTGAAAGTAGAGTGTTGGGAGTGGGTGTAGGGCTGATGAGTAGTTAAAGGAAGGCTGGTGGTTCGTCGTTAGGAATTTCGGAAGTCAATAGGATACTTGGATTGCTGCGATTTTAGCTGTGTGTTCGGTATCATATTGCTAGGATGAGTTAGGGATGATTTCGGGGACGAAATCCTTGAAGTTGTGGAGACTTGTAACATCCCCGCTCAACCAAACGGTTTGGAACTCAAGATCGGTAGACTAGGGTACTGGAATCAGTGCTCTTAAGCTCCCCTTGAGTTTTGGGTCATTCGGGTTTAAGTTGGGTCGAAGTTGCAAAGAGGGGAACGGTGATGCACCAAAAAGTGCCGATTTTGGACCCTGAAGTGCGCAGGCGCACTTTTAGAAGTGCCAGGCGCACTTTTCAATTAATTCAGCAAACTTTCGGCGGAATATTCAAAATGTGCGCCTTTTAGGGGTCAATGTGCGCCGGCGCACTTTTTGACATACCAGGCGCACTTTTCGTGCATAAAAGGACGGATTTGCACGGAAATTCATAACTTCTTTCCCCTTTCTCTCTCCCCGAAAAGCCATTGACGAACCTAGTGCGAGCAATCTTCGAAGGGTGATTCCGGGAGCTGTAGAGGTCGGAATTGAGTTCCATTTATTGCTATGGATTCGTAGCGACGAGGAGAAGAGATCGCTAACCTCCATTTTGGGTTTCTGGTGTAGGTCGTGAGCAGTAAGGAAGGGTAGAGCTACGAGTTTGGTGGTTGGGAATCGAGTTTCTGGGGAACTAGAAGACGATTAGAGCCTCGTCTTCTATTTCAGGCGAGGGCTTAGCGTTGTGTAAGTAGTTTGGACAGCGTGAGGAGTTTCAATTGGACTTAGAACAAAACCTAGGTTATGCATGAAAATGATGAGCGTGAAAGGGAAAAATTGTTCTGTGAATGTACTTGATTGCTATTGATGATTGCCGTGGTTGATTGTTGTTGTTGATTGCTATGGTTTGGGGTTGGGTGTGAACTGAAGTGAATTAAGTAATGAATTGACATAGAAATGAGAATTAGGATGGTTGGGAAATGAGTGCGGGTGCTATGATATTATGAATCGCTGGTTGTGGATGCAGGAGAGTTGCCCTGCCAATGTGGGGTCACTCTGAATAAGAGGAACAGGTGGGTGACCCCTAGACTCATGACATGGTTTCCCCTGTACTTGCAGGTGGGGGAGGCCGGTGAGCTAGCCGGTTATCCTATTGATTGTGATGTGTGTGCTGTGAACATGACAGGGGCATGGAGGACGAGATGTGTTGTGAACTATGGACTATGAATGAGATGTGGCTGATTTGTGTTGTATGTTGGTAGTAGATGTGATGTATGAGTTGAGAATGTGATGTTGAGAATTGTATGTTGGAAATAGAACCAGAAGGAGCCCACACTACCCCACCCGAGGTACTGGTTGTCGAGTCTGATCCATTGGGGTGGATCCCCTTGACGTGGGTGTCAAGGGAGTGATGAGATTGATGATGAGATTGAGATGATGATTGATGATGGTTAATGAGAACGCGTTCCCCATGCGGTAGGGGAGCGCGAGGACTTCCCATGCGGTAGGGAAGTGCGTCGGCCGCCGGTGGTGGTGTGGATAACTCCTTGGCGCCTAATAACTCACCTAGATAATATGAATGTGGATGTTTGTGTGCTTGTGGTTGTGGTAGTGACTTGGTTGATGGATGTGATGTGATGATGCTGTGTGTGCCGTGGATTGATGTATTGATTCTGTGTGATTCTATTGTTATGAATTGTGCTTGAGAACAAGAACTGACCAACGTGATCACCTAGACTGCTTTTAGGGAATTAAAATATGGAAAGGGGGGTTGGGTTTGGTTCCATTGTTGGATGTCTTGTGCGGAGTTGGGACCGCTCCATAGAGTAGGACAACGTGTAGGTAGGCCCAGTGGGTTCACTCAATTTCAATAGGAAATTGATCCCTTTTCCCCTTTCAGGATCTCGTGGCTAGTAGAGGTAGCTGAGGAGTTTGAGTTCGAGGTTGATTTCGTGAAGTTCTGGACGGAAGCCATGAGGTGAAGACTGGGATTACGCGGAGTTGACTTTTCTGTTCATTTCAGTTGACTATGAGATTTTGGGGGTTTTTATGTACTTTCTGATTTATGTTGGATTGAAGGATTTATGATGGTTGGATTGTACTCAGATTTCAGTTTCGCGTTTCTATGGAGGCCTTCCATGTTTTTACTGTCTTTTGATCACCGCCAATTTCCTTGTTTTACCCTTGTTTTTACTCGGTAGTACCTGGGACCGGCTCAACCACGGGTTTACTCGGGTTGATCCGGAACGGGTGTTACATGGCATCATTAATGTGCGATAATTGATGAAAAATCTCCATCCTGTGATAGTACGAGTGAGGAGGAGCTCTCCCTTCTGGTTAGGAATAACTGTGATCCCTCTTTTCTTTGGAACAACTTGAGTGGGGCTCACCAAAGGGCTGTCAGCAATATGATATATGATTCCAACATCAAGTGGTTTAAGAAACCGTTTCTGCTTCAGCTATCATCATCAAGGTGTTGTCTCAAGCCCCTTCGCTTCATCTGAAATCACACAACTCATGGATCCTATAAGCTTGCAGAAGTCGTATGAAGCCAACTGAATACAGTAATATAAAGATTATTTCTTCAAAGCATAGTACATTGTCTTTGGCAATGACATGTGACCGAGTATGATGCGGTGCGTAAATAACTACTTTGGCTAAGAATGTATCCAGGTGTCTTAAGTCTCTCTATGTAAATGGCAGATATCAGTTTCAACAGTGTGTGCATGTTGATCCGATTCTATTCAGAAAATGCAAGGATTAGAACTTAATTGAAGAAGATGAAAGTTTTCTGCTTAGCTAGTTCATCTTGCCAAGAGAGTTGTTCTGGATCCTCCAATGCACCTTCCTCACCTGAAATCAAACACAACTCTAGTGGGTCGCTAGATAAAGCATTAGCAACGAAGTCGGATGAAGCCAACTCCAAGGAATCAACAGATAAACAAGTATCATCTTGAGCAGCATAGTATTTCATACCGTCCTTAAGGTGGAATGTTACATGATGAACCGTCGTAGAGCGGTGCGTCAAATAACTACTTAGCTAGACAGCTAAGCAGATCGTATTCCACGAGTCTTCTAATAATCGTCTACTCAAATGTAAAGGCAGATTACTCAAGTTTAACACGTTGTGCATGGTGTGAGTTCCACGACTTCTATTCTAGAAAATGCAAGGAAATTAGAACTTAAATTGAAAGACAGATTGAAAGATTGGTTGACTTAACAAAGACGACATACAAGCTTAGACTTCGAATCCCCCGTTGTTCACAAGAGCATTAGCAATCGACAGATCAACGGATTTCAATTCTCGTTAATCAATTCTAAGACACCACCATAACTCCCGACCCTTAGGTTTAAGACTGGCGAACGTTCGCTCTATCCGATCTAGCTACCAAGATTAATTAGTCGTCCGGGTACGGTCGCCTCTCGCAACGACTAAACTAACTGGTGGAATTACTAATGATTTATGAGTACTCTTGTAGTGGATTAACCCTAATTGGTTCCTACGAAAGGCACACTCCAATGAATAGGTTAATTGTTCATTTGGTGTTTTAAAGTAAGGCGAGCGTTCGCTTCTATCCTTAGCTTAACAAGAATCTAATCTAGGTGATCAATCCAGACAAAAAACATAAACAACGAAGAACAAACCAAACATGAAAGAGAAACTGATTGAACTTTGAATCTAATCACCGCCGATCCGTGACCGCTTTAAAGCCCTGGGTCACTTAGGGTTCATCTAGTCTAAGCTCTATGAGTTTAGCTACTCATGTTCATAACGACAGAATCAAAGACAGAAACAGAGTTCATCATGAAAAGATAGAACAAATAGAAACTGTAAAATCTAATTAAGACGACTGATGAACCTAAGATCGTTGTGGGGTTCAAACAAATAACTAACAAAGCTAACAAGCTAGGGTAGATCGTATTCCACGGGCCTTCTAATGATTGACTACTCAAATAAACTAGCAAATTACTCAGGTTTAAACACTTCGTGCGTGGTGTGAGTTCCACGACTTCTAATTCTAAGAAATGCAGAAAAATTAAAAATTGAAACTAAGAACAGAATGGAAATTGGTTGATTAAAACAGAGATGACAGACGAATTAGACTTTGAATCCCCCTTCGTTCCCCAGAGCATTGGCAATCAACAGATCAGCGGATTTCGATTCTCATTCAATCAATTCTAAGACACCACCATAACTCCTTACCCTTAGGTTTAAGACCGGCGAACGTTCGCTCTATCCGTTCTAGCTACCAAGATTAATTAGTCGCCCGGGTACGGTCGCCTCTCGCAACGACTTAACTTAACTGGTGAAATTACTAATGATTTATGAGTTACTCTTGTAGTGGATTAACCCTAATTGGTTCCTACGAAAGGCACACTCCAATGAATAGGTTAATTGTTCATTTGGTGTTTTAAAGTAAGGCGAGCGTTCGCTTCTATCCTTAGCTTAACAAGAATCTAATCTAGGTGATCAATCCAGACAAAAAACATAAACAACGAAGAACAAACCAAACATGAAAGAGAAACTGATTGAACTTTGAATCTAATCACCGCCGATCTGTGACCGCTTTAAAGCCCTGGGTCACTTAGGGTTCATCTAGTCAAAGCTCTATGAGTTTAGCTACTCATGTTCATAACGACAGAATCAAAGACAGAAACAGAGTTCATCATGAAAAGATAGAACAGATAGAAACTGTAAAATCTAATTAAGACGACTGATGAACCTAAGATCGTTGTGCGGGTTCAAACAAATAACTAACAAAGCTAACAAGCTAGGGTAGATCGTATTCCACGGGCCTTCTAATGATTGACTACTCAAATAAACTAGCAAATTACTCAGGTTTAAACACTTCGTGCGTGGTGTGAGTTCCACGACTTCTAATTCTAAGAAATGCAGAAAAATTAAAAATTGAAACTAAGAACAGAATGGAAATTGGTTGATTAAAACAGAGATGACAGACGAACTTAGACTTTGAATCCCCCTTCGTTCCCAGAGCATTGGCAATCAACAGATCAGCGGATTTCGATTCTCATTCAATCAATTCTAAGACACCACATAACTCCTTACCCTTAGGTTTAAGACCGGCGAACGTTCGCTCTATCCGTTCTAGCTACCAAGATTAATTAGTCGCCCGGGTACGGTCGCCTCTCGCAATGACTTAACTTAACTGGTGGAATTGCTAACGATTTATGAGTTACTCTTGCAGTGGATTAACCCTAACCGGTTCCTACGAAAGGCACACTCCAATTATAAGGTTAATTGTTCGATTCGATGTTTTAAAGTAAGGCGAGCGTTCGCTTCTATCCTTAGCTTAACAAGAATCTAATCTAGGTGATCAATCCAGACAAGAAACATGAACAATGAAGAACAAATCAAACATGAAAGAGAAACTGATTGAATTTCGAATCTAATCACCCCGATCCGTGACCGCTTTGAAGCCCTGGGTCACTTAGGGTTCATCTAGTCTAAGCTCTAAGAGTTTAGCTACTCATGTTTATCACAAAAGAATCAAAGATAAAGAAAGAGTTCATCATCCAGAGGAAAAACAGAAAAGAATCTGAAAAACCTAATTAAGACGACTCTGGCAGACTTTGATCTTCGGTAAACTGCAATCCTAGCTCTGAGTCTTCGAGATGGAAGGGATGGCGTCACGATCTCTTTCCGGCTCTTCGGACTCTAAACTATCTGCTCCAGAACTTGAGAGAATTCTGAAGTTCGGTATTAGTTGTAATTATGATTGTTGTGTAAAGGGTTTTTTCTATTTGGGCCGCCGGTTAAGTATTTATACTTAACCCTAATACCGCCGGATTTGTGCCTGATATTTTCGCCGAAAATCTTAGTGTGAATGGATGGTCCGCCGGCTACTTTCTCCTATGATTTTTGGTCCAATTATTCTCGGCAAAAACTTACGGTTTTCGCCGAAAACTTCCTTTGATGAGCATCAGTCAATTTGTTCTTGCATTTTCGCCGAAAACACTAGGGTGTTTTCGGCGAAAACTCCTTTGTAAACCTGGCAGACTTTGGTTCGACTCGATTGACTCCTCGGATTGATTCCGGTGCAATTCCTCGAGGTTCCAACGCCTTAGACACGTCCTTGGCTACTTTATTTGATGGCAAAAACCTTGCTAACATAAAAACACTAGAAAACCATCAAATAGACCCGAAACGGGCCAAGGTAACACAAATGGCACGAGATAGGGCAATTGATTGAATATTCGTTATTCTACCCTAAAAACATGTCTTAAGCAAGGAAATGACGCTTAAATGAGACTGATAATCACGTCAAATCGAGTGTCATCAAAATACCCACACTTAAGCTTTTGCTTGTCCTCAAGCAAATGAATAGAAACGCTCATGTTCACAAATGATAAGATCGATTAAATTGGAGTTCAATCAAACACAATGAATTATTAGACATATAGATACTAGAACAAGAAACCTAACATGCATACAGATCAGCCGAACTACCTGGTCTCACTAATAAACTGCACACACAAGTAGTAGCAACCAATTATGCACGAATTTGACCTGACCGACCAGACTCCTCACACAGGAAATATTTTGTACAATGGGGTAGTCTCACTCTCTGTGTTTAAGGACGTGTTTCTGCTCTCAATCTTTTCTGTTACTGAATTCTGTCATAAGTTCGCAATTCAACCACATCTCCACCACTGTGACAACACGAGTATCCAGTCAAGAAGGACTTCCCTACTAGGACTGTAACGAATTCTACACTACATGGGTTTATAATGAGATGGATGATGGGAATGTATGATGATGGCTTTGTGCGGTGTAGCTTTCGACTAACTTCCCTCGAATCTAATCTGCGGCTTCCTACCGTCTAACCAGACACGGGTGGAATAATGAACGCTCGTCCTATGATACCCTCAAGCAACCTAGCACTTTTATTATTTTTCTTTCTTTTACACAATTTTTTTTCTGACTTTTCTTTTGACTTTGTTCTTCTGTTTGTAGGGAGAAGAACGTTTTATTGAACTAAAAACTTGAAACCTTTTTGGCTTTTCTGATTTTTCTTCTTTTCATTTTTTTTCGAAACTTGCTTCTTTTCTTCTTTTTCTATTTGTTTTTTTCTTTGTGCCGATTCTTTCTTTTAGTTGCTAGAGGGGTTTACACGTCTGGACATAATAGCTAAGACCACCTGTTTAATGGCTATAGGCAGGTTACCACAAACTGACTTCCGGTAGGTCAATCTAGAACTACAACCACAGGGGATCAACGGGGAAATGAAGGAATGGGAAATGGTTGTAATGTATATCGAATCGAAAGAACAGGCCAAGCTCAAGGGTTTAAACCTAATGGATTTTATCCTTAGGTAGGCTATCTGGCTTAGTAGCTGAATCTAGGTGCCCCTATCATTCTAGAACTCGTGTCATCGTGTGGTCTCGAGTAGGTCTCATGCAAATTCTAACTCATTCAAGCAAACAGAAAACCACTCAGAAAGAATTGAAATTGCAAGTTGCGTGCAATGGATCAAAAGCTCACAGTTGGTTTGCTATTCGGATTCGGTCATTTTCATGGAATCAAGGCTACAAACTATAAGTGTGATTTAAAAATTCTATTCTGACCAGGCAATTTAGCATCAAAGTGTGCAAGTTGGTTCTCAAGTTCTAGGTTAAGCAGTCTAAGCATCATTATGAAAGTTTGAACAACAACTTAACATCAAAAATCAAGAACTGAGCCATTCTAATGCTAGAGAGACTTGAATGGAATCACGAGGCACACAGAAAACACAATCAAGGGCAATCAAGTTCATGCAAGGTTCTCTAGCATCCTACCCCACACTTAAATCGGACTGTGTCCTCACAGGACTAATTCTAGAGTTCAGAGTGAAGTAGAAGAACCTGGACCGAGATGGTTGGCGTAGGGGATGGGCACGGGTCCTCGGAGCAGAGGGAATCTACCAAAGCGAAGCAAAGGAATCTCCCTACTGCCTACTAAAAAACAAATGAAACATAAAAAGGAAACCGGGACAAGTGCCCCGGATCCACACAGAAAAAAGTTGGATCGAAATCCGAAAAGAATAAACAAAAAAAAGGACCAGAAAAGGAATACAACCCGGTCACTGCTGGTCAGGTGGGCCGGGAGGTGGAAAGTGGAGGAAATCGCCGAGCTGACGTTGCCACGCCAGCTGTGCCTCATACCACCTATCAGCACGGTGCATATGCTGCTGCATAATAGTCCATCTCGCCTCTTGAGTGGGGTTGTCGGTGATGCGCCACTCCTGCAGTCGCTCATACAGCTCTCCAACATCCGCGGGATGTGGGTGGTGCTGCGGGTGAGGCGCCTGATATGGATCTGGGATGGGCGGCGGCGACTGGTGTACATACCCTGCCTGATGGTGTGGTGAGGGAGTATGGTCCTGAAACTCTGGCTCGTACTGAGGCTGGGACTCCTCAGAATCATTGTCTTCCTCGACTCATCCTCGTTCTGGAGGGGAGGATCTGCTGCTACCTGGGGATTGAGGTCCAGCTCGAGGTCGTACTCGATCGCCAAATCTCCTCCAACGGTGCGTACTCTGCGGCGTGGGATGTTCGGGCCATATTCATGGCTGAGGTCGAAGGAGATGATGAATTGGCTGATGAAGTTGCCTCCCAAGAGTGAGCGAGGTGGCGTCCTCCTCTTGGTCTTCTGGCGGAAGATGCGAGCAAGAACCCATCCGGGGTGAAGAGGGTAGCTCTCCCGGATGGCGCGAAGAAGCAGAAGTTCCTCCTTGCTGATATGGTGGCGGTCCTTCTCTGGAGCATATAATAGCGATCTACGCCAAACCATATGAATGTATCTATAGAGAGGGTGAGAGAGAGACTTAACTGAGTTATGGTCCGTGAGACGATCGCCGGGCACTCCAGTCATGTGGCTCCAGAATGCATGGTAGGCCTCCTCGTCGTCCTCGTCGTTCGCCCAGCCGAGGTGATGACCGTGGTAGTGCTCGTAGGGGATGCCTAGATGAGCTGCAAACTCATCATAGGTGATAGTCCTGTACTCCCCGCCCAGGTAGAAGGAAACGACCTTCTTGCTCTGCCTCCTCTTGTGCTCGTCCAGATCAAAGGTGGCCCAGAACTCCTGGAGAGCGACGTCTGGAAAGTCAGAAGCTACGGTGGTCAACTCTAGGAGGCCGACCGGTGCCAGGGCATCGTGCACGTTCCAGTGGTAGTCCTCATTGTGATCGAAGAGAGACTCCATGGAAAGTGGTCGAACATTAGCTCCCGGAACATGCTCGAGCTTCTTGTAACACTCAAAGTAGTAGTCGGGTAGACGAGCAACAGTGCGATGGTGCCCAACACGGCTAGGGAATGCTGGTGGAGGGCCCTGGACGGCGGGTGTGTGACGGGAGCGGGGGCTCTGGAGCTCGAGGCGGCGTCAAGTCTCTGCTTGGTCCTGCGCTCATAAGTGGTGTTCCTAAACAAGAAAACAAACCAGATTAGTCAAACTAAAACCCTACCCCACACTTAGTCGAAAAACTCAATTTCACAGAGAATTGAGGAAAACCGAGTGGGGGTAAGCAAAACAGATTAACCGGTAATCACGAACAATAAAATACATGCTTAGGAATAGCCAGAATGGAATTAGAACAATCAGAGTTCAGAAGTCAAACCGACATTCAAAAAGTCAACATAATAGAACATTGAACCCTAATCATGGCAAGACTATCACAAATCGGAGGATGACGGTATAATATGATCTCAGATGGAAAACACAATAATCGGAACGAGAATGAACACATAAGGCAGCCAAATGATCAAAAACAGTTCATGGTCAAACCGACATTTCTGAAAAGTCAACCTCACAAGGAATAGGACTTAGGCATAGCAACACATGATCAAACGATATGAAAATTAAGTGCAACACTCCCTAAGCATGCTAGAACAGTCCAACAAGTTCAGCTAACCTAGTTCACACGAAATCAGTCGGCACGCAAATCGAGGCAAACCAAAAAGTCAACCCCGACGAAATTCAGCTATCAACATGTCAAAGGATTCGCAATGAAAAGTTCTACAACTTACCTTGAAGCCATGGATGCTAAAAATGAACGGATTGGGAGGAATCGGTGAAAAATCGACAATTTTAGATTTTGGGTGAACTAGAGCTGTAGAGCTCCGATTCGGTTGTTCTAGGGCTTGGATCGATCGGAAATGGAAGGGGAAGGGAGCGGCGACGGTGGCGGCGGTCGGCAGCAGTCGGCGGCGGCGAAAATGGGTGGCGGTCGGCGGCCTTGATTGAAACAGGGGAGAGTTTTTTACAAAGTTTCGAAAATGAAATGAGGAGAGATAGGGTGAATCCGTATTTTAAAACGAAAATTTGGTTGATTTTCAAGACATTCGCGAAATAAGTGCAAGTTTTCGCCAAAATGTTAGTTAAAAAGTACTGTCATTTTCAAAAGAATTTTCGCCAAAAATGTGAAGCAAAAACGTCTGGAAAACTCAGTGGGATTTCAAAGAGAATTTTCGCCGAAAACATGGGTCATTTTCGCCGAAAATATTGAACTCAACGATTGAAATTTTTTCGCAATCCCGGCAAACTTATGAAAATCACAGTTAAATCCAAAAAATTGGAAAGACCTCAAACGACTTGCAATTGACACTATGACACACAGACTACACACGAAAAATAAGAAATCAAACAAACTGACACTTTTGGCTCCCCCGAACCGACTCTAAAACACAAAGGTTGACACAAATGAAAAACGGACTCCAGCCGTGGGTTGCCTCCCACGAAGCGCTCTTTTATTAACGTCCTTGAGCTGGACGATACCTGGACGGTATTAGGAGACATCCCAACTTAGATTCTCCTTAATGCTAGCATCGGAGTTCATAAAGTAGAGCTTCGGGGCTTCTCCGGTGAGCATGAATTTCTTCCCGTTCGTGTGTAAGAGTTTGGTACGTCCGTCAGGAAGGTGGTCAGTGATCTTGAATGGTCCGAACAGTTTTGTCAAACGATCATCTTCTACAAGGAAGACAGTGGACGGAATGAAAACGATCGACTCCTTCTTTTCTTTAACCTCCGGCTTGATATCACCAGGATCGGTGATCGTCAGTATTTCCTTAGGAGATGCTCTTGGCTTCTCCTTCCATGCTTGTTCCGGCGCCGGTAGCTTGGAACGAGTTGGTGGTGCAGCTGGCTCGGTAGAAGGTGGCGGCACCACTGGTCTCCAGACCAGTTGAGTCTTCGTCATCTTGTTCTTTCCCCGAGGTCTGCTAGGCTTTGTGCTCGATGGCTTAGAAGAGGCTTTCAGTTCCTTCTTCCTTGGCGGCTTTTGAGGAACATATTTCGGTTTCTGCTTGATAACCTGTCCAGCACCTGCAACAACAATTTATCTAGGCACACTAGAAGAGACATCAGTACCGGAGTTGACCGGAGTCAACTCCACAGTTTCAACAGCTAAACAATGGAATTCTTCATTCTTAGGATTATATTTCATTCCGTCTTTAAGGCGGAACGTGACAGTTTCTTTACCAACTCTCAAAGTTAAAGAACCATTTGGAACGTTAATTTGCATTCCAGTAGTAGCCATGAAAGGTCGTCCTATGAGAATGGTAGAATCATCCTTACTAGTATCAATGATAACAAAGTCAGCTAAGAACGTGAAAGGACCACATTTAGTAACAACGTCTTTTATCTCTCCCCTAGGGGTTTTAAGTGATCTATCAGCAAAGACAAGTTGCATGCTAGGCGGTTCAAGTTCTCCTAGGTTCAATTTTTCATATAGACTCATAGGCATAACATTAACATACGCGCCAAGATCAACCAAACAACGTTCTATCTCAACATCATTAACGACAAGAGGTAGAGTGAAAGAACCAGGATCAGAACATGATGAGCTGTAGGACAGTGATCAAATACTACCAAGCTAGAAAAGCTAAGCAGATCGTATTCCACAAGGTTTCTTCTAATTGACTACTCAAAGAAGCTGGCAATTTATCCAAGTTTGAACACGTTGTGCGTGGTGTGAGTTCCACGACTTCTAGACTAAGATGCAAGAAAATTAAAATAAAATTGAAAGACAGAATGATTGGATGGTTCAGACAGACGACAGACAAGCTTAGATTTCGAATCCCCCTTAGATAACCAAGGCAACAACAATCAATAGATCAGCGGATTTCAATTCTCGTTCAATCAATTTCTATACACCACCATAACTCCTGACCCTTAGGTTTAAGACCGGCGAACGTTCGCTCTATCCGATCTAACTACCAAGATTAACTAGCCGCCCGGGTACGGTCGCCTCTCGCAACGACTTAACTAACTGGTGGAATTACTAACGATTTATGAGTTACTCTTGAAGCGGATTAACCCTAACTGGTTCCTACGAAAGGCACACTCCAATGATTAGGTTAATTGGTTGAATTAATGTTTTAAAGAGAGGCGAGCGTTCGCTTCTATCCTCAGCTTAACAAGAATCTAAACTAGGTGATCAAGGAAGACAAGTTTAAGCGCCAAAGCAGGGAACTGTCTAACGACTACGTCTAGTGACTACGTCTGGCGACTAACTCTAGCTTGCAAAAACCTAATCTAGGCGATCAACCAGAAAAGAAACATAAACAATCAAGAACAAAACAACCATGCAAAGAGAAACTGATTGAACTTTGAATCTAATTACCACCGATCCGTGACCGCTTTAAAGCCCTGGGTCACTTAGGGTTCATCTAATCTAAGCTCTACGAGTTTAGCTACTCATATTAGAAACAAGAGAATCGAAAACAAGCAAGGAATACATCTCAGGTAGGAAGAACAGAGAAGAACTGTAAAACCTAATTTGACGAATCCGTAAAGCTTCAATCTCCGGTAATCTTCAATCCAAGCTCTGAGTCTCCGAGGTGAAGGGATGGTGTCACGATCTCTCCACGATTCTTTTAACTCTCTAAACTCTCTCTCGAACTTCTAGGTCTGGAAATTATGAGGTCTATTAATTTTGGGCCGCCGGTTAAGTATTTATACTTAACCCTGAACCGCCGGATTTTAACAAGGATTTTCGGCGAAAATATTAAGGAATTTTCGCCGAAAATTCCTTTGAAAAAGTGGATGACCGCCGGCTGTTTCTTCTGTGATTTTCGGTCCAACACTTCTCGGCGAAAACTTAGTGTTTTCGCCGAAAATATCCTTCAGTTGACATCAGTGGGTTTGTTCTTGCATTTTCGCCGAAAATTCTAGGGTATTTTCGGCAAAAACTCCTTTGTAAACCGGGGCAGGAATTTGTTTGACTTGGTTGGCTCCTTGGATCGATTCTGGTGCGATTCCTCGAGGTTCCAATGCCTTAGACACGTCCTTGGCTACTTTATTTGACGGCAAAAACCTGTGCTAACATAAAAACACTAGAAAACCATCAAATAGACCCGAAACGGGCCAAGGTAACACAAATGGCACGAGATAGGGCAATTGATTGAATATTCGTCATTCTACCCTAAAAACCATGTCTTAAGCAAGGAAATGTCGCTTAAATGAGGCTGATAATCACGTCAAATCAGTGTCATCAAAATACCCCACACTTAAGCTTTTGCTTGTCCTCAAGCAACTGAACTAGAACACACTCAAATTCACAAATGACACGAGATTAAACTGAGATTCAATTCTAACAATTTGGTTTAGATTGTTCCACGTAGAAAGAGTGACCTACACATGCAAGAACATTAACCAAAAAAATTTTCGATCTCACTAATCTCTGCACACATCAAGTAGTAGTTTTAACAAAGCCCGTTTCTTGGGAAAACAATTAATCATAATTAACCGACTACGATAACACCAATTCTAATAAAAAAGACTTTAAGCTCTAGCCATGATGTGGATGGGAGGTAGGAAAAGTGACATGGCTATCGACTCGACTTCATCCGTTTCTAGATCTGTACGTTACATGTTCTAGCTAGGACCAATTTAAACAATGATTTATTTCAAGTTCAACTTCTTCCTTCAGTTGATTTACTGCATACTAGTGCTCGATACCAAACACTTCACTTAGGTGTTGGACCTGCCTAGCTCACAGTATTTGTGCTTATGCTAGTGCTCAACCCGAACACTTCACTTAGGTGTCGGGCTTGCCTAGCTTTATTTTTAGCACTTAAAAGAACTTAACATTGATTTGCACAACTTGATTACTTGATTTAACAATTTAGCCATTTGATCCTAGCTAGTTATAACTTTTTACACAAGATTTCGAATTGGATTTCCGTCTAATCTCAAGCTTCAATCACAGGTGATCAAATATGGAGTGAAAAACATGGAAGAAGCTAGCATTTATCATCTTAGAACGGTGTTATCGAGCTTTGTTATTAACAAAACAATTAATTCAATTAATTCAAGTTTCAACTACATACGTGATTTATGATCTGTTTTGACCTAGACTCATTTAATATCAGTGCCAACACGTTGGTTACAGGTTCTAAGTGGAACAGTCTAGACGTCATTGTTTAAAATTGAAGTCAATTTAACATCAAAAGTCAAGAATTGAGCAATTCTATGCTAGAGAATTTTCAAATTTGAACCACAGAATCATAGATAGCAAGCAAGATCAGGAAAATTCTAACATCCTACCCCACACTTAAAGGTTCTGTGTCCTCACAGAACTAATCTAGAGTAGAGAGATACGATGAACCTGGAAGGTGATGGTCGGTGTAGCGGATGAGTACGGAGAGTCCGGAGCGGAGCGGAGTAGCTACTCGAGTTCTTACAAAACAAAAACAACAAAAGATCAAAAGGATTCCGGGACAAGGGTCCCGGATCCACACAGAATAAAAGTCGAACAAAGAAGGTTTAGGGGAATTTTGAAAATTTTCGAGATGGGAAAGTGAGGAGAGAGAGAGACTCGACTGGGAATTAAAGAGATAAGGTCCAAAAATTTGCCTTGAATTTTCGGCGAAAATAAGTGCAAGTTTTCGCCGAAAATATCAGTTAAAAAGTACTGCCAATTTTTCAAAGGTATTTTCGCTGAAAACTACAAGTAGTTTTCGCCAAAAATTGGAGTTAAAATCGACCAGAAATACAGTGATATTTCAAAGAGAGTTTTCGCCGAAAATAGGGTGCATTCTCGCCGAAAATTTTGAACTGCACGATTGAAAATATTTTCGCAGATCCGGCAAAATTCAGAAAATCACAATTAAATCCACAAAAATCGAAACAACCTCAATCAACTTGCGAATGACACTATGACGCACAGACTACACACAAAAAATAAGAGATCAAACAAACTGACACTTTTGGTTCCCCCGAACCGACTCTAAAATACTAAGTTTGACACAAATGAAAAACTGACTCCAGTCGTGGGTTGCCTCCCACGAAGCGCTCTAGATTAATGTCCTTGAGTTGGAAGATACCTGGACGGTGTTAGGAGACGTCCCGACTCAGTATTTCTCTTAGGCCCGAGTCGGAGTTCATGAAATATGGCCTTGGGGATCCTCCGGCAAGTGTGAACTTCTTCCCCTTTGCGTGAATTAGCTTGGGTCGTTCTTCGGGAAGATGACCAGATATTTCAAATGGCCCGCACAGTTCTTTCGAAGAAGCGTCCTTCAGAGGATCATTCTTCCCTGGTGGTCGGTTAGAAGGTGATTTAATGACTGGCCCCCAAACCTCCTTGGTCTCTCCTGTTCCTTTCTTCTTCATCTCGCCAGGATCCTTAACTTTTGGTGATTCATGGGAGAATGCCGTCGGATCTTCCTTCTTTCTCGGCTTCTGTGCCGGCAGCTGATGAACGTCGCAGAAGCGGTTGATCAAATACTACCAAGCTAATAAAGCTAGGGTAGATCGTATTCCAGGGGTCTTCTAAGATTGACTACTTCAAAACTGGCAAAATACTCGAATGCAAGCAAGTTGTGCGTGGTGTGAGTTCCACGACTTCTAATTCTAAGAAATGCAGAGAAATTAAAAATTAAACTAAAGCAGATTGGAAATTAGGGTTTGAAAACAGAGATGACAAATGAACTTAGACTTTGAATCCCCCTTCGTTCCCCAGAGCATTGGCAATCAACAGATCAGCGGATTTCGATTCTCGTTCAATCAATTACTAAGACATCACCATAACTCCTTACCCTTAGGTTTAAGACCGGCGAACGTTCGCTCTATCCGTTCTAACTACCAAGATTAACTAGCCGCCCGGGTACGGTCGCCTCTCGCAACGACTTAATTAACTGGTGCAATTACTAATGATTAATGAGTTACTCTTGCAGTGAATTAACCCTAACCGGTTCCTACGAAAGGCACGCTCCAATTATAAGGTTAATTGTTCAATTTGATGTTCTAAAGTAAGGCGAGCGTTCGCTTCTATCCTTAGCTTAACCAGAATCTAATCTAGGTGATCAATCAGACAAGAAACATGAACAATGAAGAACAAATCAAACATGAATGAGAAACTGATTGAATTTCGAATTTAATCACCGCCGATCCGTGACCGCTTTAAAGCCCTGGGTCACTTAGGGTTCATCTAGTCTAAGCTCTAACGAGTTTAGATACTCATGTTTATCACAAAAGAAACAAAGACAAAGTAAGAGTTCATCATCCAGAGGAAGAACAGAAAAGAATCTGAAAAACCTAATTTAGACGACTCTGACAGACTTCGATCTTCGGTAAACTACACTCCTAGCTCCGGTTCTCCGAGATGAAAGGGATGCGTCATGATCTCTTTCCGGCTCTTCGAACTCTAACTCTTCGCTCCAGAACTTCAGAGAAAATCGTAGGATTCCGATTCGAAAAGTATTTTCTGATGTAAATTATGATCTCCTTCTCTAGTGGGCCGCCGGTTAAGTATTTATACTTAACCTAGCCCAACCGGATTTCTTCTAATATTTTCACCAAAAATAGTGAATTATTTTTGCCAAAAATATGCTTGTGAATGGAAGTCCCGCCGGCTGATTCTCCTGTGATTTTCGTTTCGGTCCGAAAACCCAACGGTTTCGCCGAAAACTTCTTTGGCTGAGCATCAGTGGATTGTTCTTGCATTTTCGCCGAAAAACCCTAGGTCATTTTCGCCGAAAATGTAAGTGTGAATGGGCAGACTTTTGGTTTGACTTGATCGGCTCCTTGGATCGATTCCGGTTTGATTCCTCGAGGTTCCAACGCCTTAGACACGTCCTTGGTTACTTATTCGATGGCAAAAACCTGTGCTAACATAAAAACACTAGAAAACCATCAAATAGACCCGAAACGGGCCAAGGTAACACAAATGGCACGACATAGGGCAATCGATTGAATATTCGTTATTCTACCCTAAAAACCATGTCTTAAGCAAAGAAATGTTGCTTAAATGAGGCTGATAATCACGTCAAATCGAGTGTCATCAAATACCCCACACTTAAGCTTTTGCTTGTCCTCAAGCAAACTGAATAGAAACGCTCATGTTCATAAATGATAAGATCGATTAAATTGGAGCTCAATCAAACACAATGAATTATTAGACAGATCGATCCTAGAACAAGAAACCTAACATGCATACAGATCAGCCAAACTACCTGGTCTCACTAATAAACTGCACACGACAAGTAATTAGCAACCAATTATGCACGAATTTGACCTGACCGACCAGACTCCTCACACAGGATATATATAGTACAATGGGAACTCTCACTCTCTGTGTTTAGGGACGTGTTTCTGCTGTCGATCATTTTCTGTTACAGAATTTGTCATAGGTTTGCATTTCGACCACATCTCCACCACTGTGACAACACGAGTATCTAGTCAAGAAGGACTTCCCTGCTAGGACCGTAATGAAATCTACACTACTCGGGTTTATAATGAGATGGATGATGGGAATGAATGATGATGGCTTGGTGCGGGGTAGCTTTCGACTAACTTCCCTCGAATCTAATCTATGGCTTCCTACCGTCTAACCAAACACGGGTGGAATAATGAACGCTCGTCCTATGATACCCTCAAGCAACCTAACACTTATTCTTTTTCTTTACACCATTTTTTTCTTCTTTTCTTTCTTTTGAACTTTTCTTTTGACTTCGTTCTTCCATTTGTAGGGAGAAGAACGTTTTATTGAACTAGAAACTTTGAACTTTTTTTCTGATTTTTCTTTTCTTCATTTTTTTTCGAAATCTTCTTCTTTTCTTACTTTACTTTTTTTTTTAGTTGCTAGAGGGGTTTACACGTCTGGACATATTAGCTAAGACCACCTGTTTAATGGCTATAGGCAGGTTACCACAAACCGACTTCCGGTAGGTCAATCTAGAACTACAACCACCGGGGATCAATGGGGAATGAAAGAAATGGCAAATGGCTGTAATTATTATCGAACCGAAAGAACAGGCCAAGCTCAAGGGTCTAAACCTAGTGGATTTATCGTTTGGTAGGCTATCTGGCTTAGTAGCTGAATCTAGGTGCCCCTATCCTTCTAGAACTCGTGTCATCGTGTGGTCTCGAGTAGGTCTCATGCAAATTCTAACTCATTCAAGAAAACAAAAAACCACTCAGAAAGAATTTTAAATTGCAAGTTACGTGCAATGGATCAACAGCTCACAATTGGTTTGCTAGTCGGATTCGGTCATTTTCATGCAATCAAGGCTACAAACTACAAGTGTGATTTTAAAATTTGTTCTGACCAGGCAATTTAGCATCAAAGTATACAAGTTGGTTCTCAAGTTCTAGGTTAAGCAGTCTAAGCATCATTATGAAGGGTTGAACAACAACTTAACATCAAAAATCAAGAACTGAGCCATTCTAATGCTAGAGAGACTGGAATGGAATCACGAGGCACACACAAAACACAATCAAGGGCAATCAAGTTCATGCAAGGTTCTCTAGCATCCTACCCCACACTTAAATCGGACTGTGTCCTCACAGGACTAAAATTAGAGCTCAGAGTGAAGCAGAAGAACCTGGACCGAGATGATTGGCATAGGGGATGAGCACGGGTCCTCGGAGCGGAGGAATCTACCCAAGCGAAGCAAAGGGAATCTCCCAACTGCCTACAAAACAAAAACAAATAAAACATAAAAAGGAAACCGGGACAAGTGTCCCGGATCCACACAGAAAAAAGTTGGACCGAAATCCGAAAAGAATAAATAAAAAGAAGACACCAGAAAAGGAATACAACCCGATCACTGCTGGTCCGGTGAACCGGGAGGTGGAAAGTGGAGAAATTCGCCGAGCTGGCGTTGCCACGCCAGCTGTGCCTCATACCGCCTGTCGGCGCGGGCATATGTTGCTGCATAATAGTCCATCGCGCCTCTTGAGTGGCGTTGTCAGTGATGCGCCATCCTGCAGTCGCTCGTACAACTCTCCAACATCCGCGGGGTGGTGTCGGGGCTGCTGGGGAGGCGCCTGGTATGGATCGGGAATGTGCGGCGGCGACTGGTGAGCATACCCTGCCTGGTGATGTGGCGAGGGTATATAGTCTTGGAATTCTGGCGGCGGCTGGGGCTGCTGCTGCTCAGCATCATCTTCTTCCTCCGACTCGACCACAGGCTGGAGTGGAGGATCTGCTGCTACATGGGGACTGAGGTCGAGTTCTAAGTCGTACTCAACCGCTAAGTCTCCTCCAACAGTCCTAACTCGGTGTCGTGGAATGTTCGGGCCATATTCATGGCTGATGCCGAAGGAGAGGATGAGCTGCCCTATGAAGTTACCCCCAGGAGTCTACGAGGTGGCGTCTTCCTCCTGGTCTTCTGGCGGAAGATGCGAGCCAGTACCCAGCCGGGGTGTAGAGGGTAGCTCTCTCGGATGGCTCGAAGAAGCATGAGCTCCTCCTTGAGGATATGGTGGCGATCCTTATCTGGAACATATAAAAGCGACCTACGCCAAACCATATGAATAAATTTAAAGAGTGGGTGAGAGAGCGACTTAACTGAGTTGTTCGCCCCGAGGTGATCGCCAGGTATGCTGTCATGTGTCTCCAGAGCGCGTGGTACTCCTCCCCGTCATCATCGTCGCCCCAGCCTAGGTGATGGTCGTGATAGTGCTCGTAGGGGATGCCGAGATGAGCAGCAAACTCATCGTAGGTGAGCTGCCTGTACACCCCACCAAGATAGAAGGTGACAACCTTCTGGCGCTGCTTCCTCTTGTGCTCATCCAGATCAAAGGTTGCCTAGAACTCCTGGAGAGCAATGTCTGGGAACTCGGCAGCTATGGTGGTCAGCTCTAGGAGACCGACCGGTGCTAGGGCGTCATGCACGTTCCGGTGGTAGTCCTCGTCGTGATCGAAGAGGGACTCCATGGACAGAGGGCGCACGTCAGCTCCGCGAATGTGCTCGATCTTCTGGAAGCACTCGAAGTAGAAGTCTGGTAGACGAGCTATAGTGCGATGGTATCCAGCCCGGCGAGGGAGTGCGGGTGGAGGACCCAAAACGGCGGGTGTGACGGGAGTGGCAGCTCCTGAGCTCGAGGCGCCATCAAGTCGCGCCTTAGTCCTGCGCTCATAAGTGGTGTTCCTAAAACCAGAATGAAACCATATTAGTCAACTAAAACCCTACCCCACACTTAGTAGAAAAACTCAATTTCACAAAGAAATGAGGAAAACGAGTGGGGGTAAGCAAAGCAGAGTAACCGGTAATCATAGACAGTAAAATACATGCTTAGGAACAGCCAGAATCGGATAAGCACAATCAGAGTCCAAAGAGTCAAACCGACATTCAGAAAGTCAACATTTAAGCATATTGAACCCTAATCATGGCAAGACTATCACAAGGTGGAAATTGACGGCATAATATGATCTCAAATGGCAAGCACGATAATCTGAACGAGAATGAACACATACGACAGCCAAACGATCAAATACAGTTCATGGTCAAACCGACATTTCTCACAAGTCAACATAACAAGGAATCAATCGTATGCATAGCAACACATGATCAAATGATATGGAAATGAAACACGGAACTCCCTAAGCATGCTAGAACAGTTCTATAAGTTCAGCTAACCTAGTTCACACGAAAACATTCGGCACGCAAAACGAGGCAAACTGAAAAGTCAACCGAAAGTCAACCCTGACGAAATTCAGCAATCCATATGTCAAAATATTCGTATTGAAAAGCTCTACAACTTACCTTGAAGCCATGAATGCTAAAAATGAACGGTTTGGGAGGAATCGGTGAAAAACTCTGAAAACAAGGGTTTCGGTGAACTGGAGCTGTAGAGCTCCGATTTGAATGTTCTAGGGCTCAAATCGATCGGAATTGGGAGGGGAGTCGAGCGGCGGTGGTCGGCTGACTGGTGGGGCGGTGGAAAACGACGCGGTGGTGGTTTAAAAAAGGGGTGGCGGCGGCGATTTGAAAAAGAAAAGGGGAGGGGTTTTCGGTTTTATGTTCGAAAATGAGATAAGGGAAGAGAGAGGATGGACCGAGTTTTTTAAAGTGAAAATTTGGCTGATTTTCAAGGTATTTTCGGCGAAAATAAAGAGGTGTTTTCGCCGAAAATAGGAGTTAAAATGGCTCGCCGAAAACACTAAACTTTTCGAACCGAAAACATGAAACAGAGACCGGGTTCGGAAATTCTAAAACGATTTCGCCGAAAATAGGGTTTAATTTTCGCCGAAAATTTTGAACTGTTCGGGTTAAAATATTTTCGCAAATCCGGCCAACTTCAGAAAATCACAGTTAAATCCACAAAAATCGGAACGACCTCAATCAACTTGCGACCTGACTTGATGACACACAGACTCTACACGAAAAATAATAAATCAAACAAACTGACACTTTTGGCTCCCCGAACGACTCTAAAATACCAAGTTCGACAAAAATTAAAAACGGGACTCCAGCCGTGGGTTGCCTCCCACGAAGCGCTCTTTTATTAACATCCTTGAGCTGGACGATACCTGGACGGTATTAGGAGACATCCCAACTCAGATTCTCCTTAATGCTCACGTCGGAGTTCATGAAGTACAGCTTCGGGATTTCTCCAGTAAGCGTGAATCTCTTCCCGTTTGCATGCAAGAGCTTGGTACGTCCATCGGGAAGATGAGTGACGAACTTGAACGGTCCGAACAGTTCTCTGGAGAGGTCATCCTTCTTGAGTGTTACGATGGAAGGAATGAGGACTGTCGGCTTCTTCTTTTCTTTTATCTCCGGCTTGGTATCACCAGGATCGGTGATCGTCAGTACTTCCTTAGGAGATGCTTTCGGCTTCTCCTTCCATACTTGTTCCGGTGCCGGTTTCTCGGAACAAATTGGCGGTGTAGCTGGCTCGGTAGAAGACGGTGGAACTTTTGGCCTCCAGACCATTTGGGTCTTCGTCTTCTTGTTCTTTCCTCGAGGTCTGCTCGGTTTTGTGCTCGGTGGCTTAGAAGAGGCTTGCAGTTCCTTCTTCTTCTTGGGCAGCTTCTAAACCGAAGTTTCTGGCTTCTTCTTAATAACCTGTTCAATATCTGTAGCAACAACCGATCTAGAGACACTGGAAGAAGCATTAGTAATGGAGTTGACCGGAGTCAACCCCGCAGTTTCAACAGCTAAGCAGTGAGATTCTTCATTCTTAGAGTCATATTTCATGACATCTTTAAGACGGAACGTTTTCGTTTCTTTACCAACCCTTAGAGTTAAAGAACCATTTGGAACGTTAATATTCATTCCAGTAGTGGCCATGAAAGGTCGACTTATGAGAATGGTAGAATCATCTGTACTAGTATCCATGATCACATAGTCAGCTAAGAACGTGAACGGTCCACATTTAGTAACAACGTCTTTAATCTCTCCCTTAGGGGTTTAAGTGATCTATCAGCAAAGACAAGTTGCATACTAGGCGGTTCAAGTTCTCCTAGGTTTAACTTTTCAAACAGGCTCATAGGCATGACATTAACAGACGCTCCTAGATCAACTAAACAACGTTCAATCTCAACATCATTGATGACCAAAGGCAAAGTAAAAGAACCAGGATCAGATAACTTAGCTGGATATGGAGAGGCAGGTTTCTTAATACGAATGTCAGGATATCCTTCCTTGTTCCCCTTCATGCCAGTCTCGATCCTTGCATTTGGCAGCAATGCTCTTGGAAAAGGAGGCTTCACGACATACGGTGCAAGAGGAGGATCATCCTCCTTAGGCGCCGATTCCTGTTCTTCTTCTTCCTCCGGAGTTTCAGCGATCCTGCGTAAGACAGAACAAGCATCAGCAATTAAGTTTGGGAGTTTTCGAGCGGTTACCATCTTGGCTTGCTCCTTTCTCGGATTTGGCTCTGTCTGGCTTGGAAGTTGGCCAAATGGTCGACCAGATGCTAGCATGCTCGAGATGTTGTTCACGGCTTGCTCAATCCTTTGTCCAGATGCTATCTGTTCTTGATTGAGAAGAGCTTGAGCCTTGAACTGACTGTCATGATCATCAAGTCTTGTGATGATCTGGCTGAGCTTCTTATCCAGGTCACTGACATTGTTCTCTCTTTGATGATGCTGCCCTGGATAGGTATTATTAAGGTATTGATTCTGGCGATTGCCAGGAGTAGTTCCATAATTGCCCGGATTGCGATGCGGCGGCTGGTAGACACCTGCCGGCGGATGGTTAGGCTTCTGATCCTGAGCTAGGGCCAGCCGGGCGGTTATTCTGGTTCTGGTTATGGTTGGCGCCAGCATTGTAGGGAGGTCTGTCTTGATAGTTCCCTTGCTGTCTGAAGTTACGGTAGCCAGCATAACCATTCTGATTATTAACGAAGCCTTGTTGAATGAAATTTACCTCTTCGGTAGACCAGACTTCTGCCTTACCAAAATTCTGACAACGGCCTCCGTTATGTGCGCAAGCTCCACACCACTCGCAATCGGCAACGTCGACAGAAGCTGCCGGCGGCTTGATCGGTGTGGTAGACTTCTTCAAATGCTTCTCTACCTCTGCTTTGATTGTAGCTTCGAGATCTAGCTTACTCCTTGATCCTTCAGATTGTCGTTCCCAGTTCCTTGACTTGGAAGCACAGTTTGCGAAGTGAAGAAGAGCAGCTTCAGGTGTAAGTGTAGTGCAATCCCCTTCAGCTAGAGAATTGACCCACTTGGCAGATTCTTCTCAAAGTCCTCGAGAAAAGATTTCAGCTAACTGCCTCTGCTCGAATCCATGATGAGGGCAGGTGTAGAGAAATTCTTGGAATCGATTCCAAGTATCATACAAGCTTTCTCCTTCTTTCTGGGAGAATCTGGCGATGCTGTCCTTGATAGCAGTTGTTCTGGCCAGAGGGAAGTATTCTTCAACGAAGTCCTGAGCCAGAGTATCCCAATCTGTGTAATAGCCAGGTGGTTTGCCAGTAAGCCACCTCTTAGCAGGGCCTTTCAGAGAGAACGGGAAAGCTCTCAGACAAAGAGTATTTTTGTCGAAGTTTCCTCTCTTGAAAGTGCTGCAGTGATCAAGGAAGTCTGCAAGATAGTGCACGGATTGTCTAGGGGTCTGCCTTCAAATTATAAATCCCTAGAGATCATAGTCAAGAATGGAATCTTGATCTCATAGTCAGGATCTCCTTCAATGCGCGGAACGGCAATGGCAGATCGAACGCTAGTCGCGCTAGGCTTGTTATAGTCTGCTAGACTCTTCTGTGCAGGTGGTGGCGGTGGCGGTTGATCGCCATTTGGTGGTGGTGGTGGTAATCTGTCATCCATGGCGGGAGATGGAGGAGGTGAGAGTGACTCGGTGTATGAAGCGGATGAAGATGACGGTACAGGTGAAGATGGAGATGAGGAACTCTCTTTCAGTTCCTCGATCTTGATCGGAGTGATGAATGGATTGGATCTGCCCTTCTTCAGAATCTGTGATCGTAGAGGTGGAGCAGAACTACCTGGTCTCTCTGCACTCTTAGCCTGTTCGGTTTGAGAGCGAGCCCAAGGACGGTGAGGCATACACCTGTAAACCTACAGATAACAAAGACAAACAAAACCAGTGTATAAATCGAAGTGGATGGAAAGGTGAAAGATGGAAAGTATAAGAATAAATTGCTAGTTCTTCTTTCGAACAATCAAAAGAAGTCCCCGGCAACGGCATTTGATGAACGTCGCAGAAGCGGTTGATCAAATACTACCAAGCTAATAAAGCTAGGGTAGATCGTATTCCAGGGGTCTTCTAAGATTGACTACTTCAAAACTGGCAAAATACTCGAATGCAAGCAAGTTGTGCGTGGTGTGAGTTCCACGACTTCTAATTCTAAGAAATGCAGAGAAATTAAAAATTAAACTAAAGCAGATTGGAAATTAGGGTTTGAAAACAGAGATGACAAATGAACTTAGACTTTGAATCCCCCTTCGTTCCCTAGAGCATTGGCAATCAACAGATCAGCGGATTTCGATTCTCGTTCAATCAATTACTAAGACATCACCATAACTCCTTACCCTTAGGTTTAAGACCGGTGAACGTTCGCTCTATCCGTTCTAACTACCAAGATTAACTAGCCGCCCGGGTACTGTCGCCTCTCGCAACGACTTAATTAACTGGTGCAATTACTAACTGATTAATGAGTTACTCTTTGATGACACTCGATTTGACGTGATTATCAGCCTCATTTAAGCGAAATTCCCTTGCTTGAAACGTGGTTTTAGGGGTAAAATAGCGAATATTCACTCAACTACCCTATTTCCTACCGATTTGGTTACTTTGGCCCTTTTTGGGTCAATTTGATGGTTTTCTAGTGTTTTTGTGATAGCACAGATTTTTGCTATCATTTACGTAGCCATGGACGTATTCAAGACCTCAAGGAGTGAACCGGAATCGAACCAGAAATCAAACCAGAGTCAGAACCGAAGATCCAAGTGCCCAGCACAATATTTTCGCCGAAAAGACTATGAGGATTTCGGCGAAAAATACCTTCAGAACTCACAGGCTGATTTACACTAAAGTTTTCGGCGAAAACTTCCTTATGTTTTCGCCGAAAATCATAGAAGAAATCAAACAGGGGATTTGCCTAAAGTTTTCGCCGAAAATTATCTTATATTTTCGCCGAAAACATCTTCCAAATCCGGCGCTGTATTGGAAACCATAAGCGTACCTATTTAAAGAAACAGAGCAGCCGCCAGAAGACACAATCATTCATTATTCATATTTTCACAAATAGACTTTTGAGAGTCAGCCGACTCTAGGGTCGATAGATAGAGTTTAGAGAGTTCGAAGATCCGTGGAGAGATCGTGACGCCATCCTTCCACCTCGGAGAACTCGGAGCTTAAAGTTGAAGATCCAGGAGATTGAAGCTTCGCGGGAGTCGTCTGAATTAGTTTTTCAGATTCTTTTCTGTTCTTCCTCTGAATGATGAACTCTTTCTTTGTCTTTGTTTCTTCTGTAATGATCATGAGTAGCTAAACTCGTTAGAGCTTAGATTAGATGAACCCTAAGTGACCCAGGGCTTTAAAGCGGTCACGGATCGGCGGTGATTAGATTCGAAATTCGATCAGTTCTTTTTCATGTTTGATTCGTTCTTCATTGTTCATGTTTCTTGTCTGGATTGATCACCTAGATTAGATTCTGGTTAAGCTAAGGATAGAAGCGAACGCTCGCCTTACTTTAGAACATCGAATTAAACAATTAACCTTATAATTGGAGCGTGCCTTTCGTAGGAACCTGTTAGGGTTAATTCACTGCAAGAGTAACTCATTAAGCATTAGTAATTACACCAATTAATTAAGTCGTTGCGAGAGGCGACCGTACCCAGGCGGCTTGTTAATCTTGGTAGTTAGAACGGATAGAGCGAACGTTCGCCGGTCTTAAACCTAAGGGTAAGGAGTTATGGTGGTGTCTTAGTAATTGATTGAATGAGAATCGAAATCCGCTGATCTGTTGATTGCCTATGCTCTGGTGAACGAAGGGGGATTCGAAATCTAAGTTCGTCTATCTTCTCGTTAGTTAACCTTTTACTTTTCTGTCTTTTATTTTCCTGGTTGTGGAACTCACACCACGCACTAAGTGTTTAAACCTGAGTAATTTGCTAACATATTTGAGTAGACAAGAAGAAGAGACCTCAAGTAGAATACGATCTAGTCTACCTTGGTAGGTTAGTTATTTGATACCGCTAATACTGCAGCTGTCACTCTTGCAGTGAATTAACCCTAACCGGTTCCTACGAAAGGCACGCTCCAATTATAAGGTTAATTGTTCAATTTGATGTTCTAAAGTAAGGCGAGCGTTCGCTTCTATCCTTAGCTTAACCAGAATCTAATCTAGGTGATCAATCCAGACAAGAAACATGAACAATGAAGAACAAATCAAACATGAATGAGAAACTGATTGAATTTCGAATCTAATCACCGACGATCCGTGACCGCTTTAAAGCCCTGGGTCACTTAGGGTTCATCTAGTCTTAGCTCTAACGAGTTTAGCTACTCATGTTTATCAGAAAAGAAACAAAGACAAAGTAAGAGTTCATCATCCAGAGGAAGAACAGAAAAGAATCTGAAAAACCTAATTTAGACGACTCTGACAGACTTCGATCTTCGGTAAACTACACTCCTAGCTCCGGTTCTCCGAGATGAAAGGGATGGCGTCACGATCTCTTTCCGGCTCTTCGAACTCTAACTCTTCGCTCCAGAACTTCAGAGAAAATTGTAGGATTCCGATTCGAAAAGTATTTTCTGATGTAAATTATGATCTCCTTCTCTAGTGGGCCGCCGGTTAAGTATTTATACTTAACCTAGCCCAGCCGGATTTCTTCTAATATTTTCGCCGAGAATAGTGAATTATTTTCGCCGAAAATATGCTTGTGAATGGAAGTCCCGCCGGCTGATTCTGCTGTGATTTTCGTTTCGGTCCGAAAACCCAACGGTTTCACCGAAAACTTCTTTGGCTGAGCATCAGTGGATTGTTCTTGCATTTTCGCCGAAAACCCTAAGTCATTTTTGCCGAAAATGTAAGTGTGAATGGGCAGACTTTTGGTTTGACTTGATCGGCTCCTTGGATCGATTCCGGTTTGATTCATCGAGGTTCCAATGCCTTAGACACGTCCTTGGTTACTTATTCGATGGCAAAAACCTGTGCTAACATAAAAACACTAGAAAACCATCAAATAGACCCGAAACGGGCCAAGGTAACACAAATGGCACGAGATAGGGTAATCGATTGAATATTCGTTATTGTACCCTAAAAAGCATGTCTTAAGCAAAGAAATGTTGCTTAAATGAGGCTGATAATCACGTCAAATCGAGTGTCATCAGCAGCTCGTTCTTCAGAGTAGGGACCTGTCCAACACCTGGCAAGAAGATTTCTGCAGAAACTCTAGATTTTTCATTAGTAACGGAGTTGACCGAAGCCAACTCCACAGCTTCAACAGATAAGCAATGCGCCTCTTCTCTGATAGGGACTTTCATACCGTCCTTGAGATGGAATGTCATGGTATCCTTGCGGACCCTTAATGTCAACGAGCCATTCGAGACATTAATGGTAATACCGGCTGTTGCCATGAACGGTCGGCCTAGGAGAAGAGTGATATCTTCCCCTCGGGTATCCATAACAATAAAATCAGCCAGAATAGTAAAAGGACCACAATTGACAACCACGTCTTCTATCAATCCCCTAGGTAATTTCACAGATCTATCGGCAAACACTAAACGCATGCTAATTGGTTTCAATTCTCCTAGATTCAATTTCTCATACAAGCAGGTAGGCATGACATTAATGGAAGAACCTAGATCAATTAAACTACGATCAATTTTCACATTTTTAATAGTGCAGGGCAAAGTAAAAGCACCAGGATCGCGACACTTATCTGGGGAGGTATGGCGGTCGTCTGGCTGTGGATCACGGAGCATTCTTCCTCGAGGGAGATGGAAGACAACTCACCCTTCTTCTTGTCCTTCGCAAGATCTTTCGCGACTTTTCCAGCCTCCGGTATCATCTGGATAGCATCAGTAACTGGTATTTTGACATCTGTGTTCTTCAAGTATCTATGCCACTTTCTGTACCGGGTATCATGATCTTTCTCCTTTGATTGCGCGGCCTTAGGAAACGGAATCCGAGGCTGATATGGAGGGAGAGGTGGCGCAGGTGATGTCGTTGTTAGGGGAGGCGGGGCAGTCACCTCCTCCTCTTCTTCTTTATCCTCCACCTCGATCTCTGGCTTGTCAATAGCTATAGCATTAGGATTTATGGCCGGAGCAGGAGCTGCAGGACCAGCTAATTGCTTGCCGCTTCTTGTGGTGATAGCCTTGACGTGCTCCTTCCTAATGGCAGAGTCGTCTTGAACCGATGATCGATTAAGGAGGGGGATATTAGTTAGCAGGCTAAACATGTTATTCAACATGCTCTCCACTCGTTGACCTCGAGCTTCATGATCTTGATTCAAGAGGGCTTGAAGCTTGAATCTCTCCTCGTGGTCATCGAGTCTTGTCAAGATCAGGTCGAACTTCTTGTCTATCTCGATTTCCCAAGTATTCTCGAACGTATAATTCTGAGGTTGCTGTCCTCTGGTGAATCCAGGGGGATCTTGATCAATAAAATTCACTTCCCCTATAGACCAGTTACTTGCTGTACCAAAAATCCTCTTCATTTCTTTCTACACTTCGCTCTTGATCTGATCTTCACGGCTTGGTTGCCTCTTAGCTGCTCCAAACTGTCTGTCCCAGCTTCTAGATTTAGATGCGCAGTTTGCAAAGTGAAGAAGAGCAGCTTCTGGTGTGAGTGCGGTGTAGTCTCCATCAGCTAAGGAGTTAACCCATTCAGATGATTCTTCATTCATACCCCAAGCAAAGATCTCGGCTAGTTGCATTTGAGTGAAGCCATGATGAGGGCAATCGTAGAGGAGTCCCTGGAATTCGTTCCAAGCTTCATGTAAACTTACTCCTTCTCTCTGTCTGAATCTTGAGATGTTTTTCTGTAAGCAGTTTGTTCTGGAAGGAGGGAAGTATTCCTCTATGAATTCCTGAGCAAGATCATCCTAGTTGGTGTAGTGACCGGGTGGCTTGCTAGTGAGCCATCTCTTTGCGGCGCCTCGAATGTGAATGGGAAGGCTCGAAGGCATAGAGCATTCTTGTTGAGGTTCTTAGACTTGAAAGTTTCACAGACAGCCAGAAAGTCAGATAGATGGTGTGCAAGGATTATCATCTGGGTTTCCCTCAAATTGCACATCCCTAAGATTAGTCCCAGAAAGGGGATCTTGATCTCATAGTCGGGATCATCGTCATTAGAAGGCACGGTGATTGGAGAATGAATGTTTAGATGCGCTCGGCTTACTGTAGTCCGCAAGACTCTTTGGAGCAGACATTGCGGTAGGGAAGATGGAAACGGAAGTGATTCGATTCTGTACCTGCTATGATCTGCAAGGGAAAAAAACAAGCACAACCGGTGTAAAATCGAAGTGTGACAGGAAATGAAAGATGGAAAGTAGAAGAATAAAATGCCAACTCTTCTTTCAAACAATATAGAAGAGTCCCCCGGCAACGGCGCCAATTTGATGAGCTGTAGGACAGTGATCAAATACTACCAAACTAGAAAAGCTAAGCAGATCGTATTCCACAGGGTTTCTTCTAATTGACTACTCAAAGAAGCTGGCAATTTATCCAAGTTTGAACATGTTGTGCGTGGTCTGAGTTCCACGACTTCTAGACTAAGATGCAAGAAAATTAAAATGAAATTGAAAGACAGAATGATTGGATGGTTCTGACAGACGACAGACAAGCTTAGATTTCGAATCCCTCTTAGATCACCAAGGCAACAGCAATCAACAGATCAGCGGATTTCAATTCTCGTTCAATCAATTTCTATACACCACCATAACTCCTGACCCTTAGGTTTAAGACCGGCGAACGTTCGCTCTATCCGATCTAACTACCAAGATTAACTAGCCGCCTGGGTACGGTCGCCTCTCGCAACGACTTAACTAACGGTGGAATTACTAACGATTTATGAGTTACTCTTGAAGCGGATTAACCCTAACTGGTTCCTACAAAAGGCACACTCCAATGATTAGGTTAATTGGTTGAATTAATGTTTTAAAGAGAGGCGAGCGTTCGCTTCTATCCTCAGCTTAACAAGAATCTAAACTAGGTGATCAAGGAAGACAAGTTTAAACGCCAAAGCAGGGAACTGTCTAACGACTACGTCTAGTGACTACGTCTGGAGACTAACCCTAGCTTGCAAAAACCAAATTTAGGCGATCAACCAGAAAAGAAACATAAACAATCAAGAACAAAACAACCATGCAAAGAGAAACTGATTGAACTTTGAATCTAATTACCGCCAATCCGTGACCGCTTTAAAGCCCTGGGTCACTTAGGGTTCATCTAATCTAAGCTCTACGAGTTTAGCTACTCATATGAGAAACAAGAGAATCGAAAACAAGCAAGGAATACATCTCAGGTAGGAAGAACAGAGAAGAACTGTAAAACCTAATTTGACGAATCCGTAAAGCTTCAATCTCCGGTAATCTTCAATCCAAGCTCCGAGTCTCCGAGGTGAAGGGATGGCGTCACGATCTCTCCACGATTCTTTTAACTCTCTAAACTCTCTCTCGAACTTCTAGGTCTGGAAATTATGATTGAAATCATGAGGTCTATTAATTTTGGGCCGTCGGTTAAGTATTTATACTTAACCCTGAACCGCCGGATTTTAACTAGGATTTTCGGCGAAAATATTAAGGAATTTTTGCTGAAAATTCCTTTGCAAAAGTGGATGACCGCCGGCTGTTTCTTCTGTGATTTTCGGTCCAACACTTCTCAGCGAAAACTTAGTATTTTCGCCGAAAATATTCTTCAGTTGACATCAGTGGATTTGTTCTTGCATTTTCGCCGAAAATTCTAGGGTATTTTCGGCGAAAACTCCTTTGTAAACGGGGCAGGAATTTGTTTGACTTGGTTGGCTCCTTGGATAGATTCCGGTGCGATTCCTCGAGGTTCCAATGCCTTAGACACGTCCTGGCTACTTTATTTGACGGCAAAAACCTGTGCTAACATAAAAACACTAGAAAACCATCAAATAACCCGAAACGGGCCAAGGTAACACAAATGGCACGAGATAGGGCAATTGATTGAATATTCGTCATTCTACCCTAAAAACCATGTCTTAAGCAAGGAAATGTCGCTTAAATGAGGCTGATAATCATGTCAAATCGAGTTTCATCAGAACACTTAGCTGGATATGGAGAGGAAGGTTTCTTGCTACGAGCATCAGGATATCCTTCTTTATTCCCTTCATGCCAGTCTCGATCCTTGCATTCGGCAGCAATGCTCTTGGAAAAGGAGGCTTCACGACGTACGGTGCGAGAGGAGGATCTTCCTCCTTAGGCACCACTTCTAGTGCTTCCTTCTTCTCTGAAGTTTCAGCGATCCTGCGTAAAACAGAACAAGCGTTCAGCAGATAAGCTAGTAAATTTTTTAACAGTTACCATCTTGGCTTGCTCCTTTCTCGGATTCGGCTCTGTCTGCTTGGAAGTTGGCCAAATGGTCGACCAGATGCTAGCATGCTCGAGATGTTGTTCACAGCTTGCTCAATTCTTTGACCGGCTGCTATCTGTTCTTGATTGAGAAGAGCTTGAGCTTTAAACTGACTGTCATGATCATCGAGTCTGGTGATGATCTGACAAGCTTCTTGTCCAGTTCACTGACGTTGCTTTCCTTCTGGTACTGCTGCCCTGGATAGTGTTATTCAAATATTGATTCTGGCGATTGCCAGGAGCAGTCCCATAATTACCCCGGATTGCGGTGCGGCGGCTGATAGACACCTGCCGGCGGATGGTTAGGTTTCTGATCCTGAGCTGGACCAGCTGGGCGGTTATTCTGGTTCTTGTTATGGTTGGCGCCAGCATTGTAGGGAGGTCTGTCTTGATAGCTCCCTTGCTGCCTGTAGTTGCGTAGCTAGCATAACCATTCTGATTATTAACGAAGCCTTTTGATCGAAATTTACCTCTTTGGCGGACCAACTTCTGTCTTACCAAATTCTGGCAACGGCCTCCGTTATGTGCGCAAGCTCCACACCACTCGCAATCAGCAACATAGATAGAAGTTGCCGCCGGTTTGATTGGTGTGGAAGACTTCTTCAAATGCTTCTCTACTTCGGCCTCGATAGCTGCTTCGAGATCGAGCTTGCTCCTTGATCCTTCAGATTGTCGTTCCCCAGTTCCTTGACTTGGAAGCACAGTTTTCAAAGTGAAGAAGTGCAGCTTCGGGTGTGAGTGTAGTGCAATCCCCTTCAGCTAGAGAATTGACCCACTGACAGATTCTTCTCGAAGACCTCGAGCAAAGATTTCAGCTAACTGCCTCTGCTCGATCCATGATGAGGCAGTTTTAGAGAAGTTCTTGGAATCGATTCCAAGTATCGTAATAAGCTTTCTCCTTCTTTCTGGAGAATCTGGCGATGCTGTCCTTGATGCTGTTGTTCTGGCCGGAGGAAAGTATTCTTCAATGAAGTCCTGAGCCAGAGTATCCCAATCATGTAATATCCAGGTGGTTTGCCAGTAAGCCACCCTTAGCAGCGCCTTTTTCAGAGAGAACGGGAAAGCCCTCAAACAAAGAGTATTCTTGTCGAGGTTTCCGTTTTTGAAAGTGCTGCAGAGATCAAGGAAGTATGCATGATGAGTGCACGGGTTGTCTAGGGCCTGCCTTCGAACTATAGATCCCTAGAGATCATAGTCAAGAATGGAATCTTGATCTCATAGTCAGGATCTCCTTCAATGCGCGGTACGACAATGGCCAGATCGAACGCTAGTCGCGCTCGGCTTGTTGTAATCACTAGACTTTTCTGTGCATAGGTTGCGGTGGTGGATTTCCGCCTGGTGGTGTGGTGGTGGTAATTGATCAGTCATGGTAGGAGATGGAGGAGGTGAAAGTGACTTGGTGTATAAACGGATGTAGGTGACGGTACAAGTGAAGATGGAGATGAGAACTCTCCTTCAGTTCCTCGATCTTAATCGGAGTGATAGGATGAGGTGGATTGATTCTGCTTCTCCTTGATCTGTGATTGTCGAGGTGGAGCAGAACTGCTTGTCTCCTCTACTACTCTTAGTCTTGTCGGTTTGGGGACGAGTCCAAAGGGCAGCGATGCATACACCTGTGAACAACCTACAAATACAAAAACAACAAAACCAGTGTAAAATCGAAGTGGGTGGAAAATGAAAGATGGAAATTAGAAGAATAAATTGCCAGTTCTTCTTTCAAACAATCAAAAGAACTCCCCGGCAACAGCGCCAATTTGATTGAACCTCAGATCGTTGTGCGGGTTCAAACAAATAACTAACAAAGCTAACAAGCTAGGGTAGATCGTATTCCACGGGCCTTCTAATGGTTGACTACTCAAATAAACTAGCAATTACCAGGTTTAAACACTTCGTGCGTGGTGTGAGTTCCACGACTTCTAATTCTAAGAAATACAGAAAAATTAAAATTGAAACTAAGAACAAAATGGAAATTGGTTGATTAAAATAGAGATGATAGACGAACTTAGACTTTGAATCCCCCTCGTTCCCCAGAGCATTGGCAATCAATCAGATCAACGGATTTCGATTCTCATTCAATCAATTCTAAGACACCACCTTAACTCCTTACCCTTAGGTTTAAGACCGCGAACGTTCGCTCTATCCGTTCTAGCTACCAATATTAATTAGTCGCCCAGGTACGGTTTGCCTCTCGCAACGACTTAACTTAACTGGTGGAATTACTAACGATTTTATTAGTTACTCTTGCAGTGGATTAACCCTACCGGTTCCTACGAAAGGCACGCTCCAATTATAAGGTTAATTGTTCGATTTGATGTTTTAAAGTAAGGCGAGGCGTTCGCTTCTATCCTTAGCTTAACAAAATTTTAATATAGGTGATCAATCTAGACAAGAAAAATGAACAATGATGAACAAATCAAACATTTAAAGAGAAACTGATTGAACTTCGAATCTAATCACCGCCGATCCGTGACCGCTTTAAAGCCCTGGGTCATTTCGGGTTCATCTAGTCTAAGCTCTAAGAGTTTAGGGTACTCTGTTATCACAAAGGAATCAAAAGCAAAGAAAGAGTTTATCATCCAGAGGAAGAACAGAAAAGAATCTGAAAAACCTAATTACGACGACTCTGACAACTTCGATCTTCGGTAAACTGCAATCCTAGCTCTGAGTCTTCGAGATGGAAGGGAATGCGTCACGATCTCTTTCCGGCTCTATCGGACTCTAAACTTTCTTGCTACCAGAAGTTGAGAGAATTCTGAAGTTCGGGATTAGTTGGTAATTATGATTGTTGTGTAAAGGGTTTTTTTTTATTTGGGCCGCCGTTAAGTATTTATACTTAACCCTAATACCGCCGGATTTTGCCTGTTATTTTTGCCGAAAATACTGGGGAATTTTTGCCGAAAATCTAGTGTAAATGGATGGTCCGCCGCTGCTTTTCTCCTGTGATTTTCGTCAATTGTCTCCGCGAAAACTTAGGGTTTTCGCCGAAAACTCCTTTGTAAACCGGGCAACTTTGGTTCGACTCGATTGACTCCTCAGATCGATTCGGTGCAATTCTCGAGGTTCCAACGCCTTAACACGTCCTTGGCTACTTTATTTCACGGCAAAAACCTGTGCTAACATAAAAACACTAGAAAACCATCAATAGACCCGAAACGGGCCAAGGTAACACAAATGGCACGAGATAGGCAATTGATTGAATATTCGTTATTCTACCCTAAAAAACCATGTCCTTAAGCAAGGAAATGTCCGCTTAAATGAGGCGATAATCACGTCAAATCGGTGTCATCAACGACTCTGCATAAGCTTCGCTCTCCGATAATCTTCAATCCTAGCTCCGAGTCTCGAGGTGAAGGGATGGCGTCACGATCTCTTCCTGCTCTTTGAACTCTAAAACTATGCTCTCTCGAACACCTTCGGACTAGAACTCCGTGAGAAGTATATTATTATCCCGGTATGAAGTATAGCCAGTATGGGCCACTGGTTTAAGTATTTATACTTAACCCTAAACCGCCAGATTTTTGCTGGATTTTTTCGGCGAAACTGAAGAAGTTTTCGCCAAAAACTTCTTTGTAAATGCTGAATTTCCGACTGCTTCTTCCTGTGTTTTTTCGGACTTAGAGTTTTCGGCAGAACTTGACTTCTCGCCGAAAACTTCTTCTTGTGATCCCTCATCCAATTTCCTGGCCCTTTTCGCCAAAACCTGGGGATTTTTGCCGAAAAGGGGTATGTAAAATGGGCAGGATACTGTTTGACTTGATCGACTTTCTTGGACTGGTTCCAGTGGGGTTTCCTCGGGGTTTCCAATCCCTTAGACACTTTTTCTTGTTTACTTATTTAAGGCAAAACCTGTGCTATCATAAAACACTAGAAAACATCAAATTGACCCGAAAGGGGCCAAAATTTTAACAAAAATTGGCAGAGATAGAGCAGTTGAGGAATTTTCCTATTCAAACCCTAAAAACCATGTCTTAAGCAAGAATGTTGCTTAAATGAGGCTGATAATCAGGGCCAAATCGAGTGTCATCAAAATACCCCACACTTAACTTTTGCTTGTCCTCAAGCAAACGAATAAACACACGCTCACGTTCACAAATGATAAGATCGAAATTAAGTTCAAGCAACACAATGACTTATTAGACAGATAATCCCTAGAACAAAAACCAACATCATACTAATAAGCCAAACACCCGGGTCTCCAAAAACTGCACACCCCAAAGAAGTAGTAACCAATCATGCACGAATTTGACCTGACCGACCAAACCCCTCACACAGGAAATTTTTAGTATAAGGAAACTCCTCTCTTGTTTAAGATGTGTTTCTGCCCCCAAATTCATTTTCCTTTTTACTGAATTCGGTCATAATTTTTAAATTCGACCACATCTCCACCATTTTTGAAACACGAGTACTAGTCAAATGGACTTCCCTCTAGGACTTAACAAAATTTGGACACTACAAGGGTTTAAAATAGATGATAAAGGGGAAGGATGATGATGGCTTTTGGGCGTTGTAGCTTTCGACTAACTTCCCTCGAATCTAGCACTAGGGTTTCCTACCGCTAACCAGACACGGTGAATAGTTTACGCTCGCCTACGACACCCTCAAGCAACCTAGCACTTTTATTTCCTTTTTTACACACATTTTTTTTTCTGAATTTTTCTTTTGACTTCGTTCTTCCATATGTAGGGGAAAGAACATTTTTGAACTAAAAAACTTTTAAACTTTTTGAACTTTTTTTTTTTTTTTTTATTTTTTTTTTTTTACTTTTTCTTTTTTGCCGATTTTTTCTTTTAGTTGCTAGAGGGTTTACACGTTTGGACATATAGCTTTAAAACCACTTTTTAAAGCTATAGGCAAGTTACCACAACGACTTTCCCATTGGCAATCTAGAAATACAACCACAGGGATCAACGGGGAAAGAAAAATGGGGAATGGGTGTAATGTATATCGAACCGAAAGAACAAAGGCCCAAACTTTAAGGGTTTAAACCTTAAAGGATTTACGTTAGGTAGGCTATCTGGCTTAAATACCTGAACTAGGTGCCCCCCATCATTCTAGAACTCGGGTCACGTGTGGTCTCGAATAGGTCCCATGCAATTTTAAACTCATTCAAGCAACAGAAAACCCCAAAAAGAATGAAAATTGCAATTACGTGCAATGGGTCAAAAGCTCACATTTGGTTTGCTAGGCGGGTTCGATCATTTTCATGCAATCAAGGCGACAAACTACAAGTTGATTTAAAAATCTGTTCTGACCAACAATTTACACAAAGTATACACGGTTTGGGTTTTCCCAAATTTTAGGTTTTAAACAGTCTAAGCATCTTTTTTGACAATTGAACAACAACTAACACAAAATCAAGAACTGAGCATTTTTAATCTTAGAAAAACTGGAACAGCACCACAACACACAAAAACACAATCAAGAGAAATCAATCCTTGCAAGGTTCTCTACATCCTACCCACTATGACCTCGATTTGACGGATATCACCTCATTTAACGACAATTCCTTGCTAAACGGGTTTTAAAGGGGGAAAATAGCAATATTCAATCAACTACCCTATTCCTACCGTTTTTTTTTCTTTTGGCCTTTTTGGTCAATTTATGGTTTCTGTGTTTTTGTGATAGCAAAAGATTTTTTTCCCTCATTTACAAGCCATGGAAATTTTTCAAGACCTAGAAGCGAACCAAAATCAAACCGGTTTTAGAACCAAAGACCAACTTCCCAGACATTTTTCGCCGATTTCTATGAGGGTTTCGCGAAAATACCTTCAAATTCAAAAGCTGATTTGCACTGAATTTTCGGGGAAAACTTACTTAGTTTTTTTTCCCAAAATCCCCAGAAAAATAACACAGGGTTTTAACTAAAAAAAAATTTTACCAAATTTATTTGATATTTTTGCGAAAATATCTCCTTTCCGCGCAGAATCGAAAACCCTAATCAACCCTATTTAAAGCAAGTCGGCAGCCATTTACCACAATTGTAACAAACAATTCATTTCTTATTTTCCCCAACAGAACTTTTGAGATCGCCCTCTAGGGCATAGATAAGGTTAGAGAGTTCGAAGATCCGTGGAAGCGTACGCCATCCTTTCCCCTAGAAACCGGAAACTTAAAGTTGAAGATCCAGGGAAATTAAGCTCGCGGGAGTCGTCAAATTAGTTTTTCAGTTCTTATCTGTTTTTTTCCTCTGTAGATGACTTCATTGTTGCCTTTGTTTTCTCTTTTTTTTTCTGATATGATAACTGAACTAGAGCTTAGATTAGATGAACCGAAGTAACCCAGGCTTTAAGCGTCAGGGATCGGCGGTGATTAGATTCAATTCAATCAGTTTCTCTTTGCATGTTTATTCGTTTTTTCTTTTGTTCTTTTTCTTGTCTGGTTTGATCCCAAATTTTAGTTTCGGTTTAAGCAAGGTTAGAAGCGAACGCTCCCTTACTTAAACTCGAAGGGAATTTTTAACCTAAAGGGGGAGTGGTCCTCGAGACGGGTTAATCCACTGCAGAGTAACCATTAATCTTTAGAAATTGAAACCAGTTTTTAAAGTCGTGCGAAGGCGACCGTAACCCGGACGGCTATTAATCTTGTAGTTAGAATGGATAGGGCAACGTTCGCCGTTTTAAACCAAAGGGTAAGGATATGGTGGTGATAGAAACCGTTTGACAAGAAGAAACCCTTTGACTGTTATTGCCAATGCTCTTTTGATCTAAGGGGACCCGAAATCTAAGCTCTTCTATCTTCCTGTTAGCCCAACCATTTTAATCTTTCTGTCTTTTTTTTTCCTTTGTTTTTTAGTTTAGAAGTCGGGGAACCACACCCACGCACAACGGTTTTTAACCTGAGAAATTCCAGCTCCTTCGAAGTAGTCGATTAGAAGAAACCCCGGGTATACGATCTCCCAGCTTCAGCTTGTAGTATTGATTTCCGCTAAACTGCAGCTATCAATTGGCGCCGTTGCGGGACTTTTCCCTAATTGTTTGAAAAAGAGGGGGGAAAATTTTATTCTTTTTTCCTTCTGCCTTCCCATTTATTTCCTCCATATTCATTTTATCCCGGGGGGGGTTTTGAAAATTTTTAATTTTTGCGGGTTTACAGGGGGGATGACCAGTACCAAAGTGTATGTCGATGAAGCCCGTATATTGAGATAACCAAGAGATGTATAGCTAGCTCACAGCATCGACAACGACGACGAGAATAGAATCCTTCTTGATTTTTACTCTACAGGCTACAAGCTAAAACAAAGAGATAGACCAAAAGTTCACAAAATCGACAACAAAGGCAAAGTAAATCCGCTTGGATTATCTCATTTCGAACTGCAAGCTCGTAACGTAGTGGGTGTCGGCTCGAGCAACCAAATTCACTAATGGAAGAAGATGCTCAAGAAACCGTACGAGATGAACATTTACATCCTCACCCTTTACTATTGCACAAAGCACTGTTTTAAGTTTCCTTGGCGGGGGGTTGATGAAGACAAAAAAAACCAATCCACTTGAAGTTGGAGCCGAAAGGAGCACATAAGATAGGAGAAAACCCTCAACTACACTTCCCCGGTCAACCTGAGAGAAGATGGGGCTCATTGAACAGCGCGCCCCTACAACTCTTTTTCTTCCGAAGAGAATTCAAGAAACTGGTCCCACCAGAACCATGTCACTGGGAAAACTACCGGGGGGACGTCACCCTTCTGGATGCTACATGGCCCAAAACCCCCACCCCTTTAAAAAAGAGATTGACCCCTTTTTTAAGGAATTCTGAGTGGGTCCCTTTCAGGTACAGCCCCTTTAAGGACGTTAAAAGAGAGCCTTCGGGAGGCAAACCCCCGGCGGAGTCCGATTTTTTTAATTTTTTAGTCAGTCTTTTCGGCGTTCGAGTCATTTCGGGGAGCCAAGGGGCTTGGTGATTTATTATTTTTTTCGTGAGATCTGTGTGTCATAGAGTTTAGTACAAGTTGATGGGGTCGTTCCATTTTGTGGATTTACTGTATTTCTTTAATTGCCGGATTTTTTCGAAATATTTTTAAACCCGAACATTTTAAAATTCGCGAACACCCTACCATTTTCGCGAAATCACCCCTTTGGGGTTTCAACTGGTCACCCTGTTTCATATTTTTTTTGGGCCGAAATTTAAATGTTTCCCGGGGAAAAAAGTTTTAAAAACAACGCCATTTGAACTGATATTCGGCGAAACCACATGCTTTTTTTCGCAAAACGCTTCAAAAATCCGGCATGCATTGAACTAAACTTTCGGCGAAACACCCTCTTATTTTTGGGCCCAAAACTCTTTTTAAAATCACCCCAAAAAAAATTTACTTAAAATCCGGATTCACCCCCCCTCTCTTCCTTTTTTCATTTTTGAAACTTTTCAAAAAAAAAAAAAGTCAAAATATTTTCAAAATTCCCCTTAACCTTCTTTGTTCGCTTTTATTTTTTGTGGATCCGAGACCTTGTCCCGGTATCCTTTTGATCTTTTTTTATTTGTTTGTTTTGTAGATTTTGGAGTAGCTCTCCGCCTGCTCCGGACGGCTCCGTGTTCATACCCCTAAAACCGACCATCTCGTCACAGTTCTTCATATCTCTCTACTCTAGTTTAGTCCTGTAGGCACAAAACCTTTAATTTTTGGGGTAAGGATTAATCATGATCTTTTTTTGATCTATGGTCAATTTGAAATTCTCTAGCATAAAATTTGCCAATTCTTGACTTTTGATGTGAAATTGATTTTCAATTTTTAACAATGACTCTAGACTTTTCCACTTAAACCCTGTAACCAATGTTTTGGGAAAATGATTTTAAATGGCCCCTAGTCCAGCAATCTTTAATCATTTCTTGTAGTTGAAATTTTGAATTAATTGAATTAATTGGTTTGTTAATACAAAGCCAAACACCGGGGTTTAAGGGGAAGAGCTTAGCTCTCCCATGTTTTTCACTTCATATTTGTTTCACCTGTTTTGGGGCTTAGATAAAACAAATCCAATTCAAAATCTTGTGTAAAAAGTTATAACTACTAGGATTAAGTGGCTAAATTGTTAAATCAAGTAATTAAGTTGTGCAAATCAATTTTTAAGTTCTTTAAAGTGCTGAAATTAAAAGTAGAAGCCCGAAAACCAAAGTAAAGTGTTCGGGTTGAGCACTACAAAGGCACAAATACTGTGAGCTAGGCAGGTCCAACACCTAATGAAGGGGTTGGTATCGGCACTAGTATGCATAAAAAAATTTTGAAAATAAGTTGAAGCTTGAACGAATTTTTGTTAAAAAGGTCCTAGCTAGAAATAACTGTACGTCGAATCAAAAGAATGAATCGAGTCGATACCCCACTCACTTTTCCCAAACCTCCGCACCACATCATGGCTAGAGCTTAAAGGCTTTGATTAAAATTTGGGGGTTTCGTGTCGTTAATTATGATTAATTGTTTTTGCCAAAAAACGAGCTTTGTTAAAACCACTACTAAGTATGCAAAATTAGTGAGATCGAAAACTTGTTTGGTTGATTTTCTTGCATTGTAGGTCACTCTCTACGTGGAACATCAAAACCAAAATTTGTTAGAATTGAATCTCGGTTTAATCTCGTTCATTGTGAATTTGAGTGTGTTCTAGTTCAGTTTGGGTTTTGAGGCCCAAGCAAAGCAATTAAGTGAGTGGGTTTTTTTTAATTTTGAGGGGGGGGGCTCATCGTTGCGGGGGTTTCGCCTCATTTAAGCGACTTTCCTGATACGGGGTTTGGGGAAAATTAGGCTTATTCACCAATTTCCCATTTCCTACCGTTTGGGTTTATTTGGCCCTTTGGGGTCAATTTGTTGTTTTCTATGTTTTTGTGTTAATTTGATTTTCCCCTCATTTACGTAGCCATGGACGTATTCAAAGACCTTTTAGAATCGAACCCGAAATTTAAACCGGGGTCAGAAACCCAAGATCCAACGGGCCCCCACAAAGGGTCGCCGAAAACTAGAGGATTGGGGGAAAATACCTTCAGAAATCCAGGCTGATTTGCACTGAAATCTCGCGAAAACTTACATGGTTTTTGCCGAAAAACCCAGAAGAAATAACACAGGGAATTTTAACCTAAAGTTTTTCGCCAAAAACATTTGATATTTTCGGCGAAAATATCTGCCTTTTCCGCGGCAGAATCATAAAAACCCCAATCAACCCTATTTAAGCAGGGTCGGCAGCCATTCAATTTAAAAATTTGATAACATAAAAATTCTTTATCTTTTTTTCCAAATCAGACTTTTGAGAGTCAGCCGACTCTAGGGTCGATAGATAGAGTTTAGAGAGTTCGAAGATCCGAGGAGAGATCGTGACGCCAAACCCCCATCCCCCCTTGGAGAACTCGGAGCTAAAGTTGAAGATCCAGGATTTGAAGCTTCGCGTAGTCGCTATTAAGTTTTCAGTCTTTCTGTTCTTCCTCTGTATGAAGATCTCATTTTTTGCCTTTGATTCCCCTTTTTCCGATATGAGTAACTGAACTTGAGAGCTTGATAGTGGGAAACCCCAAGTGGCCCAGGGCTTTAAAGCGTCCCCGGATCGGCGGTGATTAGATTCGAAGTTCAAACCGTTCTCTTTGCATGGTTTTATTCGTTCTTCATTTTGTCAGGTTTCTTTCTGGTTTATCCCCCAATTAGATTCTGGGTTTTGCAAGGGTTGAAGCGAACGCTCGCCTTTCTTTAAAACATCGAATTGATCAAATTACCTTTTAATTGGAGTGTGGGTTTCGTAGGAAACCCGGGTTTTGGGGGGGAACCACCTGCAAAGTTAAATCATTTAAACATTAGTAATTGCACCTTTAATTAAGTCATTGCGAGAGGCGACCCCTACCCGGGCGGTTAGTTTTTTCGGTAGTTAGAACGGATTAAGTGAACGTTTGCCGTCTAAACCTTAGGGGAAGGGGTTATGGTGGTGTTTAGAAACCGATTGAACTAGAATTGAAAACCGGGTGATCTGGTTGATTGCCAATGCTCTGGGGATCTAAGGGATCGAAATCCCAAGCTCGTCATCTTCCTGTTAGTCAAAACCTTTTAATCTTTCTGTCTTATTTTCCCTTTTTTTTATTAGATTAGAAGTCGTGGAAACCCCACCACGCACAACGTGTTTTAACCTGAGGAATTTGCCAGCTTCTTCAATAGTCGATTAGAAAACCCCTGGGAAAACGATCTACACCCTAGCTTCACAGCTTGGGAGAATTTGAAAACCGCAATATTTCAGCATCACCCACCTTAAATCTTTTTTCTGTCCTCAAAGGACTAAAACTAAATTGGAGTGGAATAGAAGAACCCGGGGCTAATGGCCCATTAGAGGATAAACACAGGGCCCGAAGCGAGGGAAACTACCAAACGAAGGGATGTTGTGAAACCCAAGCAAAGGGAATCTACCAACTACCTGCAAAACAAAAACAAAAGAAGATAAAAAGGAAAAACGGGACAGTGTCCCCAGATCCACACAGATAAAAGTTGGATCGAAATCCTGAAGAAGAAAGATAAAAGAAAGGACAAGGAATAGGACACAACCCGATCACTGCTGGTCAGTGGTGCATCGGGAGGGGAAGGTAGGATGGCGTCGTTGACCTGCCGCTGCCACGCCAGCGTGCGCCTCATATCTCTCGTCAGTACGGCGCATGTGCTGCTGCATAATAACCCATCTGCATCCTGAGTGGCGGTGTCTGTGACTCGCCACTCCGGGAGTCGCTCGTACACTCTCCAATATCAGCTGGATGCGTTCGGTGCTGAGGCTGCTGCTCCTGGAATGGGTCACGAAGGGGCGGCTGGGTACTGATGCATTACCCTGCCTGCTGCTGTGGCGATGGTAATATGATGTCAAACATCTGCTCCGGCTGAGGAGGCTGCTCCTCAGAATCATCTTCTTCCTCATGACTCATCTCCTGGTGGGAGGAGGAGCTGCCGCCATCTATGGACAAAGGTCCAGCTGGAGGGCGTACTCGACTCGCTAAGTCACCACCTACGTGTGTTTATATGCGTCTGGGACGTCCGGGCCATATAACTGGCTGAGACCGAGGGAGATAATGAGCCGGCCTACAAAGTTCCGGCCAAGGAGTGTGCTAGGCGGCTTTGGCATTGAGTCTTTGGCGGAATAGGCGTGCAAGCACCCATCCGGGATGAAGCGGATAAGCCTCCCAGATGGCACGTAGCAGAAGGAGCTCCTCTCTACTGATGGGTGGCGGCTCTTCTCTGGAGCAAATAACAGGGAACTACGCCAAACCATATGAATAAAACGATAGAGAGGGTGAGAGAATGACTTAAACCGAGTTATGTGCCGTGGTCTGATCATTTGGCACTCCAGTCATGTGCTCCATGAGCGCGTCATACTCCTCTCCGTTGCCAGTGTTGTTCTCCCAGCCGAGGTGATGACCCTCGTAGTGCTCCCGGGGGATCCCGAGATGACTGCAAACTCATCGTAGGTGAATTCTTTGTACACCCCCGCCAAGATAGAAGGAGACGACCTTCTTGTGCTACTCCTATTGTGCTCATTCCAGCTCGAATGTAGCCTAGAACTCATGGTGAGCGCGTCTGGAAGTCAGCACTAGGGGGTCAGCTCCAGAAGTCCTGAAGTGCCAATGAGTCGAGCACATTTTGGTGCCAGTCCTCATCGTGCTCGAGGAGGGAATCCATGGATAGTGGTCGCACGTCCGGCTCTAGGAACATGCTCAAGCCTCTGGTAGCGCTCGTAGTAATGCCATGGCAGAGCGGGCAACTGTGGGGTGGTCCCGACACGGCCTGGAAATGCAGTGGGGGACTGGAGACGGCTGTGGTGACGGGTGTCGGAGCTCGGGAGCTAGAGGCGGTGTCGAGTCTCGCCTTAGACCTGCGGTCATGAGTGGGGGCATTCCTATAGCAAGAAATGAACCATATTAGTCAACTAATAACCCCACCCCACACTAGTAAAAAACTCAATTTCACAAAGAAATGAGAAAAACCGAGTGGGTAAGCAAAGTCAGTTAACGGTAATCACATGAATCACAAAGCATGCATATGTCTATCCGGAATGTCAATATCGTAATTAGAGTTCAGAAGTCAAATCGTCATACACGAAGTCAACATTGAACACAACGAACCCTACCATGGCAAGTACTAGCTCAAAGCGGGAAATGATGGCATAATATCATTTAGCAAACGATATGAACGTGAATGAACACACACGGCAGCCAAATGAGCATAAAAAGTTCATGTCAAAAACCGATATTTCACAAAAGTCCAACACCGCAAAGAATCAATCTTTAAGCATAGCAACATATGATCAAATGGTATTAGAAATTCAGCAACAATTCTCCCTAAGCATGCTTGATCAGTGCAAAGCAATCAGCTAACCTAAATTCAACGAAACAGTCGCACGCAATTCGAGGTAGACTGAAAAAGTCAAACTGAAGTCAACCCCAATGAAATTTAGCATTCAACATGTGAAAAGACTCAAAATGAAAAGCTCTACACTTACCTTGAAGCCATAGCTGCTGAAAACGAACGGAACGAGAGAAATCGGTGAAAAACTGAAAAACAAGGTTTCAGTGGACGGAGTCTCTAGAGCTCCGATTCGGACGATCTATGACTTGAAATGACGGAGAGAGAGAGGAATGTGCGCCGCGGTCAGCGATGGAGGCAGTGGCGGTGAAATAGCGGCGGCGGCGATTTTAAAATATGGCTGGGTGTTCGGTGGTTTCGAAAGTGTGAGGGGGAAGAGAGAATACCGAAAAAATGAAATGAAAAGGGGAAAAGATTTTTGGATTTTTCTCAGAGTTTTCGGTGAAAAGAAGTGCAAGTTTTCGCCGAAAACTCAAGTTCAAAAACGTCTGCCGTTTTCAAAGCAACTTTTCACCGAAAAGTATGGTACTTTTTCGCCGAAAGTTTAACATAAATCGATCAGAAAACACAGTGGGATTTAAAGAGCAGTTTTTGCCAAAAAGCTGGGTACTTTCGTCATAAAAATTTGACTTGCACGATTGAAAAAAAATTCCGCAATCCCAAGCAAACTTCAGAAAATCAGAAATAATTTGAAAAAATCGGAACAACCTCAAACAACTTGCGATTCAAACGATGACACAACAGACTACACACGAAAATAAGAAATCATGCAAACTGACACTTTTGCTTCCCCCGAACCGACTCTAAACAAGGAGTTTGACACAAATTAAAAACTGACTCCAGCCGTGGGTTGCCTCCCACGAAGCGCTCTAGATTAACGTCCTTGAGATGGACGATACCTGGACGTATTAGGAGACATCCAACTCAGGATCTCCTTAACGCTAGCGTCAGAGTTCATAAGTAGAGCTTTGGGGTATCTCCGTCGAGGGTGAACTTCTTCCCGTTAGCATGAGTGAGCTTAGTGCATCCATCAGGAAGATGATCAGTGATCTTGAACGGTCCTGAACAGTTCTCTTGATAGATCATCCTTCGTGAGTGTTACAATGGAAGGAATGGGACGGTCGACCTTATCTTTCTTTGACCTCCGCGCTTCGTTTCACCGGGATCCGTAATCTTTGGCGCTTCCTTGGGAGATGCTTTTGGCTTCCTTCTTAACTTGCTCATGCGCCAGTGGCTTGACAGAGACTGGTGGTGTGGCTAGCTCGGAAGAAGGTGGCGGAGCAATTGGCCTCCTGACCATTTGATCTTCTTCTTCTGATTCTTCCTCCGTAACCTGCCAGGTTCCTTGCTTGCGGTGAAGAAGAGGCTTTCATTTCCTTCTTCTTTGGTGGCTTTTGAGCCGAAGATTCTAGTTTCTTCTTAATAATCTATCCAACACCTGCAACAACAGTTGATCTAGAAAACACTAGAAGAGACATCAGTAACGGAGTTGACCGGAGTCAACTCCATAGTTTCAACAGCAAGACAATGAGGTTCTTCATTCATAGTAGTGTACTTCATACCGTCATTGAGGCGGAATGTTATCGTTTCCTTACCAACCCTCAAGGTCAACGAACAACTCGGAACATTGATTTGCATTCCGGTTGTTGCCATGAAGGGTCGACCTATAAGAATAGTAGAATCCTCCTCGCTAGTATCTATGTCACAAAATCAGCTAAAAAAGTGAAAGGACCACATTTAGTGACAACATCTTTGATCTCTCTTCTAGGTGTTTTCAATGATCTATCAGCAAAGACAAGTTGCATGCTAGTCGGTCAAGTTCTCCTAGATTCAATTTCTCAAACACTACAAGAAAATGACATCCTAACAGCGGATTTTTAGTGATTCTAACAACGGATAGGCCGCTGTTAGAAATCCTAACGTGTGTTGCATATCCGCTGTTAGTTGACTAACGTAAGGTGAGATAACAGCGGATATTCTGACCGCCGTTAAAACCTAACAGCGGTTATTTCTAACAGCACTTAAATATCCGCCGTTAGAATTCCGATCAGATTTAAAAAAATGCAGAAACCTGCATAGCAGGTTCTTCTTCTTCTTCTTCTTCTTCTTCTTCTTCTTCCTCGGATCTTCTTCTTGTTCTTCCTCCGATCTTCTTCTTCTTGTTCTTCCCTCCGATCTTCTCCTTCTTCTTCTGCTTCTTCCTCCGATCTTCCTGCTCTCTTCCTCCGATCTTCTCCTTTTTTCTTCTTCTTCTTCTTCTTCTTCTCCTCCTCCGAGCTTCTTTCTTCTTCTGCTTCATCTTCTACTTTCTTCTCTTCTTTCTTCCTTTTATTCTTCTTCTTTCTTCAACATAGTACCTGCAATCAATTATAAAATTTAAAACCCCTAATCTCATATCAAAACTCTAGATTCAACCAAAACCAAAAATTAAATGGAGATGAATAACCTTTTCGACACATTTCTTCTTCTGCCACCGCTGCTGGCCGGAGTCTGAGTGGATTCATCAGAGCAGAGGAGGAGTTGAAAGAAGGAAGAAGAAGGGATTGGTTTTTGGGGAAAGAAGGAAGAAGAGGGATTTGTTTTGGGGAAAGAAGGAAGAAGAGGGGATTTATTTTTGGGGAAAAGAAGAAGAGGGATTCTTTTGGATCTGGAAAAGAAGGAAATAAGGATTGCCCACAAGTCATTGGCTAGGGATGGGCACACGGATCGCCACATCAGCAAAAACCTAACAGCGGATTACCTAACAGCGGTTAAATCCGCCGCTAGGTTCCCCCCAAAAATTTTGATTTCCCGCTAAGGCGAGATATTTTGGCGCCCCTTGAATTAAACGCTAACAGCGGATTTCTAACAGCATCTTTTTTCCGCTGTTATTTAACAGCGATTTTTAAAAATCCGCCGTTAGGCTTTTATTCTAACAACACTTTTTGTCCGCCGTTAGAAATTGATGTTAAAATGTATTTTCTTGTAGTGAAACAAACTCATAGGCATAACATTGACAAGACGCGCCTAGATCAACCAAACTACTTCTATCTCAATATCATTAATGACTAGCGGTAGCGTGAAAGAACCAGGATCATAACACTTAGCTGGATATGGCGAGGAAGGCTTCTTGCTACGGATGGGAGAGTAATCCTTCTTGTTTCCCCACATGCCAGTCTCGATCCTCGCGTTAGGTAGCAATGCTCTTGGAAAAGGAGGCTTCTCGTAGCACGGAGCAAGAGGAGGATCATACTCCTTAGGTGCCTCCTTCTTTGCTTCCTTCTTCTTTGAAGCTTCAACGGTCCTGCACAAGATGGAAGAAGCATTAGTAGGTGAGTTTGCCGGATCTTGAATAGATACCATTTTAGCTTGCTCCTTTCTCGGATTCGGCTCGGTTTGGCTTGGAAGCTGGCCAAATGGTCGACCAGATGTTAGCATGCTAGAGATCTGGTTCACTGCATGCTCTATTCTTTGACCGGATGCAATCTGTTCTTGGTTGAGGAGAACTTGAGCTTTGAACTGACTGTCATGATCATCAAGTCTGGTGATGATCTGGTTGAGCTTCTTGTCGAGTTCACTGACGTTGTTGTCCTTCTGATGCTGCTGTCCTGTATAAGTAATTGTTCAGATATTGATTCTGGCGATTGCCAGGAGCAGTTCCATAGTTACCCTGATTTTGGTGCGGTGGCTGGTAGACACCTCCCGGCGGATGGTTTGGCTTCTGATCCTGAGCTGGACCAGTTGGTCGGCTATTCTGATTCTGGCCTTAGTTTTGGTTGGCACCGACATTGTAGGGAGGTTGATCTTGGTAATTTCCCCCTGTTGTCTGTAGTTGCGGTAGCCAACATAACCGTTCTGATTGTTGTTGAAGCCTTGAGAAACGAAATTGACTTCTTCGGCAGACCAGACTTCTGTTTTCCCAAAGTTCTGGCATCGGCCTCCATTATGAGCACAAGCTCCACACCACTCGCAATCAGCAACGTAGACAGAGGCTGCTGACGGTTTGATGGGTGTAGAAGACTTCTTCAGATGCTTCTCGACTTCTGCTTTAATGGTTGCTTCAAGATTGAGCTTGTTCCTTGATCCTTCTGACTGCCGTTCCCAGTTTCTTGACTTGGAAGCACAGTTCACGAAATGAAGAAGAGCAGCTTCAGTTGTGAGGGTAGTGCAATCTCCTTCAGCTAGGGAGTTGACCCATTTAGCAGACTCTTCACGAAGACCTCGAGCAAAGATTTCAGCCAGCTGTCTCTGCTTGAACCCGTGGTGAGGACAGTTGTAGAGAAGTTCTTGGAATTCATTCCAAGTGTCATATAAGCTCGTTCCTTCCTTCTGAGAGAATCTGGCGATGCTATCCTTGAAGGCTGTTGTTCTGGAAGGAGGGAAGTACTCTTTGACGAAGTCCTCAGCAAGAGTATCCCAGTTTGTGCAGTAACCAGGTGGTTTACCAGTAAACCATCTGTTAGCTGCGCCTTTAAGAGAGAACGGGATAGCTCTCAAACATAGAGTGTTCTTGTCGAGATTCCCATTCTTGAAAGTGCCGCAGAGATCAATAAAATCTGCCAGATGCGTGCACGGATTGTCAAGTGGCCTGCCTTCAAATTGTAGATCCCTAAAGATCATGGTCAAGAAAGGAATCTTGATCTCATAGTCAGGATCTCCTTCGATGCGTGGCACAACAATAGAAGATCGAACGCTAGTCGCGCTCGGCTTGTTGTAGTCAGCTAGACTCTTCCGTGCACCCAGTGGTGGTGGTTGACCGCCTGGTGGTGGTGGTGGTGGTGGTAACTGATCATTCATGGTAGAAGATGGAGGAGGTGAAAGTGATTCGGTGTATGAAGCGGACGAAGATGACGGTGAAGATGAAGATGAGGAACTCTCCTTCAGTTCCTCAATCTTAATTGGAGTGACAGATGGAGGTGGATTGGTTGTGCCTCTCGTTGGAATTTGTGATTGTCTTGGCGGAGCAGAAATGCCTAGTCTCTCTACACTCTTAGCCTTGTCGTTCTTGGCGGTTTGAGAGCGCGTGTCAGGGCGGTGGTGCATAAACCTATGAACAACCTACAAATGACAAAAACAAACAAAACCAGTGTAAAATCGAAGTGGATGGAAAAGTGGAAGATGGAAAGTAGAAGAGTAAAATTGCCAGTTCTTCTTTCAAATGACTAGAAGAAGTCTCCGGCAACGGCGCCAATTTGATGAACCGTCGTAGAGCGGTGCGTCAAATAACTACTTAGCTAGACAGCTAAGTAGATCATATTCCACGGGTCTTCTAATAATCATCTACTCAAATGTAAAGGCAGATTACTCAAGTTTAACACGTTGTGCGTGGTGTGAGTTCCACGACTTCTATTCTAGAAAATGGAAGGAAATTTAGAACTTAAATTGAAAGACAGATTCAATTCTAATTCAATCGGTTTCTATACACCACCATAACTCCTGACCCTTAGGTTTAAGACTGGCGAACGTTCGCTCTATCCGATCTAGCTACCAAGATTAACTAGTCGCCCGGCGTACGGTCGCCTCTCGCGACGACTAAACTAACTGGTGGAATTACTAATGATTTATGAGTTACTCTTGCAGTGGATTAACCCTAACTAGTTCCTACGAAGGCACACTCCAATGAATAGGTTAATTGTTGATTTGGTGTTTTAAAGTAAGGCGAGCGTTCGCTTCTATCCTTAGCTTAACAAGAATCTAATCTAGGTGATCAATCCAAACAAGAAACATAAACAATGAAGAACAAACCAAACATGAAAGAGAAACTGATTGAACTTTGAATCTAATCACCCCGATCTGTGACCGCTTTAAAGCCCTGGGTCAATTAGGGTTCATCTAGTCTAAGCTCTACGAGTTTAGCTACTTATGTTCATAACGACAGAATCAAAGACAGAAACAGTGTTCATCATGATAAGATAGAATAGATAGAAACTGTAAAACCTAATTAAGACGACTCAGCAAAGCTTCGCTCTCCTGTAATCTTCAATCCTAGCTCCGAGTCTCCGAGGTGAAGGGATGGTGGCACGATCTCTTCCTGGCTCTTCGAACTTTAAAACTCTGCTCTCTCGAACTCCTTCGGTCTAGAACTCATGAGAATTCTATTTTTGAAAAGTATATTATTATCCGGTATGAAGTATATCCAGTATGGGCCGCCGGTTTAAGTATTTATACTTAACCCTAAACCGCCGGATTTTGCATGGATTTTTCGGCGAAAACTGAAGAAGTTTTTGCCGAAAACTTCTTTGTAAATTGGCTGGATTTCCGACTGCTTCTCCTGTGATTTTTGGACTTAGAGTTTTCGGCGAGAACTTGACTTCTCGCCAAAAACTTCTTCTTGTGATGCTCAGCCGATTTCTTCTGGACTTTTCACCGAAAACCTGAGGAGTTTTCGCCGAAAAGTGTAGTGTAAAATGGGGCAGGATTACTGTTGACTTGATCGACTTCTTGGACTGGTTCCGGTGCGGTTGCTCGAGGTTCCAATGCCTTAGACACGTCCTTGGCTACTTTATTTGACGGCAGAAACCTATGCTATCATGAAAACACTAGAAAACCATCAAATAGACCCGAAACGGGCCAAAGTAACACAAATGGCACGAGATAGAGCAGTTGACTGAATATTCGCTATTCTACCCTAAAAACCATGTCTTAAGCAAGGAAATGTTGCTTAAATGAGGCTGATAATCACGTCAAATCGAGTGTCATCATTACACTATCTTCTCCGACCTTCAAAGTCAATGAGCCATGTTTGACATCAATAGTCACACCGACTGTTGCCAGAAAGGGTCGGCCCAAGATAAGTGTCACATCGACTGATAAAAGCTATTTTTACCAAGGTCGTATTCCACGAGGGCTCTCTCAAAAGCTTGTACTCACACGGTTCATGGACGGTCTATTCATTTAAAATAAGATTTGGTTTGAAATAAGAACAAAAGAAAACATAAAGAAAACTAAACAAACAAAGCAAAACAAAAGGGTGCAAATCAAAGACAAAGGGGGCTCTCTTGGTGGGTAGTTTCATCATGCTCACGAGGTACAAATGCACAAACAAGCCAAACATGTTCGAGGAAGCAATCGAATGACCACGCATTTCACTTCTATAGACTCAATGCACTCTCGTCGCACTAAATCCCTATCCTAGAACCACTCAACCTAGGCTCTCGCTCTCAAGCTAAGTGACTAAGGATGCATTAAAGGTGTTTGATGAAATGCCAAGACTCAAGACCCTCTCTTAAGACTCTATGACCACAAGGCTAAGCACAACACTCTCATATCAATGCCCTAACACTAAGAGATTCACCAAAAAGCCTTTTCAAACTCAATTGAATGAAAATCCACATGCACACCAAGTGTTCGATAAAATGCCCAAGAGAGAAATCAAGTGAAAATGGTTGAAATAAGATGATCTAATCTCTTAGAACACACTCACTTCAATCCCTAGACCTACAATCTATGCAATCCAAGCACTCTCATGCATCAAATCACAATGAATGGACCAAATTAAGCAAACATGGCATAAAATGGCATTAAGAACAAGTCTAGGAATCATCCTCATACAACCAAGATCAATCATGGCAAGTTCTATACAATCATCCCTCTATCATAGCACAACTAATCTACCCATCCAAGATGAACCCTAGAAACTCAGCCACACATGGCCAAGGGAGTAAAGAGAAAAGAAGGAAGAATGGTCACCAAGAACACCATGGATGAATCCTTGAGATGATCTTCACTTCTCCACTTGTAAGCACTTCTCCCAAGGTTTGTTGGCTTCAATCCTAGCTCCAATGGCTTCAAATTGCTCCCAAAATGTGTTCTAGGGTTTGAGGGTTCGTGGGTATGTACAAGGGGTTCAAGAGATATGATCCAAATTCTCAAAAGAGTGAAAAACGTGGGTATTTATAGTGCAGGGGGCAGTGCACGGTGTGCACCTATGCACGGCGTACAGGGTGCACGACGTGCAAGGCTGCACGGCGTGCACCTTGGAGCTGAATGTGTTTCGGAGCCTCCTGGACAGCCCGTGCACCAAACCGTGCACGGTGCACGGCGTGCAGTGGTGCACGGCGTGCACCTCCTCAGCTCTGCAGAAAGCTCGATCTTGTAACGCTCATATCTCCCTCGTCCGGACTCCAAATGACCTCCCGTTTGCTCCTATACGCTCCTTGTCATCCGTACTTTGATGCCATAACCTGAAAATGCACAGAGGCAACTCCAATAGCCCACGAATTTGGCCCAAAGTAGCAACCGGACAACAAAATGACACTTTGCACAAAATTTCAATAAAAGCATATAAGTCATGTCATTTCACGAATAAACACGGGTATTTCATAGGTCATTCATAAGCTTAAAATGCACTAATCAAAGTCACATCAAATTCCCCTACGACTAAGCTTTGCTTGTCCTCAAGCAAATGAATTAGAAAACATCCAAGTCCACAAATGACAAGTTCGGTCCATTGAGATTCAAGCAATCACAATTTAGCTTAAACTGTTCCACGAACAAACTAAACCTACACATGCAAGAACATCAACCAAACAAGTCTAAACCTCACTAATTTCTGCACACTTCAAGTAGTGGTTGATTGGGACAGAGCAAAACCGACCACGACAGCACCAACTCTAATCAAAAGGACTTGAACTCGGGAAATGGAATGAAATAGATGGAGGTACGGAAATTTTTGAAAGTGGTGAGTGATTACGATGTGGCTATCGACTCGACTTCATCCGCTTCTAGATCCGCTCTTATACAACTCGGGCATAGGATCAAGGGCTACACTCGAGAACTCTTTTTCCTTTCTTTTCTTTCTCTTTTCTTTTTCATTCATTTTTTTTTCTTACTGCATACTAGTGCTCGATTCAACACTTCGCTTAGGTGTTGAACCTGCCTAGCTCACAGCCTTTGCCCTTTTGCTAGTGCTGAACCCGACACTTCACTTAGGTGCCGAGCTTGCCTAGCTTTCTTTCTTTTGAGCATTTTCTCTCTTTTTTTCTTAATCTCACAAAATAGCCACTTGATCCCTAGCTCTTTACAACTTCCACACAAGATTTTGAATTGGACTCCATCGAATCTCAAGCCACAATCACGAAGGATCAAAAAGGGTAAAGAAAGACATGGAAAAGGGGTGAAAATTCTGATTGCCTTCATCATCTTAGACCGGTGTTATCGAGCGGTACGAAAACACGTATCAAACCAATCAACCAACAACAAGAGTGATAAAATCTCTGTTCTGGCCTAGACTCATTTGATATTAGTGCTAACATGCCGGTTATAGGTTCTAAGTGGAACAATCTAAACATCATTGTGAAGACTTGAAGTCAATTAAACACCAAAAGTCAAGAACCGAACGATTCTACAATAGAGGAATTCGACATTCAATTAAGATCATGCAACACATCAAAACATAGCCTTAGACTTCTACCGACAAATAATCACACCAAACCTCAAAGTCCCCTACGACTAACAGAGCATTGTCCTCAATGATCAAGAGAGAGAGGGTAAGGTGGAACAAGTTACCGCATTGGTAGAAAGGAGCATAGGACGTAATAGAGGTGAAAAAGTTCCATGATGATCCTTGGTGAAGAGTGATCCAAAATGCTTGCCAAACCTTATTTAAAAAGCTAAAACAACACAAAAACTAAAAAGAGCAAACAAGAGCAATAAAAGTAAAGATAACATGGGGTGCCTCCCAAGAAGCGCTTGGTTACCGTCTTAAGCTCGACGATACCTGTGTTATGGTGTCCAACTTAGTACCTCCTTGATGTCAAGTAGCTTCTTCCATGATGAAAGTTGAGCTCCAAGTAGCATCTTGGAGGAATGGTAGACTAGCCAATGCACATTGATGCTTGTATAGCACTTGAGACCTTGGGGTGGCTTGCTACCTTTGAGTGTCGAAGCTTGAGGAAGAAAGTATGGTAGGGAGCCTCCATTGAGATCCATTGTCTCCAAGTTGGTGATGCCACTCAAGGAGTCTTCCGGTTCACACATGGACGACTTCTCTTCCGTTATCACTTAGGGGAGGTTATGAAGCTTGTGTCCGTCTCTTGACACAAGTACTTCATGATCAAGCAAGAAGATTGAAGAGTACTCACAACCTTTGGTGGGACCTCAATAGGGTGGTGTTGTTCACTTTCGTGCTCCACTCTCGGTGCCACCTCTTCTTGAAGCGTCTCCAAATCATCTCTCACCTCCTCTAAAGGGTCTTCATCCTCAAGTCTCCTTGGTTCTTCATACCCCACATCATCGTTACTTGGTGTGTCCTCGGGAAGAACATGTTCCTCAATCTCCTCCACTACCAACTCTTCTTCCGTGTCAAGCTCTTCCGGTTCACAAGTGTCATCTTCATCATCATAAAAATACTCCAAATGATTGGGATGTCGTTCATTCTCAAGAATCTTCGTGACGAGCTCTATGCTTTGAGATAAGCGGTTAACTCGGTTTGCATTATCCTCCGCAATTTGCAAGATCTCTAGCATGAAAGGAGATGGAAGAGGTTTCTCATGGCTCATGAACTCTTCTTGGGGAGACTCACCTTCTTCTTCTTCCATGACAAGCACTTCCGGTTCAAGGATGTCGGAGATGAGCTTCACACTTTGAGTTAAACGATCCAACCGAGTCGCATTATCTTCCACCATTTGCAACATCTCCTCAATTGTGGGGGGAGATGGACATTGTTGTTCCTCCTCTAGAGCTTCCTTGATGAGTGTCACGCCTTGAGCTAAACGATTGAGTTGGTTCGCATTATCCTCCGCAATCTTCAAAGCTTCCTCAAGTGTGGAAAGAGGTGGAGGAGGTTCCTCATAGCTTACAAACTCCTCTCGAGGACGCTCACTTTCCTTCACCATTTTCAAGAGCTCCTCTAACATAGAAGGAGGTTGAGAGGGTTGCTCACAGCTTGTGAAATCCTCTTGAGGGCGCTCGCTTTCTCTAACCATCTTAAAGAGCTCCTCTAGCATGGAAGGCGGTGGAGAATGTTGTTCATGACTTGTGAATTCCTCTTGATAGTACTCCGGAAACACTTGATGGTAGGGTGGAGATGGAAAGGGACATTGCTCATTCCACATGGGTGTTGAAGCTTGTTGTTCTTGACCCCACCATTGGCTATCTCCCTCACAAGTTCCTTGGTAGTAGTTGGATGGAGTAGGATGACCATAGTATGGGTTAGGAGACGGATTCCACCCTTGATAGGTACCATAACCATTACCTCCATTCCACGAGTTCATCTTACTTGCAACCTTGCTCCCATGAACTAGATAGGTGGATAAGGGACCTACAAACACGCACAACAAACACAACCAAGTAGTACAACAATGCGGGATAACAAAACCACAAAAACAAATACAAAAACAAACAATAAAGAAGCAAAACTAAAATGGAAGGAAGTGAATAGAACGGTCCACTACTAAATGCTTTCAAAGGATTGAGAAAGTCCCTGGCAACGGCGCCAAAAACTTGATAAAAGCTATTTTTACCAAGGTCGTATTCCACGAGGGCTCTCTCAAAAGCTTGTACTCACACGGTTCATGGACGGTCTATTCATTTAAAATAAGATTTGGTTTGAAATAAGAACAAAAGAAAACATAAAGAAAACTAAACAAACAAAGCAAAACAAAAGGGTGCAAATCAAAGACAAAGGGGGCTCTCTTGGTGGGTAGTTTCATCATGCTCACGAGGTACAAATGCACAAACAAGCCAAACATGTTCGAGGAAGCAATCGAATGACCACGCATTTCACTTCTATAGACTCAATGCACTCTCGTCGCACTAAATCCCTATCCTAGAACCACTCAACCTAGCCTCTCGCTCTCAAGCTAAGTGACTAAGGATGCATTAAAGGTGTTTGATGAAATGCCAAGACTCAAGACCCTCTCTTAAGACTCTATGACCACAAGGCTAGGCACAACACTCTCATATCAATGCCCTAACACTAAGAGATTCACCAAAAAGCCTTTTCAAACTCAATTGAATGAAAATCCACATGCACACCAAGTGTTCGATAAAATGCCCAAGAGAGAAATCAAGTGAAAATGGTTGAAATAAGATGATCTAATCTCTTAGAACACACTCACTTCAATCCCTAGACCTACAATCTATGCAATCCAAGCACTCTCATGCATCAAATCACAATGAATGGACCAAATTAAGCAAACATGGCATAAAATGGCATTAAGAACAAGTCTAGGAATCATCCTCATACAACCAAGATCAATCATGGCAAGTTCTATACAATCATCCCTCTATCATAGCACAACTAATCTACCCATCCAAGATGAACCCTAGAAACTCAGCCACCCATGGCCAAGGGAGTAAAGAGAAAAGAAGGAAGAATGGTCACCAAGAACACCATGGATGAATCCTTGAGATGATCTTCACTTCTCCACTTGTAAGCACTTCTCCCAAGGTTTGTTGGCTTCAATCCTAGCTCCAATGGCTTCAAATTGCTCCCAAAATGTGTTCTAGGGTTTGAGGGTTCGTGGGTATGTACAAGGGGTTCAAGAGATATGATCCAAATTCTCAAAAGTGTGAAAAACGTGGGTATTTATAGTGCAGGGGGCAGTGCACGGCGTGCACCTATGCACGGCGTGCAGGGTGCACGGCATGCACCTTGGAGCTGAATGTGTTTCGGAGCCTCCTGGACAGCCCGTGCACCAAACCGTGCACGGTGCACGGCGTGCAGTGGTGCACGGCGTGCACCTCCTCAGCTCTGCAGAAAGCTCGATCTTGTAACGCTCATATCTCCCTCGTCCGGACTCCAAATGACCTCCCGTTTGCTCCTATACGCTCCTTGTCATCCGTACTTTGATGCCATAACCTGAAAATGCACAGAGGCAACTCCAATAGCCCACGAATTTGGCTCCAAAGTAGCAACCGGACAACAAAATGACACTTTGCACAAAATTTCAATAAAAGCATATAAGTCATGTCATTTCACGAATAAACACGGGTATTTCATAGGTCATTCATAAGCTTAAAATGCACTAATCAAAGTCACATCATCGACCTCTCGGGTATCTAGGACAACAAAATGGGAAAGAATAGTGAAGGGACCACAATAAACAACCACATCTTCTATCATTCCCCTAGGTATTTTGACCGACCTATGAGCTAGCACAAGATGTAAACTGATTGGTTTTAATTCACCTAAATTCAATTCCTCATGAAGATGTGTAGGCATCACGTTAATGGAAGCACTAAGATAAGCTAAACTACGCTCAATTTTATTACCATTTATAATGCAAGGTAAAGTGAAAGAGCAGGATCACGACACTTAGCTGGGGGTGGTTGGGGTGGCGTGCTACAGAGAACGGTAGAGCATTCATCTTTAAGAGGAATGGAAGACGCATCTTCTTTCTTCACGTTCTTCGCCAGATCCTTCAAGAATTCTCGAAGTGGTGTCATGATTTCTACAGCGTCGGTGATTTGTATTTGAAGCTCCGTATTCTTCAAAACTGTGTAGCACTTCTTGAATTGGGAGTCGTAGGTCTTCATCTTCATGGCCTTAGGGAAAGGAATCCTAGGCTGGTAAGGAGGCATAGGTGGCGCAACAGCTGGTGGAGGCGGAGGAGTGGCAGTCATCTCCTCATCTTCTTCTTTATCCTCTTCTTCTGCCATGATATCCTCAATCTTCGACATGTCTATAGTGATATAATCAGGAACCATGACCCGGTTGTGCTTTGTAGGACCATCTATTTGTTTCCCACTTCTTGTTGTGATGGCTTTAGCATGCTCGTTCTTGGGATTCAGATCAATTTGGCTTGGTAGCTGACCGAAGGAGCTCCCACTAGATAAAAGATTGACAATGTTACTCAGTTGACTCTCCATTCTCTATCCTTGATTTATCTGCCTTGATTCAAAGCAGCCTGAGCATTGAATTGACTGTCGTGGTCATCAAGTCTTGAGATGATCTGATTCAGCTTCTTATCCATCTCTCTTTACTTGGCCTTTGAGGCATTTGACCTCCAGTGAAATCAGGCGACCCTTGGTAGCTGTTGTTAGAGTACTGATTCTGGCGATTACCAGGTGTTGTACCATAATTGCCTTGGTTTCGATGTGGCGGTTGATAGACTCCACCAGATTGGTTGGCTGGCTTGTTCTCCTGGTATAACCCAGATAATCAGTTATTTTGATTCTGATTAGCTCCAGAGTTGTAAGGTGGGCACTCTTGGAAACTGCCCTATTGTTGAGGTTGCCGGTTTTGTCGGTAGCCGGTGTAGCCTTGTTGATTATTAGTGAAGCCTTGACCAACAAAGTCCACCTCTTCCGCAGACCAGCCACCAGCTTTACGAAATTTCTGACAACAGTCTCCATTATGAGCACAAGCCCCACACCACTCACAATAAGCAACAAAGATGGAAACTGACGGAGGGTTGATGGGTGCGCTAGCCTTCTTCATGTGCTGACCACCGATTTCTGGCTATAGGCAAGTCACCACAGATCGACTTCTGGTTAGCTAATCTTAGGCTACTACTACATGGGATCAATGGGGTGAGAAAAAACATGGGAAATGGCTGTAACTTAATATCGATCCGAAAGAACAAGCCAAACACAAGGGTTTACACCAAGAGGGATTAATATCGGGATATCTTCTTGTTTAAGTAGCAATTCTAGGTGCCTCTATCATCCTAGTACTTGTGTTATCGTGTGGTCTCGAATAGATCTCATTCAAATTCTAACTCATCAAAGTACCAGAAAGTCACTAAAAAAGAATAAAAGTTGCTAGTTATGTGCAACAGATCAAAAGCTCACAGTTTGATGCTAGTCAGACTCGATCATTTTCGTGCAATTCAAAGTGACACAACAAGCGCGATTCTAATTTATGTTCTGACTAGGTTCATTTAGCATCAATGCAGGCACATTGGTTACATGTTCTAAGTTAAGCAGTCTGATGACACTCGATTTGACGTGATTATCAGCCTCATTTAAGCGACATTTCTTTGCTTAAGACATGGGTTTTAGGGTAGAATAACGAATATTCAATCGATTACCCTATCTCGTGCCATTTGTGTTACCTTGGCCCGTTTCGGGTCTATTTGATGGCTTTCTAGTGTTTTTGTGTTAGCACAGGTTTTTGCCGTCAAATAAAGTAGCCATGGACGTGTCTAAAGCATTGGAACATCGAGGAACTGAACCGGAATTGATCGAAGGAGCCAATTAAGTTCGAGCAATCTCCTGCCCGTTTACAAAGAAGATTTCACCGAAAATAACCTATTATTTTCGACGAAAATATTAGTGCAAATCGACTGATGCCACTTGAAGGATGGTTTCGGCGAAAACAATATGTTTTCGGACTGAAACCTATTCGGCGAAGAGGACAGAAGAAATAGCTGAGTGACCGGCCATTTACACAAGGATTTTCGCCGAAAATATCCCTACGTTTTCGGTGAAAATATCAGGCTGTTTCGGCTAATTTAGGGTTAAGTATTTATACTTAACCCGGCGGCCAAAGAAAAGGATATACCTCATAATTTACATCAGCAAATACTTTTGGAATGAGAATCCTCTAAAGTTCTGGAGCGAAGAGTTAGAGTTCGAAGAGCCAGAAAGAGATCGTGACGCCATCCCTTTCATCTCGGAGAACCGGAGCTAGGAGTGTTATCTACCGAAGATTGAAGTCTGTCAGAGTCGTCTAAATTAGGTTTTTCAGATTCTTTTCTATTCTTCCTCTGGATGATGAACTCTTTCTTTGTCTTTGTTTCTTTTGTAATAATCATGAGTAGCTAAACTCGTTAGAGCTTAGACTAGATGAACCCTAAGTGACCCAGGGCTTTAAAGCGGTCACGGATTGGCGGTGATTAGATTCGAAATTCAATCAGTTTTTCATTCATGTTTGATTTGTTCTTCATTGTTCATGTTTCTTGTCTGGATTGATCACCTAGATTAGATTCTGGTTAAGCTAAGGATAGAAGCGAACGCTCGCCTTACTTTAGAACATCAAATTGAACAATTAACCTTATAATTGGAGCGTGCCTTTCGTAGGAACTGGTTAGGGTTAATTCACTGCAAGAGTAACTCATTAATCATTAGTAATTACACCAGTTAATTAAGTCATTGCGAGAGGCGACTGTACCCGGGCGGCTAGTTAATCTTGGTAGTTAGAACGGATAGAGCGAACGTTCGCCGGTCTTAAACCTAAGGGTAAGGAGTTATGGTGGTGTCTTAGTAATTGATTGAACCAGAATCGAAATCCGTTGATCTGTTGATTGCCAATGCTCTGGGGAACGAAGGGGGATTCAAAGTCTAAGTTCGTCTATCATCCTTGTTTGCAAACCCTAATTTCCAATCTGCTTTAGTTTTAATTGTTTTAATTTCTCTACATTTCTTAGAATTAGAAGTCGTGGAACTCACACCACGCACAACGTGTTTGCATTTGAGTACTTTGCCAGTTTTGAAGTAGTCAATCATAGAAGACCCTCGGAATACGATCTGCTATAGCTTTTTCTTAGCATTAGTAGTTTATTTGGTTGAATTGTCTGCATAACAACAACCGGGCGGTCCACCAAATTGGCGCCGTTGCTGGGGACTTCTTTTGATTGTTCGAAAGAAGAACTGTAAATTTATTCTTCTACTTTCCATCTTTCATTTTTTTCCACCCATTTCTATTTTACGCCGGTATGTTTGCTTTTGTTGCTTGTAGGTTGTTCTACAGGTTTATGAACCGCTCGATCGCTCATTCTCAGTGTAAGCCGGGTAATTCTACTCCGCCGAAGAAACCGTGAACTCAGAAGCAAGTCATAGTCATTCCGCCTGCACCACCTATCCCTAATAAGATTGAGGAGTTGAAGGAGAACTCCTCATCTTTATCCGCTTCATCCACTACTTCAGATTCACCACCACCTTCTCCTCCCGTACCAGTTGCTCAGCGCACCATGGCAGATTACTATAGACCAATTGTGACTAACTTTCGAGCTAGCGTCGTTGCGCCGCACAACGATGACGACCCTGATTATAATATCACAATCTTCATCCTGAACATGGTCTCTAAGAATCTTCGATTCGAAGGAAAGCCGCAAGAAAACCCCCGCACACATTTGGCGAACTTCCTAGACATGTGCGAGACGTTTAAGAGCGGGAATCTCAGCAAGAACAATCTTTGCTTGCGAGCATTCCCATTCTCTCTTAAAGGCAATGCCAAGATATGGCTTGGTTCGAAACCACCTGGCTACTACACTGACTGGGATCATCTAGCTCAGGACTTCATAGAAGAATACTACCCCCTTCAAGAACGACATTCTACAAGGATAGCATTGCTAGATTCTCTCAGAAGGAAGGAGTGAGCTTATACGATGCTTGGAACGAATTCCAGGAGCTTCTCTCTGAATGCCCTCATCATGGATTCAACCAGAGTCAGCTAGCCGAAATCTTTGCCCAAGGTATGAATGAAGAAACAACTAAATGGGTCAACACTTTAGCTAAGGGCGACTGCACAACACTTGAACCAGAAGCTGCTCTTCTTCACTTTGCGGACTGCGCATCTAAGTCCAGAAACTGGGAGAGACAGTTTGGAGCAGCCAAGAGTTAACCAAGCAGTGAAGATCAGATTAAGATCGCATGCAGAAACACATGGAAGAGATCCTCGGTACAACTAATAACTGGCCTAAAGAGGAAGTCAATTTCATTGATCACAGCTTCACCAGGTATCAAAGAGGCTACTCCAACTACCCCAGATTCACCACTGGTCAGTTCAGAACACCGCCTCAACAACGGGAAGGCTTCTATGAGCGTCCTCCTTACAACTTCCGACTCGACCAGAGTCAGAATCAATACTTGGACAATGGTTATCAAGATCCTTCCAGATTCCCCGGAGTGCAGCAGTCTCCGAATCTAATCTCTGAGGACAATTGGGAGAGGAGAATAGCCAGGAAGTTTGATCTCATTGTGGCAAGGCTTGATAATCATGAGGAAAGATTTAGAGCGCAGGATGCTCTTAACAAAGGGCAGATCGCACAAGGACAAAGAATAGAGGACATGATAAATAAAATGGCTAGTGTGATGGCTAGCCTTCCTCTCTTCAATCAGGCGCCACCTCCAGACAACTCCACCATGAGGAACGAGCATGCTAAAGCCGTAACAACCAGGAGCAGTGAGCAGAACAGCCCATCTAAGAAGGAAGAACTTCCCGCTTCCAATAAGGGAGAGTGCTCGGATATCGTCCCTCGACCACCACCCATACCTATTCCAGCTAAGTGCCCCGACCCTGGCCCTTTTACTTTACCTTTAATCATTAATGGCATCGAAGTTGAACGTAGTATAATTGATCTAGGGGCGTCTATAAATGTCATGCCTATGTGTTTATATAAGAAACTGAACCTAGGGGAACTACAACCTGCCAACATGAATTTAATGTTCGCTGACAAGACTCTAAGAGAACCCAGAGGAATGATCCAGGATATAATAACTTGCTGTGGCCCGTTCCGGTTTTTCGTTGATTATATAGCTATGGATACTCAAGAGACATATTCCACCCTTCTCTTAGGCCGGCCATTCATGGCGACCGCCGGATTAATGTCAATGTTCCCAATGGCTCTCTAACTGTAAGGGTTGGAAAGGATACTGCAACATTCCGTCTCAAGGACGGGATGAAATACATTCCTAAGGAAGAATTAAATTGTTTATCTGTAGAGATTGTGGAGTTGGCCTCGGTCAACTTCATCTCTAATGTCTCTTCCAGTGTCTCTAGATCAATTGTCACTGCAGGTATTGAACAGGTTACTAAGAAGAAGCCGGAAATTTCGGTTCAGAAGCTGCTTAAGAAAAAGAAGAAGGAACTGCAAGCCTCTTCTAAGCCACCGAGCGCTAAACCGAGCAGACCTGAGGAAGGAACAAGAAGACGAAGACCCAAATGTTCTGGAGGCCAAAGATTCAGCCCTCTTCCACCGAGCCAGCTGCACCACCAATTCGTTCCGAGAAACCGGCGCCGGAACAAGTATGGAGGGAGAAGCCGAAAGCGTCTCCTAAGGAAGTACTAACGATCACCGATCCTAGTGATAACAAGCCGAAGATTAAAGAAAAGAAGAAATCGACAGTCCTCATTCCTTCCATCGTCACACTCAAGAAGGATGATCTCTCTAGAGAGCTTTCGGACCGTTCAAGTTCGTTGATCATCTTCCCGACGGACGTACCAAGCTTTTGCATGCGAACGGGAAGAAATTCACGTTTACCGGAGAAGTCCCGAAGCTGTACTTCATGAACTCCGACGCGAGCGTGAAGGAGAATCTAAGTTGGGATGTCTCCTAATACCATCCAGGTATCGTCCAGCTCAAGGACGTTAATAAAAGAGCGCTTCGTGGGAGGCAACCCACGGCTGGAGTCAGTTTTTGTTTTGTGTCAACCTCAGTGTTTTAGAGTCGGTTCGGGGGAGCCAAAAGTGTCAGTATGTTTGTGTTCTTATTTTTCGTGTGTAGTATGCATGTCATAGAGTCAGTAGCAAGTTGATTGAGGTCGTTCCGATTTTTGTGAATTTAACTGTGATTTTTGAAGTTGGCCGGATTTGCGAAAATATTTTCAACCGAGTAGTTCAAAATTTTCGGCGAATTTAGAACCCCATTTTCGGCGAAATCGTCTTTTGGTTTTCACTGATTCTCCCTGTTCCTTATTTTCGGTCCGAAATGTATTATTTTTTCGGCGAAATCGATTTTGAAAACCAAGCAGTGCTTTTGAACTAAAGTTTTCGGCGAAAAAGTGTTCTTGTTTTCGGCGAAAACGCACTTGAAAATCCGGCAGTGTATTTGAACTAAAATTTTCGCGAAAACACCCTTTTATTTTCGCCGAAAATAATTTTGAAAACAGACCACTATTCCTTTAAAATTGCGGAACCACCCCCCTCTCTCATCCACTTTCTTTTCGTTCACAAAGCCGAAAACCCTCCCCCCCCTTATCTTTTTAAAAACCGCCGACCACCCTCCACCTTAAATCCGCCGTCGCCAGCCATTTCCCGCCCCGCCATCGCCGACCGCCGCCGCTCAACTCCCCTTCCAATTCTGATTCCATCGAGCCCTAGAACAGCCGAATCGGAGCTCTACAGCTCCAGTTCACCGAAACCCCTGTTTTCCAAGTTTTTCACCGATCCCTCCCAAACCGTTCATTTTAGCATCCATGGCTTCAAGGTAAGTTGTAGAGATTTTCAATACGAATCTTTTGACATATGGATTGCTGAATTTCGTCGGGGTTGACTTTCGGTTGACTTTTCGGTTTGCCTCGATTTGCGTGCCGACTGTTTTCGTGTGAACTAGGTTAGCTGAACTTATAGAACTGTTCTAGCATGCTTAGGGAGTTCTGTGCTTAATTTCCATATCATTTGATCATGTGTTGCTATGCATACGATTAATTCCTTATTATGTTGACTAGTGAGAAATGTCGGTTTGACTTTGAACTGTTTTTGATCGTTTGGCTGTCGTATGTGTTCATTCTCGTTCAGATTATCGTGCTTGCCATTTGAGATCATATTACACCGTCAATTTCCACCTTGTGATAGTCTTGCCATGATTAGGGTTCATTGTGCTATAAATGTTGACTTTCTGAATGTCGGTTTGACTTTTTGAACTCTGATTGTGCTTATCCGATTCTGGATGTTCCTAAGTATGCATTTTACTGTCTATGATTACCGGTTACTCCGCTTTGCTTACCCCACTTAGTTTCCCTCATTTCTTTGAGAAATTGAGTTTTTCTACTAAGTGTGGGGTAAGGTTTTGGTCGACTAATCTGGTTTCATTCTGGTTTTAGGAACACCACTTATGAGCGCAGGACTAAGGCGCGACTTGATGGCGCCTCGAGCTCAGGAGCTGCCACTCCCGTCACACCCGCCGTTCTAGGTCCTCCACCCGCACTACCTCGCCGGGATGGATACCATCGCACTATCGCCCGTCTACCTGACTTCTACTTCGAGTGCTTCCAGAAGCTCGAGCACGTTCGGGGAGCTGACGTGCGCCCTCTTTCCATGGAGTCACTCCATGATCATGACGAGGACTATTACCGGAACGTGCATGACGCCCTAGCACCGGCTGGTCTCCTAGAGCTGACCACCATGGCTGCCGAGTTCCCAGACATCGCTCTCCAGGAGTTCTGGGCGACCTTTGATCTGGACGAGCACAAGAGGAAGCAGCGCCAGAAGGTTGTCACCTTCTATCTTGGTGGGGTGTACAGGCAGCTCACCTACGATGAGTTTGCTGCTCATCTCGGCATCCCCTACGAGCACTATCACGATCATCACCTCGGTTGCGGAGAATATGATGACGATGAGGAGTACAACGCGCTCTGGAGCCACATCACAGGCATACCTGGCGATACCCTCGGGACGAGCAACTCAGTTAAGTCTCTCTCTCACCCGCTCTATAAATTTATTCATATGGTTTGGCGTAGATCCCTTTTATATGTACCAGATAAGGATCACCACCATATCCTCAAGGAGGAGCTCATGCTTCTTCGAGCCATCCGAGAGAGCTACCCTCTCCACCCCGGCTGGGTACTGGCATGCATCTTCCGCCAGAAGACCAGGAGGAAGACGCCACCTCGCAGACTCCTAGGAGGCAACTTCATAGGACAGCTCATCCTCTCCTTCGGCATCAGCCATGAATATGGCCCACACATTCCACGACACCCAGTTAGGATTGTTGGAGGAGACTTAGCGGTTGAGTACGACTTAGAACTCGACCTCAGTCCCCACGTAGCAGCAGATCCTCCACTCCAGCCTGTGGTCGAGTCGGAGGAAGAAGATGATGCTGAGCAGGAGCAGCCCCAGCCGCCGCCAGTATTCCACGATTATATACCCTCCCACATCATCCAGCAGGGTATGCTCACCAGTCGCCGCCGCACATTCCCGATCATTACCAGGCGCCTCCCCAACAGCCGCAAACCACCCCCGCGGATGTTGGAGAGTTATACGAGCGACTGCATGAGTGGCGCATCACCGACAACGCCACCCAAGAGGCGCGATGGACTATTATGCAGCAGCATATGCGCCGCGCCGACAGGCGGTATGAGGCACAGATGGCGTGGCAACGCCAGCTCGGCGAATTTCTCCACTTTCCACCTCCCGGTTCACCGGACCAGCAGTGATCGGGTTGTATTCCTTTTCTGGTGTCTTCTTTTTATTTATTCTTTTCGGATTTCGATCCAACTTTTTTCTGTGTGGATCCGGGACACTTGTCCCGGTTTCCTTTTTTATGTTTTATTTGTTTTTGTTTTGTAGGCAGTTGGGAGATTCCCTTTGCTTCGCTTGGGTAGATTCCCTCCGCTCCGAGGACCCGTGCTCATCCCCTACACCAATCATCTCGGTCCAGGTTCTTCTACTTCACTCTGAACTCTAGAATTAGTCCTGTGAGGACACAGTCCGATTTAAGTGTGGGGTAGGATGCTAGAGAACCTTGCATGAACTTGATTGCCCTTGATTGTGTTTTGTGTGTGCTTCGTGATTCATTCCAGTCTCTCTAGCATTAGAATGGCTCAGTTCTTGATTTTTGATGTTAAGTTGTTGTTCAAACTTTCATAATGATGCTTAGACTGCTTAACCTAGAACTTGAGAACCAACTTGTATACTTTGATGCTAAATTGCCTGGTCAGAACAGAATTTTTAAAATCACACTTGTAGTTTGTAGCCTTGATTGCATGAAAATGACCGAATCCGACTAGAAAACCAACTGTGAGCTTTTGATCCATTGCACGTAACTTGCAATGTTAATTCTTTCTGAGTGGTTTTCTGTTTACTTGAATGAGTTAGAATTTGCATGAGACCTACTCGAGACCACACGATGACACGAGTTCTAGAAGGATAGGGGCACCTAGATTCAGCTACTAAGCCAGATGGCCTACCAAACGATAAATCCACTAGGTTTAGACCCTTGAGCTTGGCCTGTTCTTTCAGTTCGATAATACATTACAGCCATTTCCCGTTTCTTTCATTCCCCGTTGATCCCCTGTGGTTGTAGTTCTAGATTGACCTACCAGAAGTCGGTTTGTGGTAACTTGCCTATAGCCATTAAACAGGTGGTCTTAGCTAATATGTCCAGACGTGTAAACCCCTCTAGCAACTAAAAGAAAAATCGGCACAAAAGAAAAAAGAAGAAAAAAGAGAAAATTTCGAAAAAATAAAGAAAGAAAAAAAATCAGAAAAAGTTCAAAGTTTTAGTTCAATAAAACGTTCTTCTCCCTACAAATGGAAGAACGAAGTCAAAAGAAAAGTTCAAAAGAAAGAAAAGAAAAAAAATCGTGTAAAGAAAAAGAATAAGTGCTAGGTTGCTTGAGGGTATCATAGGACGAGCGTTCATTATTCCACCCGTGTTTGGTTAGACGGTAGGAAGCCGTAGATTAGATTCGAGGGAAGTTAGTCGAAAGCTGCACCGCACCAAGCCACCATCATTCATTCCCATCATCCATCTCATTATAAACCCGAGTAGTGTAGTATTCATTACAGTCCTAGCAGGGAAGTCCTTCTTGACTAGATACTCGTGTTGTCACAGTGGTGGAGATGTGGTCGAAATGCAAACCTATGACAGAATTCGGTAACAGAAAATGATCGAGAGCAGAAACACGTCCTTAAACACAGAGAGTGAGAGTTCCCATTGTACTATATATATCCTGTGTGAGGAGTCTGGTCGGTCAGGTCAAATTCGTGCATAATTGGTTGCTAATTACTTGTCGTGTGCAGTTTATTAGTGAGACAGGTAGTTTGGCTGATCTGTATGCATGTTAGGTTTCTTGTTCTAGGATCAAGCTGTCTAATAATTCATTGTGTTTGATTGAGCTCCAATTTAATCGATCTTATCATTTATGAACATGAGCGTTTCTATTCAGTTTGCTTGAGGACAAGCAAAAGCTTAAGTGTGGGGTATTTGACACTCGATTTAAGCGACATTTCTTTGCTTAAGACATGGTTTTTAGGGTAGAATAACAAATATTCAATCGATTGCCCTATCTCGTGCCATTTGTGTTACCTTGGCCCGTTTCGGGTCTATTTGATGGTTTTCTAGTGTTTTTGTGTTAGCATAGGTTTTTGCCGTCAAATAAAGTAGCCATGGACGTGTCCAAAGCATTGGAACATCAAGGAACTGAACCGGAATCGATCGAAGGAGCCAATTAAGTTCGAGCAATCTCCTGCCCGTTTACAAAGAAGATTTCGCCGAAAATAACCTATTATTTTCGGCGAAAATATTAGTGCAAATCGACTGATGCCACTTGAAGGATGGTTTCGGCGAAAAAATATGTTTTCGGACCGAAACCTATTCGACGAAGAGGACAGAAGAAACAGCTGAGTGACCGGCCATTTACACAAGGATTTTCGCCGAAAATATCCCTACGTTTTCGGCGAAAATATCAGGCTGTTTCGGCTAATTTAGGGTTAAGTATTTATACTTAACCCGGCGGCCCAAGAAAAGGATATACCTCATAATTTACATCAGCAAATAATTTTGGAATGAGAATCCTCTAAAGTTCTGGAGCGAAGAGTTAGAGTTCGAAGAGCCAGAAAGAGATCGTGACGCCATCCCTTTCATCTGGAGAACCGGAGCTAGGAGTGTTATCTACCGAAGATTGAAGTCTGTCAGAGTCATCAAATTAGGTTTTTCAGATTCTTTTCTATTCTTCCTCTGGATGATGAACTCTTTCTTTGTCTTTGTTTCTTTTGTAATAATCATGAGTAGCTAAACTCGTTAGAGCTTAGACTAGATGAACCCTAAGTGACCCAGGGCTTTAAAGCGGTCACGGATCGGCGGTGATTAGATTCGAAGTTCAATCAGTTGCTCTTTCATGTTTGATTTGTTATTCATTGTTCATGTTTCTTGTCTGGTTGATCACCTAGATTAGATTCTGGTTAAGCTAAGGATAGAAGCGAACGCTCAACTTACTTTGGAACATCGAATTGAACAATTAACCTTATAATTGGAGCGTGCCTTTCGTAGGAACCGATTAGGGTTAATTCACTGCAAGAGTAACTCATTAATCATTAGTAATTACACCAGTTAATTAAGTCGTTGCGAGAGGCGACCGTACCCGGGCGGCTAGTTAATCTTGGTAGTTAGAACGGATAGTGCGAACGTTCGCCGGTCTTAAACCTAAGGGTAAGGAGTTATGGTGCTGTCTTAGTAATTGATTGAACAAGAATCGAAATCCGCTGATCTGTTGATTGCCAATGCTCTAGGGAACGAAGGGGGATTCAAAGTCTAAGTTCGTCTGTCATCCTTGTTTGCAAACCCTAATTTCCAATCTGCTTTAGTTTTAATTGTTTTAATTTCTCTGCATTTCTTAGAATTAGAAGTCGTGGAACTCAGACCAGGCACAACGTGTTTGCACTTGAGTACTTTGCCAGTTCCACGACTTCCAATTCTAAGAAATGCAGAGAAAACTAAAGCAGATTGGAAATTAGGGTTGAAAACAAAGATGACAGACGAACTTAGACTTTGAATCCCCCTTCGTTCCCAGAACATTGGCAATCAACAGATCAGCGGATTTCGATTATCATTCAATCAATCACTAAGACATCACCATAACTCCTTACCCTTAGGTTTAAGACCGGCGAACGTTCGCTCTATCCGTTCTAGCTACCAAGATTAATTAGTCGCCCGGTACGGTCGCCTCTCGCAACGACTTAACTTAACTGGTGAAATTACTAACGATTTATGAGTTACTCTTGCAGTGGATTAACCCTAACCGGTTCCTACGAAAGGCACGCTCCAATTATAAGCTTAATTGTTCAATTCGATGTTCCAAAGTAAGGCGAGTGTTCGCTTCTATCCTTAGCTTAACAAGAATCTAATCTAGGTGATCAACCCAGACAAGAAACATGAACAATGAAGAACAAATCAAACATGAGAGAGCAACTGATTGAACTTCGAATCTAATCACTGCCGATCCGTGACCGCTTTAAAGCCCTGGGTCATTTAGGGTTCATCTAGTCTAAGCTCTAAGAGTTTAGCTACTCATGTTTATCACAAAAGAATCAAAAGCAAAGAAAGAGTTCATCATCCAGAGGAAGAACATAAAGAATCTGAAAAACCTAATTACGACGACTCTGACAGACTTCGATCTTCGGCAAACCGCAATCCTAGCTCCGAGTCTCCGAGATGGAAGGGATGGCGTCACGATCTCTTTCCGGCTCTTCGAACTCTAACTCTTCGCTCCAGAACTTCAGAGAATTTTTGGAATTGTGATTACGAAAGTATGTTATGAGGTCTCCCTTGATTTGGGCCGCCGGTTAAGTATTTATACTTAACCCTAATTCAGCCGGATTTCTTGTGATATTTTCGCCGATAATATTGAGGAGTTTTTGACGAAAATTCCTTTGTAAATGAGAGGACCGCCGCCTGATTTCTCCTGTAATTTTCGGCCCATAGTTTTCGGTCGAAAACTTAACATTTTCGCCGAAAACTTCCTTCAATCGGCGTCAGTGATTTTGTGCTTGCATTTTCGCCGAAAATCCTAGTGTATTTTCGGCGAAAATTCCTTTGTAAACCGGGCAGGAATTTGTTTGACTTGGTTGGCTCCTTTGATGATTCCAGTGCAATTCCTTGAAGTTCCAACGCCTTAGACACGTCCTTGGCTACTTTATTTGACGGCAAAAACCTGTGCTAACATAAAAACACTAGAAAACCATCAAATAGACCCGAAACGGGCCAAGGTAACACAAATGGCACGAGATAGGGAAATCGATTGAATATTCGTTATTCTACCCTAAAAACCATGTCTTAAGCAAGGAAATGTAGCTTAAATGAGGCTGATAATCACGTCAAATCGAGTGTCATCAAAATACCCCACACTTAAGCTTTTGCTTGTCCTCAAGCAAACTGAATAGAAACGCTCATGTTCATAGATGATAAGATCGATTAAATTGGAGCTCAATCAAACACATCGAATTATTAGACCGAAGATCCTAGAACAAGAAACCTAACATGCATACAGATCAGCCAAACTACCTGGTCTCACTAATAATCTGCACACGACAAGTAATCGTAACCAATTATGCACGAATTTGATCTGACCGACCAGACTCCTCACACAGGATATATTTAGTACAATGGGAACTCTCACTCTCTGTGTATAAGGACGTGTTTCTGCTCTCAATCATTTTCTATTACTGAATTCTGTCATAGGTTTGCATTTCGACCACATCTCCACCACTGTGATAACACGAGTAACTAGTCAAGAAGGACTTCCCTGCTAGGACCGTAATGAATTCTACACTACAAGGGTTTATGATGCGATGGATGATGGGAATGTATGATGATGGCTTGTGCGGTGTAGCTTTCGACTAACTTCCCTCGAATCTAGCCTATGGGTTCCTACCGTCTAACAGACACGGGTGGAATAATGAACGCTCGTCCTATGATACCCTCAAGCAACCTAGCACTTATTATTTTTCTTTACACGATTTTTCCTTTCTTTTTAACTTTTCTTTTGACTTCGTTCTTCCATTTGTAGGGAGAAGAACGTTTTATTGAACTAAAACTTTGAAACCTTTTTGGCTTTTCTGATTTTTCTTCCTTTCATTCATTTTTTTTCGAAACTTGCTTCTTTTCCTTTTTCTTTTGTGCCGATTTTCTTTTATTTGCTAGAGGGGTTTACACATCTAGACATAATAGCTAAGACCACCTGTTCAATGGCTATAGGCAGGTTACCAGAAACCGACTTCCGGTAGGCCAATCTAGAACTACAACCACAGGGGATCAAACGGGGAATGAAAGAATGGGAAATGGTTGTAATGTATTATCGAACCGAAAGAACAGGCCAAGCTCAAGGGTTTAAACCTAATGGATTTATCGTTTGGTAGGCTATCTGGCTTAGTAGCTGAATCTAGGTGCCCCTATCCTTCTAGAACTCGTGTCATCGTGTGGTCTCGAGTAGGTCTCATGCAAATTCTAACTCATTCAAGCAAACAGAAAACCACTCAGAAAGAATTAAAATTGCAAGTTACGTGCAATAGATCAAAAGCTCACATTTGGTTTGCTAGTCGGATTCGGTCATTTTCATGCAATCAAGGTTACAAACTGCAAGTGTGATTTTAAAAATTCTGTTATGACCAGGCAATTTAGCATCAAAGCATACAAGTTGGTTCTCAAGTTCTAAGTTAAGCAGTCTAAACATCATTATGAAAGTTTGAACAACAACTTAACATCAAAAATCAAGAACTGAGCCATTCTAACGCTAGAGAGGCTGGAATGGAATCGCGAGGCACACACAAAACAATCAAGGGCAATCAAGTTCATGCAAGGTTCTCTAGCATCCTACCCCACACTTAAATCGGACTGTGTCCTCACAGGACTAGAATTAGAGTTCAGAGTGAAGCAGAAGAACCTGGACCGAGATGGTTGGCGTAGGGGATGAGCACGGGTCCTCGGAGCGGAGGCGATCTACCAAAGCGGAGCAAAGGGAATCTCCCAACTGCCTACAAAACAAAAACAAATGAAACATAAAAAGGAAACCGGGACAAGTGTCCCGGATCCACACAGAAAAAAGTTGGATCGAAATCCTAAAATAATAAATAAAAAGAAGGGACAAGCAAGAGGATACAACCCGATCACTGCTCGTCAGGCGCGTCGGGAGGTGGAAAGTGGTGGTGGCGGTTTTGAAAAAAGAGGGGGGGGGTTTTGTTTTCTGAAGAAATTTTTGAAAATGAAAGAAGGAAGAGAGAGATGGTAAATCCGGATTTTAAAGTGAATAGTTGGTTGATTTCAAAGAAATTTTCGGCGAAAATATAGGTGAGTTTTCGCCGAAAATATTGGTTAAAAAGTACTGCCGGTTTTCAAAAAAGATTTTCGCCGAAAACATTAATACATTTTCGCCAAAAATGTGAAACAGGAGCGTTTGGAAAACTCAATGGGATTTCAAAGAGAATTTTTGCCAAAAACATGGGTTATTTTCGCCAAAATATTGAACTCTACGATTGAAAATATTTTCGCAATCTCGGCAAACTTCAGAAAATCACAGTTAAATCCAAAAATATCGGAAAGACCTCAAACGACTTGCAAACCACACTACGACACACAGACTACACACGAAAAATAAGAAAACAAACAAACTGACACTTTTGGCTCCCCCGAACCGACTCTAAAACACTATGGTTGACACAAATAAAAAACGGACTCCAACAGTGGGTTGCCTCCCACGAAGCGCTCTTTTATTAACGTCCTTGAGCTGGACGATACCTGGACGTATTAGGAGACATCCCAATTCAGATTCTCCTTAATGCTAACATCGAGTTCATAAAGTAGAGCTTCGGGGCTTCTCCGGTGAGCATGAATTTCTTCCCGTTCGCGTGTAAGAGTTTGGTACCTCCGTCGGGAAGGTGGTCAGTGATCTTGAATGGTCCGAAAGTTATGTCAAGGGATCATCTTCCACAAGGAAGACAGTGGATGGAATGAGAACGATCGGCTCCTTCTTTTCTTCAATATCCGGCTTGATATCACCAGGATCGGTGATCGTCAGTATTTCCTTAGGAGAGGCTTTTGGCTTCTCCCTCCATACTTGTTCCAGTGCCGGTAGCTTAGTACGAATAGGTGGTGCAGTTGGCTCGGTAAAGATGGCGGCACAATTGGTCTCCAGACCATTTGGGTCTTCGTCTTCTTGTGATTCTGCCTCCTTGACTTGCCAGACTCCTTGCTTGGCGGTTTAGACGAGGCTTGCAGTTCCTTCTTCTTTGGCGGCTTTTGAGGGACATGTTTTTGTTTCTGCTTGATAACCTGTCCAGCACCTGCAGTAACAATTGAGCTAGGAACACTAGAAGAAACACCAGTAAGAAGTTGACCAAGGCCAACTCCACAGTTTCTACGGATAAACAACGTGATTCTCCCTTAGGAGTGTATTTCATACCATCCTTGAGACGGAATGTTGCAGTATCCTTCCCAACCCTTAATGTTAACGAACCATTTGGAACATTAATGTTAATGCCGGCTGTCGCCATAAATGGTCGGCCTAAGAGAAGGGTAGAATATGTCTCTTGAGTATCCATTACTACATAGTCAGTGAAAAATCGGAAAGGGCCACAACAAGTGATTACATCCTTGATTATTCCTCTAGGTTCTTTTAGAGTTCTGTCGGCGAACACTACATGCATGCTAGCAGGTTGTAATTCACCTAGGTTAAGTTTCTTATATAAACACATAGGCATGACATTTATAGACGCACCTAGATCAACCAAACTACGCTCAATTTCAGTGCCATTAATGATTAAAGGTAACGTAAAAGGACCAGGATCAGAGCACTTAGCTGGGATAGGTATGGGTGGTGATTGAGAGACGATAGCCGAACACTCTCCCGGAGAGAGAATGGATAGTGCTTTCATTTTCTTCTCCAGGCTGTTCTGCTCACTGCTCCTGGTTGTGATGACTTTAGCTTGCTCGTTCTTCATGGAGGAGTTGTTTTGAGACGGCGCCAGATTGAAGAGAGGAAGGTTGGCTAACAAGTTAGCAACTTTATTTACCATGCTCTCTATTCTCTGTCCTTGTGCGATCTGTCCTTGGTTAAAAGCTTCTTGGGCTTTAAGCTTTTCTTCGTGATCATTAAGCCGTGCTGCAATCAGATCAAACTTCTGGGCTACTTTCCTCTCCCACATGTCTTCAGACGTAAAATTCTGAGGATGTTGTGCACTGGTGAATCTGGGAGGATCTTGATAACTATTGTCCGAGCGTTGATTCTGACTCTGGTAGAGCCCCAAGTTGTGAGGAGAACGCTCAAGGAGGCTTCCCTATTGTTGAGGAGGTGTTCTGAACTGATGGTAGTCGGGGTAGCCTCTTTGATCCTTGGTGAAGCCTTGATCGATGAAATTCACTTCCTCTTTAGACCAGTTATTAGCTGTACCAAAGATCTCCTTCATATGTTTCTGTACCTCAATCTTAATCTGATCTTCACTACTTGGTTGGCTCTTGGCTGCTCCAAACTGTCTCTCCCAATTTCTGGACTTAGATGCGCAGTCTGTGAAGTGAAGAAGAGCAGCTTCTGGTTCAAGTGTTGTGCAGTTGCCATTAGCTAAAGTGTTGACCCATTCAGCCGTTTCTTCGTTCATACCTTGGGCAAAGATTTCGGCTAGCTGCGCCTGGCTGAACCCGATGATGAGGGCATTCAGAGAAGCTCTTGGAATTCGTTCCAAGCATCGTATAAGCTTACTCCTTCCTTCTGAGAGAATCTAGCGATACTATCCTTGTAGAATGTCGTTCTCGAAGGGGGATAGATTCCTCTATGAAGTCCTGAGCTAGATTATCCCAGTTAGTGTAGTAGCCAGGTGGTTTCGAGCTGAGCCATATCTTGGCGTTGCCTTTAAGAGAGAATGGGAATACTCGTAAGCAAAGATTGTTCCTACCGAGATTCCCACTCTTAAACGTCTCGCACATGGCTAGGAAGTTCACCAAATGTGTGCAGGGGTTTTCTTGTGGCTTCCCTTCGAATCGAAGATCCCTAGAGACCATGTTCAGGAAGGAAATTGTGATCTCATAGTCAGGGTCGTCATCATTGTGCGGCACAATGACGCTAGCTCGAAAGTTAGCCGCAATTGGTCTACAGTATTACGCCATGGTGCGTTGAGCAGCCTCTGCGGGAGGAGAAAGTGGTGGTGAATCTGAAGTAGTGGATGGAGCGGATGAAGATGAGGAGTTCTCCTTCAACTCCTCAATCTTATTAGGGATAGGTGATGTAGGCGGAATGATTATGACTTGCTTCTGAGCTCGCGGTTTCTTCGACGGAGTAGAATTACCCGACTTAAACTGAGAATGAGCGATCGAGCGGTTCATAAACCTGTAGAACAACCTACAAGCAACAAAAGCAAACATACCGGGTAAAATTGAAGTGGGTGGAAAATGAAAGATGGAAAGTAGAAGAATAAATTGCCAGTTCTTCTTTCAAACAATCAAAGAAGTCCCCGGCAACGGCGCCAATTTGGTGAACGTCAGTCGTTGTGATGCGTTCAAACAAATAAACTAACAAAGCTAACAAGCTAGGGTAGATCGTATTCCACGGGCCTTCTATGATTGACTACTCCAAAAACTAGCAAAATACTCGAATGTAAACACTTCGTGCGTGGTGTGAGTTCCACGACTTCTAATTCTAAGAAATGCAGAGAAAATTAAAATAAGAAACTAAAGCAGATTGGAAATTAGGGTTGAAAACAAAGATGACAGATGAACTTAGACTTTGAATCCCCCTTCATTCCCAGAGCATTGGCAATCAACAGATCAGCGGATTTCGATTCTCATTCAATCAATCACTAAGACACCACGATAACTCCTTACCCTTAGGTTTAAGACCGGCGAACGTTCGCTCTATCCGTTTTAGCTACCAAGATTAATTAGTCGCTCAGGTACGGTCGCCTCTCGCAACGACTTAACTTAACTGGTGAAATTACTAACGATTTATGAGTTACTCTTGCAGTAGATTAACCCTAATCGGTTCCTACGAAAGGCACGCTCCAATTATAAGGTTAATTGTTCAATTCGATGTTCCAAAGTAAGTTGAGCGTTCGCTTCTATCCTTAGCTTAACAAGAATCTAATCTAGGTGATCAACCCAGACAAGAAACATGAACAATGAAGAACAAATCAAACATGAAAGAGCAACTGATTGAACTTCGAATCTAATCACCGCCGATCCGTGACCGCTTTAAAGCCCTGGGTCACTTAGGGTTCATCTAGTCTAAGCTCTAAGAGTTTAGCTACTCATGTTTATCACAAAAGAATCAAAAGCAAAGAAAGAGTTCATCATCCAGAGGAAGAACAGAAAAGAATATGAAAAACCTAATTAAGACGACTTTGACAGACTTCGATCTTCGGTAAACTGCAATCCTAGCTCCGAGTCTCCGAGATGGAAGGGATGGCTCACGATCTCTTTCCGGCTCTTCGAACTCTAACTCTTCGCTTCAGAACTTCAGAGAATTCTTGGAATTGTGATTACGAAAGTATGTTATGAGGTCTCCCTTGATTTGGGCCGCCGGTTAAGTATTTATACTTAACCCTAATTCAGCCGGATTTCTTTGATATTTTCGCCGAAAATATTGAGGAATTTTCGCCGAAAATTCCTTTGTAAATGGGAGGTCCGCCGCCTGATTTCTCCTGTAATTTTTGGCCCATAGTTTTCGGTCAAAAACTTAACATTTTCGCCGAAAACTTCCTTCAATCGGCGTCAGTGATTTTGTGCTTGCATTTTTGCCGAAAATCCTAGTGTATTTTTGGCGAAAATTCCTTTGTAAACCGGGCAGGAATTTGTTTGACTTGGTTTGCTCCTTTGATCGATTCCGGTGCAATTCCTCGAGGTTCCAACTCCTTAGACACGTCATTGGCTACTTTATTTGACGGCAAAAAACCTGTGCTAACATAAAAACACTAGAAAACCATCAAATAGACCCGAAACGGGCCAAGGTAACACAAATGGCACGAGATAGGGCAATCGATTATTTATTCTACCCTAAAAACCATGTCTTAAGCAAAGAAATGTCGCTTAAATGAGGCTGATAATCACGTCAAATGAGTGTCATCAGTAGAGTATCCTAGAATACTTGGATGGTGATGGTCGATGTGGAGGATGAGGCGGAGAGTGAAGAACGGAGTGAAGTAGCTACAAAATATCCTACAAAAAACATAGAAAGATCAAAAGGAAACCAGGACAAGTGTCCCGGATCCACACATAACAAAACTGAACCGAAGTCCGAAAAGAATAAATAAAAAGAATGGGAAAAGGGTATAACCGGATCACTTGTCCTACTCAGGTGGTTCCTCAGCTCCTGGCGCCAGGCCAGCTCCTACTCCTACTCCTTCCATGTTCTCTGAGCAGCCTAGTGCTCTGAATCCAGCTAGTGATGGAGCTGGGTGATAACCCAGTGAGCATCCTGATCTACTCGCCAGACGTCCTGCCGCTCTCTCTAGGTGGTAAGATCATCCTCATAGGCCACCCTATCCTTGTGCCACTGGTAGGAGCCGGAGGAAAAAATTAGCTGCCACTACTGCATCTAGGTCAACATCTGACCATACTAGTCAGTGAAATGTGGCTGGCGCGGCGGCATCTGAGGTGCTCCGTGCTATGATTCACCAAAGGCGAAAGTCGATGGCTACTAGAGCTCATTCTGAAGCTCCTCTTGAGGTGGTCCTCAGGCGGGGACATATGTGGTGGGGGCGATGGACAGGTTGAGGTTGTACTTCTGAGCGACCTCCACGCCCACATGTCTAATTCTAATGCACGGGACCTCGGGGCCCCATTTGGCACTGAGACGGAGGTGAGTGATGAGGCGAGCCACAAAGGCACCCCCTGGGATCTCGATGGGCAGCTTCTTGGCCGTCGTGCTCTTGTGGAAGAACCAGGCAAGGCACCACCCAGAGTGAAGGCGATGGCCCTCATAGACAGCTCGAAAGAGCTTGAGCTCCTCCCGGGAGACGTGGTGCCGGGTACGCCTACCCTTAACTACATAACAAAGTGATTGTCTCCACAAGTAATGCAGAAATGGAACAAGGGGTGAGAGATCTGACCGACAGTGGGTCGGCAGAGGTTGGCCTCAAGGAGGCCAGTGATGTGGCACCAGATGTCTAGGTATGGCGGATGAGTGGTCGAGCTGTTGTTGTCCCAATCGTGGGTGGCGTGGGAAAAGTGGTTGGGGTGGATGGCGAGAAGCTCGGCGAAGGACTTCTCGTGTTGCACCCCACGAAGGTGGAATGTGACACACTTCCAGTGCTGTCTGGATTTGTGCGTGTCCCATTCAAAGGAGCTCCAGAATTTCTGGAGTGCAACCAGTTGGTAAGAGAATCCCACACTTGAGAGGGTGAGGAGCCCAGCCTCAGCGAGGCAATGGCGGAGACTGTCGAACCACTCGGTGTCATGTGCTTCCAAGGATTCTAAGTCCAGGCATGCGAGGGATGATGCTGGCGAGACGTCTTTAGTTCTCTAGTACCGGTCGAAGTAGGCCGGTGGGAGCATGGTGAGGCACGGGTGGAGGTCTGGAAGAGTGCGAGCGTCCGGGATGTCATGATCAAGAGTAGCCCCCAGACGTGGGATCTCCGGAATGGGTTGGTGGACCAAGATGAGGTCGGTATCCTTGGGATGTGGGGCGGTGGAGGAAGAATCACTGACCCTCTTGGACCTGGCCTTGTTTTGTTTCTCCCGATCAGCCCTGTGGTCTTGAAATTACCTAAGTTCCTACAAAGGGGAATTCAAGGACAATACCACAATTAGGCACAATGACACGTACCCCACACTTAGTCCTAAACCCCATTCGAGAGGAATAATGATGAACCGTGTGGGGTATACAATCATAGCATGGGTAACAATATCAGAGAATCACAGGGAAACCATGGAAAATGGACGGCACAGTCATACACGGTCTAGAGCACAAACTCAACCTATCGGTTAATACAATTCAACCAAACCGACAATAAAGCAATTCAATAATGGCAAATGATAGGCAATGGGCACCAATTCATAGCAAAGTAATCCTTGCATAGTCTATAACATCAGAGTTTAATCGGGATGGCAAAATTCACAAATTGTTGGAATTTGTTGGAATATTGTCCAAGGAACTAACCGTTGAATATAAAAAGCAATGCATCCGCAAATGATTTTGCTCCCACTGGCCTACTTCGAGCGGTACTAGAGAACCAAAGACGTCCCGCCAGCATCATCCTTCGCATGCCTAGACTTAGAATCTTTGGAAGCACATGACACCGAGTGGTTCGACAATCTCCGCTATTGCCTCGCTGAGGTTGGGCTCCTCACCCTCTCAAGTGTGGGATTCGCTTACCAACTAGTTACACTCCAAGAATTCTAGAGCTTCTTTGAATGGGACACGCACAAATCCAGACAGCACCTGAAGTGTGTCACATTCCGACTTGGTGGGGTGCACCACGAGAAGTCCTTCGACGAGCTCGTCGAGCTGCTCGCCATCTACCCCAACCACTTCTCCCACGCCACCCACGGTTGGGACAACAACAGCTCGACCACTCATTCGCCATACCCAGACATCTGGCACCACATCAGTGGCCTCATTGAGGCCAACCTCTGCCAGCCCACTGTCGGTCAGATCTCTCACCCCTTGTTCCATTTCTTGCATTACTTGTGGAGACAGTCTCTTTGTTATGTAGTTAAGGGTAGGCGTACCTAGCACCACGTCTCCCAGGAGGAGCTGCAGCTCTTTCGAGCTGTCCATGAGGGCCACCGCCTTCGCCCTAGGTGGTGCCTTGCCCAATTCTTCCATAAGAACACGATGGCCAAGAAGCTGCCCATCGAGATCCCAGGGGGGCCTTTGTGGCTCGCCTCATCACTCACCTCCGCCTCAGTGCCAAATGGGGCCCCGAGGTCCCGTGCATTAGAATTAGACATGTGGGCGTGGAGGTCGCTCAGAAGTACGACCTCAACCTGTCCATCGCCCCCACCACATATGTCCCCGCCTGAGGACCACCTCAGGAGGAGCCTCAGCAGCCATAGGCTTTCGACTTCAGTGAGCCACAACATGGAGCACCTTAGATGTCGCCGCCCCAGCCACATTTCACTGACCAGTACGGTCAAATGCTGACCTAGATTCAGTAGTGGTAGACGAATTTCTCCTCCGGCTCCTACCAGTGAAAGAAGAATAGGGTGGCCTATGAGGATGATCTTACCACCTGGAGAGAGCGGCAGGACGCTTGGCGAGTAGATCAGGATGCTCACTGGGTTATCACCCAACGCCATCACCAGCTAGATTTAGAGCAATGGGCTGCCCAGAGAACATGGCAGGAGCAGGAGCTGGCTTGGCTCCAGAAGCTGAGGAACCACCTGAACATGCCACCACCTGAGTAGGACCAGTGATCCGGTTGTACCCTTTTCCCCTTCTTTTTATTTATTCTTTTCAGACTTCAGTCCAATTTTGTTATGTGTGGATCCAGGACACTAGTCTCGGTTTCCTTTTGATATTTCTGTTGTTTTTTGTAGGATCTTTTGTATCTACTTCACTCCGTTTTTCACTCTCCGCCTCATCCTCCACATCGACCAATGACCATCACCATCCAGGTATTCTAGGATACTCTACTCTCTTTTAGTCCTGTGAGGACACAGTCCGATCTAAGTGTGGGGTAGTATTCTAGAAGAATTATGCTGAATTTGTTTGTCTCTCTATGATTCGTGGTTCATTTTAATTCCTCTAGATAGAATTACTCGATTCTTGACTTTTGATGTTAAGTTGACTTCAATTTTTCACAATTATGCTTAGACTGCTTAACTTAGAACTTGTAACCAATGTGCCCGCATTGATGCTACATGAACCTAGTCAGAACAGAAATTAGAATCACGCTTGTAGTGTCATTTGAATTGCACGAAAATGATCGAGTCCGACTAGCATCGAACTGTGAGCTTTTGATCCGTTCCACATAACTAGCAACTTTTATTCTTTTTGAGTGACTTTGTCATACTTTGAATGAGTTAGAATTTGAATGAGATCTATTCAAGACCACACGATAACACGAGTACTAGGATTATAGAGGCACCTAGAATTGCTACTTAAACTATAAGCTATCCCGATATTAATCCCTCTTGGTGTAAACCCTTGTGCTTGGCTTGTTCTTTCGGTTCGATATTACGTTACAGCCATTTCCCATGTTTTTTTCTCACCCCATTGATCCCATGTGGTAGTAGCCTGAGATTAGCTAACCAGAAGTCGGTCTGTGGTGACTTGCTTATAGCCAAAAACCAGTGGTCTTAGCTAGTATGTCCAGACGTGTAAACCCCTCTAGCAACTAAAAAATTAAGCACTAAAAAGAAGAAGAAAAGAGAAAGGAGAAAAACAAAAGAAAAATTCCTAAAAAATATACAAGTCAAAGTAGTAGTTAGAAAGTTTAAAACATTCTTCTCCCTACATAAGGAAGAACGACAGCAATAAGTAAATGTAGAAAAAAATAATTCAGAAAAAATAACAAAAGTGCTAAGTTGCTTGAGGGTATCCTAGGACAAGTGTATGTTATTCCATTATGAGTCTGGTTAGGCAGTAGGAATCCGTAGATCCTGATTCGAGGGAAGTTAGTCGATTGCTACACCGCACCATACCCCCATCATCATACATCCCTTCATCCATTCATCATAAACCCTTGTAGTATAGGATCGTGTTGTCACTATGGTGGAGGTTGTGGTCGAAATGCAAACCTATGACAAAATTCAGTTGAGAAAGTGATTAAGAGCATAAACACGTCCCTAAACACAGAGTGTGAGAGTACCCCATTTTACTAAATATTGTGTGTGAGGAAGTCTATTCCGTTCGGTCGGCATTGTGCATGATTGATGATTGCTACTTGATTGTGTGCAGAGAATAGTGAGACCGGTTCGTTTGGGTGATATGTATGCATGTTAGGTTAATTGTTCTAAGTGTAATATTTACATATCATTGTTAAGACTTGAATCTTAATTTAATCGATCTTGTCATTTGTGGACTTGAGTGTGTTCTAATTCAATTTGCATGAGGACAAGCAAAAGCTTAAGTGTGGGGTGATTTGATGACACTAGAAATATCATGTTTATCCACACTAGTTATATGACATTCCATTATCTGAAACACGATTCTAGGGGTAGCTTAGTGGATTTTCATTCATTAACGCTAGTTCCTACCGAATTGGTTACCTTTGCCCATTTGGGGTCGATTTGATGTGTTTTCTAGTGTTTGTGTCAGTACACATGTATTAGCCATCGAATAAGTAGCTATCAGGAGTGTTCGGGATGCGATAGATCCTCGAGAAGTGAACAGAATCATCAGAGAAGTCATATTTCCAGAAATTCATACAGTGCCACTTTCTGAAGAACATTTTGGCGAAAAGTTCGAACCTTTTCGCCGAAAACCTTGTGAAAAACCCTTTAAATTTCCAGCATCGAGGTTTGAAGAAAAAATTTCGGCGAAAAGTCTCAACCTTTTCGCTGAAAAGTTTGTGAAGAAGCTGAGCAGAAAAACTCGTCGCAGATTTGGAAATATAATTCAAAGAACTTTTCGCCGCAAAGTTCTTACTATTTTGGCGAAAAGTTGGCTCTAATCCGGGTCTGATTTGGTAAAGCCCCTATTTAAGAAGCCATTCAACCTCAATGGAATCGACTTCATTTTTTAGACTTCCACAACGATAGGAGAGAGTTTAGAGTGATTCTTGGAGTTCCTGGATAGATTTTGACAGAGTCTTTCCACCCCGAAGTTGCTCAGAGTTAGGAGTTGAAGAGTATGTCGAGTTCGAAGCTTCACGGAGTCGTCGCAAATAGGTTATACAATCGTTCTTTGTTCTTCCTTGTTAAGATGAACTCCTTTGTTGTCTTTGATTCTCTTAACTTGAATATGAGTAGCTAAACTTGTTAAGCTTAGATTAGATGAACCCTAAGTGACCCGGTGCTTTACAGCAGTCATGGATACCGGCGGTAATTAGATCTTAATTCAGATAGTTTCTTATTCATAATTGATTTGTGCTTAATTTGTGTTTCTTTTCTAGCTTGACCACCTAGATTAGTTTCTTGTTAAAATAAGGATAGTTGGCGAACTTCCACCTTGTTTTAGAACTTCAAATTAATTAATTAACCTATTCAATGGATTATGCCTTTCGTAGGAAACATTTAGGGTTAATCCGTTTCTAGAATAGCTCATTAAAAATTAATCAGGTGCACTAATTAGTTATTCATTGCATAAATGAACGGACAGACAATTAATTAATCTTGGTAGCTAGTTCGATACAGCGAACGTTCGCGGACTTAGACCTAAGGATAAGGAGTTGTGACGGTGTCTAAGATTTGAATGAATTAGGATTGAAAAGTCGCCAGTTTGTGATCGCTAATGCCTTTAGTAATCTTAGGGGGATTCAAGTCTAAGCTTTTGTGTGCCTTTCGTAAGCAAACCTTAATCAATATGTCTTTTAATTAATCTCAAATTTAATTTTCTTATTAGTTTAGAAGTCGTGGAACTCACACCACGCAACTTGAGTTTAAACCCTGAATATTTGCTTACTTCTTTGAGTAAACAGTTAGAAGAGACCCTTGGAATACGATATACCTTACTCTAGTAGGGTAGTTATTTGATCACTGATTTTACAGCTTATCATCCTGTGACTCGTCCTTTACTCGGTTAGAAAACGGATCGAGGATACATAGGAGGAACCACCGCCTTAGCTTGAGGGATCTTCTCCATGGAGGTATGACCACCTCAATAATCTCTTCTTCTTCTTGTGCCACAATTGCCTTCAGATGCCTTCTCGGGGGTTGGCTCGGTGGTGCTAGGTAGATTTCTCTGTTGTCGAAAATTAGCTCCCACCAGCTTCACCAACTCACCAATTTATTGCTCCATCCTCTGAGACTGAGCTATCGGACCTTAATTTGCGTCTCTGTAGTTGCAAATCTAATGTCATACTTGCTCTCCATGCGATCAATCCTCTGCTCATTCTTGATCTCCATCCTATCCAACCTCTACATATTCTCTCTAGTAGTCAGCTTGAGCTACCATATGATCTATTATTGGTCCTCCAGCTGATCTTGGAGGTTGGTATAGGGGTCGAGAACCACTTCCTGATCCTTGGTTCCCGAAATTATTCTCCTGGTCCTGGTTCTAGTTATGGTTGTACATTGCTTGCTTTCTGAATCCACCTTAACTAAAATGATTTTAAGGATAGCCTTAAGACACGAAATTCAGCTCCTTGATATTCAGAGGAAGATTGCTCCCAAAGTTGTGGCATACGCCACCATTACGGTTATAAGTCTCGGACTATCCACAAGGCTCCTGAAACTTTTGGTTCTTGGGTATGTTAGACAAGCACTTCAAATGAGGAGGATCACCACAAGTTTCACAGATCTTGACCTCATTGTAAGAACCTCTAGAGGAGGTATTTCCAGCCTTAGAATGTTCAGACGAGATCCTCTCAACTTGTAGTTGTAGCTTCTTCAACTCTGCAGCCTAAGAATTAACCAAAGTCTGTAAAGGAGAGGTATCTCCCTTACTAGAATCACGAAGAGCAGCTCTCCTCGTCCAATTTCTACACTGAATGAGGCATAATGAGCTAGGGCCTTTTCTAAAGACAGAGCAGAAACACCACTTGTGCCAACTGATTCACCATCATCGTTGTCGCCTCATTTAAACATGTGCTAAAGAAAATGGCAAGTTGTACGTCTCCAAACCCATGATGTGGGTAAGCTCTTGGAATCTATACCAGCAATCATAGAGCGGTTCATCATCTAGCGGCATGAATCACGCAATCCTCTTCTAAAACTCTGAGTCTTGGAAGGCGGAAAGAATTCCTCCAAGAATGCTTGGTAAAGCTACCTCCAATTGGTGAAAATTCCACTGGGTTGGATATTGAGCCACCTTTTAGCTGCTCTCATAAGTGAGAAGCGAAACGACATGAGGCGAATAACATTCGCCGAAACTCTCTGCTCTTGTAGGTGTTGCAGAGCTCAAGGAAGCTCTCAATGTGCGTAGTTGGCACTCTTTAGGACTCCCGTGATATGGCTCAATAGGCGACCATATTAATCAGTTGCGGCTTTAACTCGAAGTCTGCTACATGATCTGAGTAGAACAATGCTTCTTTCGGCTTTCTCACCACATGTTTGGTGAAATCCTTGCATCCGCCATATCTTCGAAGAAAAGATTCTCAAAGTCTTCAAGATGCTTCATAAACAATAAAAGAAGAACAAGGAGTTACAAGTATGCAATCCTTCTCAAAGACACACAAACAAAATCAAACAAAAACAACAAAAATTAAAGGGTGGAGCATAGAAACTCATAACGTTTCATACCGAACACAACGACGCCAAAATTTGATCGGGAGGAAAACTCCTTCAACAAAGATACCTGGATTTTGACCAGGTCGTATTCCCATGTGCCTCTTGGTTCGGCTTACTTTGCTTTGAGAGAGGTGCTAAAAAGGGGTGGGATTAACACAACTAACAATTCACCCAATCACATATCAAAGATAGGCTTAAGTTATCACGAAATCAACTCAAGCACGGGCTCAAAGAGCATGGAGAGTGGTGGTCATATGTAACATCTCCGCCCAATCGGACATAGTAGAACTCGAGTTTGGGTGATTGAGGCATTGGAATCGGTGCTCTAGAGGTCCCATCAAAGTTTAGGACGTTCGTGCTTAAGTGGGGTTGAAGTAAATCAAGCATGTTGTACAGTGGAGACTACATGCCATGTAGTTAAACTTCACATCTTGTATATGTGATACACAACCGTGGTATAATTCCTGGAACCCACGGCCGAGAAGTGCTTTAAAACCACATGTAGTATATCATACAACGCCGAGTTGTTTCACCTACATATAAAAGGATGGGTTTTGACGGGTTTTGGCAACTTCAATCTCTCTCTTTCTTCCTGAATTTCTTTTTGACGAACCAAGCTCTACAAACCATTGAAGCTTAATTCGGGTGTCTGATTAAGGTGTAGTTTCTTCCTATGTTCTTGGTGACGAGGGGAAGAGATCTCTTTTATCGGAATCTGGTGTTTTGGAGCAAAGTGCTGTCAGTGAGGAAGGGGAAAAGATACATTTTCAAGAAGCAGAAATTGTTCATCCGGGAATCTAGAAGAAGATTAGAGCCTCATCTTTTATTGCAGGTGAAGGCTTACGTTCGATGGGACAAGATGAGTAACCCGAGGAATTGTAATCTGACCTAGACGAAATTAGGGATTTTGCATGAAAATGAAAGAGAGTAAAATGGGATAACTACTCTTTGATTGTCAATTGGTTGATTGTAATGTCTTGTTTTGTGTTTGGGGATTATGACAAAATGAATTAACTAATGAATTTGAGTTAGAAATGAGAGATAGGGCGAATTGGGAGGTTGTTGTATTTATGTAGATATCTATTATTGTCAGTTATGGTTGCAGGAGGATGGCCCTGTCAATGTGGGGTCGTCCTATGAAGGACGAATAGAAGGGTAACCCTACACTTGCGACATGGCCACCTCTTGATATGTAGGTAGAGTGGACGACAAGCTAGCATTTTACCATTGATGTGTTTATGGTTATGTGATGGTGATAGAATTGATTTGTGGAAAATTTATGGATTTTGGTGATATTGATGGGTCGTTGTGATGGTATTGATGAGGCCGATGTGTGGTGTTGGGAATTGAACTGAAAGATATGAGTTATGTATTAGCATTGATGTTTTTGGTTGTGAATGGAAAATGTTAGAACCGGTAGGAGTCCACACTACCCCACCCGAGATACGTGTATGATTGAGTTTGATTCACTGGGGTGGATCCCCTTGACATGTCAAGGGTGTTGTTGTACTTCTCATTGAGATAATGATGATAATGATGATGACGTGTACCCCCATGCGATAGGGGAGCGCGAGGACCTCCCATGCGGTAGGGAGGTGCGTCAGGCGGACGGTGGTGGTATGGAGAAAATCCTAGGCGCCTTAATCACACACATAGAATTAAATCATGAATTCTGAATTGTGTTTGAATGCATGTGTTGTGTTGCTGTGAATGGATGATGATGATTATTGTTGGATGTGAGCCATATGGTAATATGATTAGTTGTTGTTGGATTGTGGTTGTTGAGAACTGTTGATGCTAGAATAGAGATTTGAACTTGGGTGATCACATAGAATTATGCATGGACTTAAAAACGGAATATACTAGGATTGATCCCATTGTTAATTATGTTGTATGGAGTGTTGGGATAGCTCCTTGAGGCGTAGTTCAGCGGATAGTTAAGCTTAGTGGGTTCACTCAGTTTCATTAGGAAACTGATCCCCCCCTCTCTTCCCCTTTCAGGTTCTCATGGCTAGTAGGTGTTGGAGTTCAAGTGTTTCGGTTGAGTTCGAGGAAGTTGCTGTTGGAGCTATGAGGTGAAGACTGACAACCTATTTGAAGTTGACTTGTTCCATTTTTGCATTTCAGTTGACTATTGATGTTTTGGGGAATTTTGTACTCTTTTGAGGATTGTATTGGACTCATTATTTATGGGTTTTGTACTCGAATTTTATTTATTGGAGGCCACCTCTCGGATTATTCATTTTGAATGCTAGTTTTCAATTTCAATTTTTGTATTGTTTCAGTGGTAATACTCATAACCGGCTCAACCACAGGTTTCACCGGGTTGATTCAGATTGGGTGTTACAAGTGATATTAGAGTCTGGTTAGTTGCTTGTGTACTGGTGAATCGTTCCTTCTCCTCGGTGAGTAATAACCTCATAGGGAGAAGGAATGGCACATCGTACGAGACCGACTTTTAGGGATTTTCAACTGTTTTAAAATAGGTGGGGAGTTTTGAAAAAAGGAAGTGATTGGAACTATCTAATGTTTTCTTAAATGGTCAATTGAAATGTTTAAATGTTCTCATGTAGTGAAATCTAGCCAAGCTATGGGAAGTTGTTCGACTAGTGACTCGGGGTATGGGGGCAGAGCTCCTAGGTTCCAGCCGAACTTATTGAAGGCTTGGAACTTTGGAGAGTTCACTGGAGAAGTGTTGACCCTGCTATCACGGAGCAGTGGTTCTAGGAGTGTGAGTACAAGTTCATGCAGATGGAGCTTGATGAAGGAATAAGGATGCAAGCTATGACCTTCTTGATCAAGGGTCATGCTTTGGATTGGCGGAGGTTATTTCCCCAGAGGAGTTTCGCACCCAGTTCTGCCCGGACATCTGACGTGAGGAGAAGTTCAAAGAGTTAATGGAGTCTGTTCTTGATTACTACACGGAGTTCATTGCCTTTTCCAAGTGGTTTGATGAGCAGGCTAGCTGGGAGAGGAAGCTCATCAACAGGTTTAAGAATGGTTTGAGGGTGGAGATTCAGGAAGTTGTCACTTCTGCGGACATGGGAAGTTTGGTGTCAGTTAAGGCTGCTACGCCAAAGAGGGCTGGAAAGGTTGGAGAATAGGAAGAAGGATGAGAAGAAGAGGAAGGCATCTTCCCTGCCTACTCACTCGGTCACTCATAGCCATCCGGCTAAGAGGGCACATACTTCTTATTCGGGTTTCAGGAGTGCTCAATCTGCTCCACGTTGGAGTATGATGACTTGCTTTACTTGTGACCGAAGAGGTCATAAGAGTTCTGCTTGTACTGCTCATGGTGCTGGTTCAGTTTGTTCGGGAGGAGCGCCAACTAGGTTACCTATCTGCGACACATGTGGGAAGCCACACTTTGGGGCTTTCAAATGATTGACGCACAAGAGCTTCTTTACTTGTGGTCGGTTTAGTCACAAGAGTTTGAATTGTCCAACCAAGAGAGCTGCTCCGACTCAGTCTGTGGGATCGGTGCAAGGACCTAGAGCTCCATCTGGGTTCTAAGGAGGAAGAGGAGGTAATTTCAACCATGGTGCTTTGACTGTTGGTAGAGGGACTGAAGTCAAATCCTATACATGTGCGAGCTAGGGAAGAGCAAGGAAGGGTGTTTGCTCTTACTAGGGGTGCAGCAGAGAATACAAATGACGTGGTGACCGGTATGATCTCCATCTTTGATCTTTCCATTTACGCTTTGTTTGATTCGGTCTCGTCCCATTCCTTTGTTTCTAAAAAGTGTTTGAGTGTACTAGCTAGTAGTTTGGGAACTATTTGGGGTGTAAGAACTCCTTTGGGGACTTCGGTCAAGGTAGATAGCGTGCTGAAGGGTTGTAAAGTGTTAGTTGGAGGAGCAAAACTACCAACTGATTTAGTGGTGCTTCCATTCAACGAGTTGGATGTCATCCTTGGTATGCGTTGGTTTGCCAAGCATGGAGCGTTACTTGATTGTCGGAGGAAGGAGGTTCTACTTCAAGTGGAGGGTGTCGGTCAGGTGGTGTTCAAGGGAGTTCGAAAGAGGGATTCAGCGCCTTTGGAATTGGTTTCTGCAATGCAGCTTTCTCGCTAATCATAGAAGGATGTGAGGCATTTCTTGTGCAATTGTTAGTTGAACAAAGTGAGGAGTTAGAGAAGGTGCCAGTAGCTCGGGAGTTTTCCGATGTGTTTGAGGAGTTGTCGGGGGCACCGATCGAGCGAGAAGTTGAGTTCAATATAGAGTTGGTTCCCAGAACTGCTCCAATCACCATCCCGCAGTATCAAATGGCACTGGCTGAACTAAAGGAGGTGAATGAGTAGTTGCAAGAAAATCTGGACAAAGGTTTCATCGGCCCAGGTGTTTCCCCATGGGGAGCACCAGTTCTGTTTCTGAAGAAGAATGACATGTCAATGAGGATGTGTGTTGACTACCGGCAGTTGAACGAAGAAATGATCAAGAATCGCTATCCACTCCTAAGGATAGATGATATATTTGATCAATTGCAAGGGGCAACAGTGTTCTCGAAGATTGACTTGAGGTCAGGGTACCATCAGTTGAAGGTGGAGGAAGGATCGGTGCTGATGACAGCTTTTAGGACTAGATATGGGCATTATGAGTTTCTTGTGATGCCATTCTGTCTTACCAATGCTCATGCTGTGTTCATCGCTCTCATCAACAAAGTCTTTCATGAGAGAGTCAACCTAGTAAAGGAAAAGATAGAATCTCATCTGCTTGGCTGGTCGTTGTCATAGTATTCATTGACGACATCCTCATTTACTCCAAGAATGAGGATGAGCATGATGAACACCTGAGGATTGTCTTTCAGAAGCTGAGGTACCAGTAGCTTGATGTGATGTTATTACTCATGTTTTGAGCATACAATTAACCTAAGAATCTCGCGTGTTTGATCTCGAAATGCCTTGACTTTTATGCTTTTATAGATGTTTTGTGCTAAGTGTCCTTTTGTTGTCCAGAAGCCACTTTGGTGCCAAATTTGTGGTCTATCGGCGTTATCTTTGTGCATTTTCAGGAGTTTGCATTGTAGTACGGAAGACAAGGAGCACATAGGAGTAAACGAGAGGTCAATCGGAGCTAGGACGGAAGAGATAGGGTCGTTACAAGTTTGGGATTTCTGCACCTGTTTCTAAAGGAGTTCTCGGTGAGAACTTACAGTGTTCTCGCTGAGAACATTTGATGTCACACTTACAGGAGGCATCCTTAAGGAGTTCTCGGCGATAACTAATATAGTTCTCGCCGAAAACTATGTCCTGCCCAGCATATATAAGTCGCGGTTTGGAAAAGGAATTGGGGAATTCATTGGAGATCAACACACACATCTCTCACTTGCCGACTCCTCCTCTCTCTCTCTCGATCAACATCATCCGCCTCCCAACTTCAAGGAAGAATTGAAGATCAAATTGAAGGAATCGAAGTGAAGTCCTCTCTCCTTGGAGCAACTTGAAGTGCAAGGCTAGAAGATCATCCATGGAAGCTAGGGTGTTTCTCTCCTCTTGAATTCAAGTTTCTTCCATGGCTTGGCTAGGCTAGACTTAGGGTTTAGCTTAGTGAGGGATGATCAAGCTAGGATAGAGAGATGATTGATTGAATTGAGTCTTCTATTAGTCTTTGTGTAATGAATTGGTTCCTAACCTTGCGCTTGATTGCCATGTGAACTTGATTGTTTCTATTGTACATTCAGTGGCGGAGCCAGGAATTTGATAGGGGGTGCCTTATTCGAGGAAAACAAATTACATTAAAAAAGACAAAACGAAACAAAGATTTAACAAAAATGATATTTAAGATTAGTACAATAACCCAATATAATATTTCCTAGTTACAACGAACCATGACAAAATTTCATATTTTGAAAGCATTGTAGAACATATATCTTGCTTAAAGACTCTAAACTAGCACACAAATCTTGTTCAACATATGTCACCATTGCGTCGTTCAACCAATCATCGTTCGTTCAATTTCAAAGCTCGTTATATATTTCATAGATGAAAATGATCTTTCCATACTTGTTGTTGCAACAAAGAGAATAAGTGTCAACTTGAGAAGTAAATAAATAGAGATTGTGCTTATTTATTTCCACCATTTTCTTGTTAACTCATCAACCCTTTCAAGTCTTTGAATTTGTCATCATAGATCACAAATGTATGAAGTCTAGGGTAGGGGGCTGCAGAGCACCCCCAAGGTTGTGTGTGGCTCTACCAGTGCGGTCACCTAAGTTTGGAGTTTGTAACACCGTGGTCACCGAACTTCGTTTTGTAACAAAGTACTCATCTATGATTGGCTCAATCATTTTTGTAGGCATTGGTTTCGTTTTTTAGTTGGCTCAGTTTTTGAGGGTTCATCCGAGTTGACCGGGGAGATTAAAAGATATCATGTTTGATGATATTACATGCTTAATGGTCAGTTAATCAGTTTAGTCGAAATTGTCATAAAAAATTACTGAAATAATTGCTTAATTAGTTACTTTGTTTAAACATTAATAAGTGCTCTGTTAGAAAACAAAATTAGGTGACCGCCAATGTTTTAACAATTTACAACATATAGGATCCAAACAAAACACGTAACCCATAGTTTTTTACTCACATAATCTATTATTAAGGACTAATAAATAGTTATGTAATATAATAGCTGCTTAAGTTGGTTCAAAAGTAATTCTCAAATACTATTTAAAAGTAAAGTTTTAGTATCCAAACAGTAAACACATAAAAAATTTCCTACACTAGCCATCCATGTAATTCTCAAATATGATTTAAAATTAAAAATTGTATTCACATAATCTGTCATGATTGGTTTCCTTTATAAACATACACACTTTGGAAAGTTTTCTCTCAATAATCAAGGGGTGCAGTTGCACCCCCTTTCTAAGCACTGCCTCCGCCAATGGGTACATTTTAATGTTATTTGATGTATGAGAATTGTTCAATGATGTTGATCTAAGGTGTAGGGAAAGTAATTGATTTCTTTGAGAGATTGGATTGTTCAATTGCAACCATGTTTCATTTGATTTCCTTGTTGGCATTTCTTCAAACACTTGGCATGCATATGGTTTTACATTCATTTAGTAGTTGAAAGACCTATTGATTGTTAACCTTATGTTCTATGATTGACATGAAAGTGTCTTGCATCATTGTCATGTGTTAGAAGTTGTTGATTAGGATGTTAGGTGAATGAGCATTACATTGAGCTAGATTAAAGCACTCCATTCCTTTGTTCGTATATCGAAAGCATAGTTCATGTGGTCTAGGAGCAGTGAGTCGATAGAGCGAGAGCTCGTTGATTCTATTTTGGTGTTTTGCGTGGCCAAGGAATTACATATTGATGCTTGTGACTCAATCTATCCTTCATTGCTCTTGAGCTTGAGAAATTCCCTTGCTAAGTTGACCTTCCTCTCTCTTGTTTGACCCTCATCTTTCCTTGTAAGCTATTGCTTACTTGCTTGTTTAGTTTATGATTTTGAACCGTTGTTATCAAACCAAATCTAAATTCAAATGTTTAGACCGTCCATGAATAGTGTGAGGAGTGGTTATTGAGAGAACCCCGTGGAAATACGACCTTGATAGTTGCGAGTTAAATACTTACACGTCAAGTTTTTGGCGCCGTTGCCGGTGACCTTTCTCAATCCTAAGAAAGCATTTAGTAGTAGACCGATCTATTCACTTCCTTCCAATTTAGTTTTGCTTCCTTGTTATTTGTTGTTTGATTTTGTTATCCCGCATTGTCGTATTACTTGGGTGTTTTTGTTGTGCTTGTTTGTAGGTACCTTGTGCTAGTGCATGAGGCGAATCACTTGCCTTCAAGCACGACTTCAAAACCTTGAGCAAGTGGTTGATCCCCGAACCTTTTTCCTCCTCCTCACATAGTTGTAGAAGAAGAAGTTCACCACACCTTAAACGAGAACATGTCTCAACATGATGATGTGGACAATCAATCAGAGCATTCCCATCATACGAATGATGATGATCATGGGGGAGAGGTGCTAGACGTACATTGGCGGATTATGCCCGCCCGAGTCTCGAAGGAGCGGCCTCAAGTATTGTGCGAAGACCCGTCAACGCAAGGAATTTTGAACTCAAGCCTAATATGATCCAGATGGTGCAAAATGGAGTGGTGTTCAATGACATTGATGGTGAATGTCCATCTAGGCATCTCAAGGATTTCTTGGAGATATGCGACACGGTGAAGAATGACCAAGTTCACCCGGATAGTGTGAGACTCCGACTTTTCCCTTTCTCACTTAAAGGGAGAGCTAAGACATGGTTGGAGAACCAACCGAGTAGAGCTTTCACCACATGGGAGGGCCTAGCCGAAGCTTTCCTCGAAGAGTTCTTTCCTCCTTATATATGAATGCAATTCGAGACCGTATCAACCACTTCACACAACACAAGGGAGAGCTCTTCCATGAGACTTGGAATCGGTTCCAAGCCCTTTTCCGGTCTTGTCCTCGTCACAACACCGCTGAATGGTCCATGGCGGACATCTTTGATAGATTCCTTGATTTTGAGAATACAAGGATGATCAATCAAGCCGCCGGAGGTGACTTAAGGATGCTCACTCCCGGAGATGCTCTAGAACTCATCGCGGAGATGGCCAACAAGACAAGGAGTTGGTCTCGACAACAACCTCCTAAGTTTAAGTATGGAAGCGACACTCATTATGATTCTCGGGCCGTAAGTGTTGATTCACCAAAGGATTCATCTAGCTATGAGAAGAAGCCGAAGCTACGGGGCACCGTGATGAAGATGATCCCATGATCGCTCTCCTTATGTCCAAGATTGATGCCATGGCCTCTCAAGTAAGCAATCTTAGCATGCCTAAGCCTCCCTCTAAGTCATCTCACACTACAAAAATCCACCTGTTTAGCGTCTGTCAGAAACGCTGGATAGCATCGGTCAGTGACCGATGCTAAGGGAAGAAGAAGGAGGAAGAAGAAGAAGGCTGGTTGGAGAAGAGTTTCAGAAAAAGAGAAGAGGAAGAAGAAGGCTGGAAGAGGAAGAAGAATGAGGAAAAAGAAGAAAGAGGAGGAAGAAGAAAGAGATGAGATTAGGGTTAGGGTGGCGGCTGAGATGTTTAAATATGTACGTGATTTAGCGTCGGTCAGCGACCGATGCTAAAACACGTCGGTAACCGACGCCAAAGCTGGTTTTTGGGTACGAGCTTTGTTTCTGACCCAAAATCAAATTTAGCATCGGTTTTTGGTCAGTTTTAGCGTCGGTCGACAAGCGATCAACGATAAACCCTTGGTCAAAGGTGAGTCAAGGGTTTAGAGTCAGTTTCTAATCGACCGACGCTGAACTCTTGCCCTTCAAGCGACGCTAAAGCACCTTTTTTGTAGTGTCATTTGAGTAATCAACCGGTTGCTTCGGGGTTTTATTGTGAGTGTTGTGGAGGCCAAGGCCATGATGTCAATGTGTGCCCTTCCGCTACTTCTGAGCCTAACCAAGGTGAAAGCATTGAGGAAGTAAGCTTTGTGCAAGGCAAGGGATTCTATGGAAACTTCAACCCTCAAGGGAATTACCAAAGTGGTAACTACAACCGTCCTTGGAACCAAGGTGGCAGTTACAACAAGTTCAACCAAGGGTACCAAGGCCAAGGTAATCAAAGTGGTGGTTATAACAAGGGCTACAACCAAGGCAACCAATGGAATCAAGGGGGGAATCAAAGCTAAGCCAACCAAAGAGGAAACCAATGGAACCAAGGTGGTAATCAAAATCAAGATAACCAAGGTGGTGAGCAAGGTTCGAACCCACCGGGATGTCTAACCATAAGGGTAATGGACCACCCGGTTTCAACAAACCTCCTCAAAATAAAGAAGGTGGATCTTCCACATCCCAAGAGGACTCCAATGCGGCTATTTTCCAACTCTTTAAGAATCGACAAGCTTCCATCTCCAACTTAACAACTCAATTGGGTCATGTTGCGAAGGCACTCTCGGATAGACCTAAAGGTAGTCTGCCCACCAATATCGAGGTTAACCCCAAGGGTCTTGATGTGACTTTAATTAGTGCATTTTAAGCTTATGAATGACCTATGAAATGCCCGTGTGTATTCGTGAAATGACATGACTTATATGCTTTTATTGAATTTTTGTGCAAAGTGTCATTTTGTTGTCCGATTGCCACTTTGGAGCCAAATTCGTGGGCTATTGAGTTGCCTCTGTGCAATTTCAGGTTATGGCATCAAGTACGGATGACAAGGAGCGCATAGGAGCAAACAGGAGGTCATTTGGAGTCCGGACGAGGGAGATGTGAGCCTTGCAAGATCGGGTTTTCTGCAGAGTGCAGGGGTGCACGCCGTGCAGATGTGCACGCCGTGCAGGGTGCACGCCGTGCACTGTGCACGCCGTGCAGGGGTGCACGCCGTGCACTGTCCCCTGCACTATAAATACTCTTGTTTTTTGGCCATTTTGAGCAATTCTCTTGGATCTCCCTTGAACCCCAAACACATTTCCACGAACCCTCAAACCCTAGAACACGTTTTTTGGAGCAATTTGAAGCCATTGGAGCTAGGATTGAAGCCAACAAACCTTGGGAGAAGTGCTTACAAGTGGAGAAGTGAAGATCATCTCAAGGATTCATCCATGGTGTTCTTGGTGACCATTCTTCCTTCTTTTCTCTTTACTCCCTTGGCCATGTGTGGCTGAGTTTCTAGGGTTCATCTTGGATGGGTAGATTAGTTGTGCTATGATAGAGAGATGATTGTATAGAACTTGCCATGATTGATCTTGGTTGTATGAGGATGATTCCTAGACTTGTTCTTAATGCCATTTTATGCCATGTTTGCTTGATTTGGTCCATTCATTGTGATTTGATGCATGAGAGTGCTTGGATTGCATAGATTGTAGTCTAGGGATTGAAGTGAGTGTGTTCTAAGAGATTAGATCATCTTATTTCAACCATTTTCACTTGATTTCTCTCTTGGGCATTTTATCGAACACTTGGTGTGCATGTGGATTTTCATTCAATTGAGTTTGGAAAGGCTTTTTGGTGAATCTCTTAGTGTTAGGGCATTGATATGAGAGTGTTGTGCCTAGCCTTGTGGTCATAGAGTCTTAAGAGAGGGTCTTGTGTCTTGGCATTTCATCAAACACTTAGAATGCATCCTTTTTTCACTTAGCTTGAGAGCGAGAGCCTAAGTTGAGTGGTATTGGGATAGGGATTAGGTGCTACGAGAGTGCATCGAGTCTATAAAAGTGAAATGCATGGTCATCCGAATGCAAACTCGATCTTGATTGACTTGTTTGTTCAATTAGTCATCTTGAGCATGATGAAACTACCCACCAAGAGAGCCCCTTTGTCTTTGACTTGCACCACTTTATTTTTCTTTCTTCCTTTTAGTTTCCTTTAAGTTTTTAATGTCTATTTCAAATCAAAACTCCTTTCAAATGAATAGACCGTCTACGAGGAATGTGAGTAGAGGCCATTGAGAGAACCCCGTGGAATACGACCTTGGTAAACCCGCTTTTATCAAGTTTTTGGCGCCGTTGCCGGGACTCTCTCATTCCTTTGAAAGCACTTAGTAGTGGACCGATCTATTCACTTCCTTCCGCTTTACTTTTTGCTTCCTTGTTGCTCTTTGTTTACTTTATTATCCCGCATTGTCGTATTACTCGGTGTGTTTGTTGTGCTTGTTTGCAGGAGATTTTGGGTTAGTGCATGAGGCGTTCAGCTCGTCTTCAAGCACGAATCCAAGGACTAGAACAAGTGCTCAAGTCACCTACCACTTCCCCACCTCCTATAGTTGAAGAAGAAGAAGTTGATCGCATCTCACACCACACTATGTCTCAACACGGGGATGACGATGACCAATCGGTACATTCACACCACACTAATGATGATGATCACTCACAAAGGGTGCAAGACGTACCTTGGCGGATTATGCTCGTCCTACTCTTGAAGGGGCAGCCTCTAGCATTGTTCGAAGACTCGTCAATGCTAGGAACTTTGAGCTCAAGCCTAATATGATCCAAATGGTTCAAAATGGAGTGGTGTTCAATGGCATTGATGGTGAATGTCCATCTAGGCATCTCAAGGACTTCTTGGAGATTTGTGACACGGTTAAGAATGATCAAGTTCACCCGGATTGCATACGACTCCGACTCTTCCCCTTCTCACTCAAAGGTCGAGCCAAGTCTTGGTTGGAGAACCTACCTAGTAGAACATTCACTACATGGGAGGGCCTAGCCGAAGCTTTCCTTGAAGAATTCTTTCCTCCCTATATGACGGATGCAATCCGAGACCGCATCAACCACTTCATACAACACAAGGGAGAGCTCTTCCATGAGACTTGGAATAGGTTCCAAGCCATTCTTCGGTCTTGTCCTCATCACAACTTCGCCGAATGGAGTTTGGGCGGACATCTTTGCTAGGTCCCTTGATTTTGAGAATACAAGGATGATCAACCAAGCCGCCGGAGGTGACTTAAGGATGCTCACATCCCGAAGATGCTCTAGAACTCTTCGCGGAGATGGCCAACAAGACAAGGAGTTGGTCTCGACAACAACCTCCTAAGTCTAAGTATGGAAGTGACACGCACTATGACTCTCGTCCGTAAGTGTTGATGCACCAAAGGAGTCATCCAACTATGGGAAGAAGCATAAGTTACCGGGACATCGAGATGAAGATGATCCAATGATCGCTCTCCTTATGTCTAAGATCGACGCCATGGCTTCACAAGTAAGCAACCTAAGCATGCCTAAGCATCCCTCCAAGGTTCAATCATCTCATGTGGGTAATCCACCGGTTGCTTCGGTATTTTGTTGTGAGGGTTGTGGGGGTCAAGGCCACGATGTTAGTGCTTGTCCTTCCGCCACTCCTGAACTTGGCCAAGGTGACCTTGAGGAGGTAAGCTTTGCACAAGGTCAAGGTTTCCATGGTAATTTCAGCCCCCAAGGTAACTATCAAAGTAACTATAACCGACCTTGGTACAACAAGTCTAACCAAGGTTACCAAGGCCAAGGGAGTCAAGGTAGTGGTTATAGCAAGGGCTACAACCAAGGAAATCAAGGAGGTTATCAAGGTTATAGGGGTTATCAAGGCAACCAATGGACTCAAGGAAGTAACCTAAACCAAGGTAGCCAAGGGACTCAAGGAGGACCCCAAGGTCAAGGGTATAAAGGGGAAATCAATGGAATCAAAGTGGACATCCAAGTCAAGGTTTCCAAGGTCCTTCCCCACCGGGAATGTACAACCATAGAGGTGAAGGACCACCCGGGTTCGACAAGCCTCCTCAAAATAAGAAGGGTGGTTCTTCGATCTCTCAAGAAGACACCAATGCGGCAATGATCCAACTCATCAAGAATCAACAAGCTTCAATTGCCAATTTGGAGAACCAATTAGGACATATTTCTAAGGCACTCTCGGAGCGACCCTCGGGCACTTTACCTTCCAATACCGAGATCAATCCCAAAGGTCCGGAGCATTGCAAGGTAGTGACCTTGAGAAGTGGAAGACCCTTGCAAGATACAACCTCTACTCCAATTGACTCTACAAAGGTACAAGATCCTAATCTAATGGTTGATGATGATGATATTAATGATCCTCCTTCGATGAAGTTGAGGTTGAAGTCGAACCTCCTACGAGTAATGTGAACACTAAGGTTGCAAAGGAACCTAGTAAGGCTACATCGAGTACACCACCGGCCCTCCTCCCGCACCGGGTTGTATCTCCATACAAGCCTAAGCCTCCATACCCATCTCGATTGAAGAAGGATGGCCTTGAGAAGGTTTTCAAGAAGTTTGTGGAGCGGATTAGTCAAATGCAATTCTCTCTTCCGTTTCCCGAAGCAATGACTATGATGCCCCAATATGCTAAGTTCATGAAGGAACTCTACACCAACAAGAGAAAGCTACCGGAGACATCTCTAGTCCACCTTAATGAGGAATGCTCCGCCGTTCTCTTCAAAAGTCCACCCAAAAAGCTCAAGGATCCGGGTACCTTTACATACCCTTGTGCTATTGGTAATATTTCTCTTGCTAATGGTCTTGCGGATCTAGGTGCTAGTATCAATGTCATGCCTTATTGCATATTTGAGAAGCTAGGGTTCTCTAATCTTCGTCCTACTCGTATGTACATTCAACTTGTGGACAAGTCACCAAGAGTCCTAGGGGAATTGTTGATGATGTGCTAGTCAAAGTAGGCCCTTTTGTGTTCCTAGTTGATTTTGCGGTCATTGATACCGATGATGTTGATGTCTCATTGATATTTGGTAGACCATTCTTAGCTACTTCTCGTGCTTTGATTGATGTGCATGACGGAAAATTGACATTGAGAGTAGGACAAAGAGTGTCACATTTTGCATAGCCGATGGCATGAAGTTTGCCCCACGCAAAAGATGATTTAGAGTACTCGTTGATACTATTGCTTCGGCTAGTGTGTGTAGTATTTCTAACTTCGTGTGTCGAGATTCTTTGGATGTTTGCCTTAGAACGGATGTGCAGGAACATTAGGCACCCCGGAGTTTAAAAGCTCAAGTGGCTTACCTTGATGAAGGGAGAGACAAGTTAGAGGGTGAAACGGTTTTTGTTGCTCTCCCGAAGGTGGAAAGGGTAAAGACCTCCTATGAAGAACCACCTACTCTTGAGCTCAAGCCTCTTCCCGCACATTTGGAGTATGCTTTTCTCATGCCAGATTCTAAGCTACCGTCATCATCAATTCTGAGCTTCAACCCAGCAAAAGGACCGTCTAGTGGAGCTCCTCAAGAAGTACATGAGAGCTATTGCGTGGAGCATCTCGGATATTCGAGGTATAAAGTCCCACATTTTGCTCACAATCGGATCCTTATGGAGGAAGATTTCAAGCCGGTTGTGCAACCACAAAGAAGGCTAAATCCTAACATGAAGGAGGTTGTGAAGAAAGAGGTTATTAAGCTTATGGATGCGGGGATTATCTTCCCTATCTCGGATGCCCTTGGGTTAGCCCCGTGCAAGTTGTCCCAAGAAAGGAGGGATCACGGTGGTAGCTAATGACAAGGATGACTTATCCCGACAAGGACGATCACCGGGTGGCGTGTTTGCATAGATTATCGTCGACTCAATGATGCCACTAGAAGGATCACTTTCCTCAACCTTTCATGGATCAAATGCTCGAGCGTCTTTCCGGTCACGAGTACTATTGTTTCTTAGATGGTATGTCCGGGTACTTCCAATCCCGATCGCCTCGGAGGACATCGAGAACACCACATTCACATGCCCCTTCGGTACTTTTGCTTATCGACAGATCCCCTTTGGGTTGTGCAACGCTCCCCGCCAACCTTCCAACGGTGTATGCTTGCCATTTTCGATGATTTCGTGGAAGATATCATGGAAGTGTTCATGGACGACTTCTCGGTTTTTGGGGATTCATTCGACCTATGCTTGAGGAACCTTGAGAAGGTCTTTGCTCGGTGTGAAGAGACCAATCTTGCATTAAGTTGGGAGAAGTGTCATTTCATGGTCAATGAGGGATTGTTCTTGGTCACAAGATCTCTAAAAAGGCATTGAGGTTGACAAGGCAAAGTTGGAGAAACCCTCTCTCAACTTCCTCCACCTTCATCCGTGAAAGCCGTGAGAAGCTTCTTGGGCATGCCGGTTTTCTATAGGCGCTTCATCAAAGACTTCTCAAAAATAACTACTCCTATGACTCGGCTTCTTGAGAAGGATGTGGAATTTCGTTTTGATGAAGAGTGCTTGCAAGCTTTTGAACTCCTCAAGGGTAAGCTCACGAATCCCCTATACTCATTGCTCCGGATTGGTCAAAGTCATTTGAGTTGATGTGTGATGCTAGCGATTATGCCATTGGAGCGGTTTTTAGGCCAACGAATCGACAAGAGATTCCATCCAATAATTATGCAATAAGACTCTCAATGATGCTCAAAGGAACTACACAACTACGGAGAAGGAGCTCTTGGCCATAGTGTTTGCTTTTGATAAGTTTAGGTCCTACTTGGTACTTTCTCACACTATTGTCTTCACGGACCACCAAGCTTAGGTACCTTCTATCTAAGACCGATGCTAAACCAAGGTTGATCCGATGGGTCCTTCTATTGCAAGAGTTTGATATTGAGATTCGAGATAAGAAGGGGTCCGAGAATGTAGCCGCCGACCACTTGTCTCGCTTGGAAGAGGCAGAAATGGTACACAATGGTAATGAAGAGATCAATGACAACTTCCCCGATGAGCTATTATTCACTATAGCAACTTAGAGTTCAAGGAACCTTGGTTTGCGGATTTGGCTAACTACCTTGCTAGTGGAGACTTGAAGGAGGGCCTCTCCACTCAAGACAAAAGGAAGTTCTTTGCGGATTTGAAGCATTACTATTGGGACGATCCTTTTGTATTTCGAGTTGGCTCGATGGTATGATTAGAAGATGTGTCACTTATGGAGAGTCTAAGGACATCATGCGACATTGCCACTCCAGTCCTACGGGTGGACATCATGAGCAAATTGCACGCTCGCAAGGTACTGAGTCCCGATTCTTTTGGCCTTCCATCTTCCGAATTCAAGACTTTGGGCAAGTCTTGGGGATGGGGTGTCAACCCTTCAAAGGGAACATCTCTCCCGTAAAGAAATGGCTCAAAATGGGCTCGTTATGTTTGAAATATTTTTATAAATGGGGTTTTGATTTCAGGGAAAGTTTCCTACTTCCAAGGTAACAAGTTCATATTGTTGCGGTAGATTTACGGGTCTAAAGGGCGGAGGCACAAGCTTTTGCCTACCAATGATGCCCATCGTAGGAAGTTTCTTGTTAATTGTTCACCCTTTTGGTACCCCTCGGCTATCATTAGTGATCGAGGTACTCCATTTTCAAGGGCAATTCGATAGAGTAGGGCCACCGTTCGGCGTCACCACCGGATGTCCACCTCGTTCACCCTCAAATATGGCCAAGCCGAGGTGACCAATAGGGAACTTAAGAGAATCTTAGAAAAAGACGGTCGACCAATCACAAAAAAGATTGTTCGAAAAGCTTATGACGCTCTATGGGCCCCGCAGGGCCTACAAGACCCCATAGGCACTACCCCTATAGGATGGTCTATGGCAAAGCCTGCCATTTTGCCGGTAGAAGACGAGCAACCGAGTTTAAAGGGCATTGAAATTTTAAAACCTTGATATATTCTCGCAAGAAGAGCGTAATTTCAGGTACAATGAGCTCGAGGATATCGCCATCATGCATATTAAATGCAAACTTTTACAAGGAGAGAACGAAGCTCATCATGATTCCCGTTTGAAGCCGGCAAGGTTTCAAAGTTGGTAAGTTCCCTATACAACTCTCCGCTCAAGTCTTTCCCGGGAAATTGAGGTCCTCGTTGGTCCGGCCCCTTTCGGTAACTCATGTTTTTTCCTTAGGGCCCACCATCGAGGTAATCTCTTCCTCCCAAACCAACCTTTTAAGGTGAAGGCCATACTTAAGCATTATGTTTTTTATGATACTATAGGTTCTGTTGAGGTCTTGTCTTTGGTCATTGCCTTGAGTGTTCCTTGCTTCTCGAGCTTAAGACGTTAAACAAGCGCTTCTTGGGAGGCAACCCGATGTTTTTCATGCTTTTCTTCTTGTTTGATTGCATGATTGTGTACTTTTGTGGTGTTCAAGGTCTTGATTTTTTGTGGTGTCCTTTGGTCTCGTAGGCGTTGAAATCTGAAGTTCGGGGTCCGTTTGGGTTATTTGGCGGGGTTTTGGTCCTTTTTCCGTTCGAAGTGAAAATTTTTTTTTAGGCTGAGGAGTGCCGCCGTGCACCGGCCAGGTTTGGTGCCCCAAGCATGAAAAAAATTTTCAGCTCAGGTGCACGCCGTGCCCCATGCACGCCGTGCACCCTGCACGCCGGCACCTTGCACGCCGGCACCCTGATTTTCACCTTTACTTTATTTGGTTGGTTAGTGGTTGAGTCACTGATTCTTGTTTTTCTGGTTTTATCATTGTTCGGTTGGTTTTGGTTCACCCAACCCCCTTTACCCCCTTTCCTTCACCCGACCCCGCCCTCAAATCTCTTTCCCACGCCGCCGCCGCCGATTTCCAACCTCCGCCGAACCCAAATAAACCCAGCCGACGCCGCCGCCACTTCCCCGCCCGCCGCCACTCCTCCCAGCCCCCGATTCTTTCAATCCGACCAGCACCCACCCCCGCCGACTCCGACCGAGCCAGCCTCTCTCTTTCCCCCAACCGCCGCCCACAAAACCCGCCAGCCTCTCTCTTTCCCAGCCGCCCCAGCTTCCTCCCATTCCCGCCGCAATTGAATTCGAAATTCCTCTATTGTAGAATCGTTCGTTCTTGACTTTTGGGTTTAATTGAATTCAAGCCTTCACAATGATGTTTAGATTGTTCCACTTGAACCATAACCAGCTTTAGCACTAATAAATTTAAAAGAGTCGGGAAAACGAAGATTTTATCATTTTGTTTTGGGTTTTTTGGTTTGGATACGTGTTTTATACCACTCGTAAACCGGTTTGGGGGTGATGAAGGCAATCGAATTTTTTTCCCCCTTCCAGTTTTTCTTCTCTTTTTGATCTTTGTTTGTGGCTTGAACTAGACGGAACCAATTTAAATCCTGTGGGGAATTGAAAAGGGGAAGGATCAAGGGGTAAATTGGGAAAAAAAAAATGCTCAAAAAAAAGCAGGCAAGCTCGCACCTAAGTGAAGGTGGGTTTTACACAAGAAAAAAGGGGAAAGGCTGTGACTAGGGGGGTTAACACCTAATGAAGTTGAATCGAGCACATATGAAAATAAAAAAAAAAAAGAAAAAAAAGAAAAAAAGATTTCAAATGTAGCCCTTTTATCCTACCCCAATTTGTAATGGGGTCTAGAAGGGGATAATCAGTCGAAGCCACTTCAACTCACGATCCATTTCCGATTTAAGCCCCTTTTATTAGAGTTGGTGTTGTCGTGGTGGGGTTTTGCTGTGTTCCAAAACAACATCTTTTAAGTGTGCAGAAATTGGGGGGTTTTAGATTTTTTGGTTGATGTTCTTGCATGTGTAGGTTTTGTTTGTTCTTTAAAAATTTTTTAAAAATAAATTTTGATTGCTTGAATCTCAGGGGCCGAATTTTTTTTTGTGAACTTGGTTTTTCAATTTCATTTGCTTGGGGCAAAAAATTTTGTCGTGGGGGGAATTTGATTGACTTAATTAGTGCATTTTTAAACTTATGAATACCTTAAAAAACCCGTGTGTATTCTGAAATGACATGACTTAATGCTTATATGAATTTTTTTTGCAAAGTGTATTTTGTTGTCCGGTTCCACTTTGGACCAAAAAGGGCTTTGGATTCCTCTGTGCTTTTTTGGTTTTGGCATAAAAATAGGGGGAAAGGGGGCGCATGGGGGCAAACGGGGCATTTGGGGCCGGGGCGAGGGAGATATGACATCGCAAAATCGAGCTTTCCCCGGTCAGGGGTAACCCGGGGGGGGGTGCACCCGTGCACTGTCCCCTGCACTATAAAATTTTTTTTTGGCCTTTTTTGGGAATTCTAGTCCCCTTAACCCAAACAAAACCCCCAAAAACCCTAAACCCCTAGAACACATTTTTGGAGCAATTTGAAGCCATTGGAGCGGGGATTGAACCAACAAACCTTGGGAAAGTTTAAAAGGAGAAGTGAAGTCTCTAAGGATTCATCCATGTTTTTTTGGTGCCCATTCTTCCCCTTTTTTTCTTACTCCCTTCCATGTGGGCTGGTTTTTCTAGGTTTTTTTGGATGGGAATTAGTTTGCTTATAGAGGGATGATTGTATAGAACTTCCCCTTTTTGTTTTGGTTGTATGAGGATGATTCCTAGACTTGTTTTAATGAAAAAATTTTGCCTTTTCTTGTTTTTGGCCATTCATTGGATTTATGCAGAGAGTGCTTGGATTGCATAGATTGTAGTTTTGGGATTGAATAGTGGTTCTAAAAAGATTAGATCATCTTATTTCAACCATTTTCCCCCTTGATTTCCCTTTGGGCTTTTTTTCGAACACTTGGTGTCATGTGGATTTTTTTTAATTATTTTTAAAAGGCTTTTGGTGAATCCTTGTGTTGGGGGATTGATATGAGAGTGTTGTGCCTAGCCCTTTTGGGGGCATGACTTAAGAGAGGATCGTTTTTGGGGTTTCTCAAACATTAAATGCATCCTTTTTTTCACTTAGCTTGAGAGCGAGAGCCTAAGTTATGGTATTGGGGTAGGATTGGTGCTACGAGAGTGCATCGAGTCTAAAAGTGAAATGCATGGTCACCAATGCAAACTTGTCTTGATTGATTGTTTTTCAATTTCATCTTTTAAAGATAAACTACCCCCCCCAAAGAACCCCCCCTTTTCTTTGATTTTTACCAATTTTTTTTCTTTCTTCCTTTTAGTTTCCTTTAAGTTTTTAATTCTATTTCAACCAAAAACCCCTTTTAAATGAATAGCCTCTACGAGGATGTAGTATGGGGCCTTTTTGAGGACCCCCCGGGGAAACGACCTGGTAAAAAAAACCCCCTTTTATCTCACTTAGGGGGTTATCTAATCTAAGCTCTAAATTCTTACTCATAACGATAAAAAACAAATCAAAAGCAACAAAAAGGGAAAACATCATACAAGGTAAAAAGATAAAAAATAAAAACCAATTTTACGCTCCGACAAAGCTTCTCTTCTGAATCTTTTAAATTAAGCTCCGAGCCTCCGAGATGGAAGGATGGCGTCACACCTCCACGGTCTTCGAATCTCTAAACTCAATTATCGACCCCCAAGGTGAACTCAAAAGTTGATTTGTAAAAAATGAATATGATTGATTCTCCCTTTTTGGGCCCCCGGTTTAAGTATTTAAACTTAAACCCTAAGTCGCCGGGGTTTTTTTATATTTTCGCCGAAAATAAAGGATTATTTTTTCCAAAAGGTGGTGTAAATGGGGGATCCTTGGTGGGGCTCCGTGATTTTTTTTTCTCGAAAACTTAACAGTTTTTTTCCGAAAACTCCTTCACCGGTCTCTTGATTTGTGCTGAATTTTCGCCGAAAATACTGGTTATTTTCGGGGAAAAAATTTCCTTGTAAACCGGGGGGGAAAATTTTTGATTGATTGGCTCCTTGATCATTTTTTTTGGGGCGATTCCTCGAGGGCCAAGCCTTTTACCGTCCCCGGGGACTTTATTTTCGGGGAAAAACCGTGCAAATAAAAAAACTAGAAAAAAACCTCAAATAACCAAACGGGCCAAGTAAACAAATGGGACAGATAGGGCAATTGATTGATATTTTTATTTTTCCTAAAACCTGTCTTAAGCAAGGGGAAAGCGCTTTTAAAAAGGCTGATAACCGTCAATCGATGTCATCAAAATACCCACACTTAACTTTTGTTTTCCTCAAGCAAACTGAAATTGAAACGCTCAAAATTTCCCAAAGACACGAATTAAACGAATTCAATCTAACATTTGGGGTTTGATGTTCCCCCGTAGAAAAGTGACCTACACACAGAAATCCCCAAAAAAAATTTTTTTCTCACTAATTTCTGACACTTTTAAATAGTGGTTTTAACAAAATCTTTCTTGGGAAAACAATTAATCATAATTAACCGACTACATAACACTAATTTTTAAAAAAAAAACTCTAACTCTGCCA